>BSBM01001273.1:1922500-2005000 GCA_027924585.1 Larix kaempferi
TATTTTGATGATGATGGTGATGGTGATGGTGATGATGATGAAGATGTTGATGATGATGGTGATGGTGATGTTCAGATGATGATGATGATGATGTTCAGAAGATGATGATGATGATGGTGGTGGTGATGATGATGAAGATGTTGATGATGATGATGATAGTGATGAAGATGATGATGATGATGAAGATGACGATGATGGAGATGTTGATGGAGAACCTAGAGATGAAAATGATGATGAAGATGTTGATGATGATGATGATGATGGTGATGATGATGAAGATGTTGATGATGATGATGATGATGATGATGATGATGGAGATGTTGATGAGGAAGGGGGAGATGAAAATGATGATGAAGATGTTTATGGTGATGATGATGGTGATGATGAAGGTGTTGATGATGATGGTGATGGTGATGAAGATGATGACAAGGAGGGTATCCACCTTATGTATATATTCGTAATTATCCAAGTCCCTATAGAACTCTCTCCCTTCATTCGCTCTTAATCACTAACCCTATGTGCCTTTATCCCTCCCCCTGCCCTCTCTATCTCACCTTGTATCCCTCCCTCCCTATCACTTTCTCTAGATCTGTCCCTGGATATGTCCCTCACTCCCTTTACCTCCCTCCCTCTATTTCACTTTATCTCCCTTACACCATCTTTGTCCCTGCCACCCCACTGATTCCTCCTTCCCTATCACACACACACACACACAACCTCCCACTTTCTTTGTCACTCACACCTCCCTCTAGTCTCTCTCTCCCCAACCATCAATCTCTCTCTCTCTCTTTCTCTCTCTCAAACACACACACACACACACACACACACACACATTATGTCCATTTCCATTCTCAAACCCTTTCCCCCTCCATCCATATATATCTCCACCTTTCTCCCTCCATCCCTCACCCTACCTTCTCTCCCTCCCTCTCTCATCGCCTCTCTCTCTCTCACCTTCTATCCCTCCCTCATGTTATCTTTCCCTCAACCTATCCAAATCTCTCCATCACTCGCCTCTCTCTCTCTCTCTCACTTTATGTCCCTTCCCCCTCCTCTCTCTCTCTCTCTCTCTCTCTCGCCACCATTCCCTGCATGTCTCCCACCAACACTTTCTATCCCTCCCTTCCTATCTCTTTATTTTGTTCTATCCCCATCTATCTCTCACTCCCTCTAAATCCATTCCTCCCCATTGTTCCTCTCCCTCCCTCGCTCTATGTCTCTCCCCCCCTTGTATTCTTTATTTCTCTCTCACATCCCCCTTGCCTCCATCCATTCCCCCTTGTCACTCAAGTCTCACTTTCAACTTCCAGCCCTATACCTCTTCAGAACCTCTTCTATTTTTAATAGTGCTCTCAAGATCCACTTCCCTTCAGCCCCTATATCCCATCATGTTCTCATTCCCTTCATCTCTCCCCACTCAAGCTTCCAACATCCTTCTAAGCCCTTCTAAGCCCTTGACCCTTTCCCACCCCTATTAAACATTAACCATAGATTCCTTTGACCCTTCCCCACCCCTTCTCAAATATTAACCAAAAATTCCCTTGAGTCTTCCACACCCCCTCTCTCTCAAGTATTAAACATATATTTTATGATTTACATAATGCAAGCATGTTTTGGCACTACATAATGCGTACGCATTATGTAGTTATATAACGCGTGTGCATTCTTGAATTCTAAAAGCGCAGCAATATTTTTGAATTCAAACAGAATGTGCTCGTGTTTTGTAGAGCCTAAACCAAGCCGACTCACTTGCTCGCATGTCAACAATAATCCTATGTGTATGCTTTGGAGTTTGCTTTGGTAATTCCAAACATGTGCTATGTTAATGATAAACCAAAGCTAATTGGGTATTTCTTCCAGTTTCTGGAGAAGCCTCTGCTTAGACACTCGTTATAGTATGACACAAATAGCATTTTTTCTGAAGATTCCAAATATGTAACTTTTATTTAAAATTATTAATTTTTACTATTTTCTTTCAATTTCTTTTGTGTCCTACCTCCTTAACTCGTGAAACACATTGTTAGTGTTACCTCCATAACTTTTTCAATTCTCGATCATTTAAAAAAAAATTGTATGGTGCACAAGAGGACACTAACCTCCACGTTCTATGAAAAACCCATTTCAATATTTTTGCATTAAGACCTTCAAAGGCCACACCCACAAAAGAGGTATTATTTTCGAGGTTTGATCACTTAGACAATTATAAAAAAATTATAAAATTACTAATTTAATTTTCAAAAAATAATGGCACACAATTGCTATGTGTTCTCTACATGCATGCCCATTTTTGTAGCTTGATTCCATCTTTTAGGCCCTCAAAGGTGTTATAGGTCAAATATGCACTTCTCCGTCTGTGATCACCTTGAGCTATCGATCACACAAAAGGACAACTTGGATTGAAGAGCATGATGAACTTGGATGATACCTTGACCTGACTTACCCTTCTGCAAGCTAGCAAAACCCTGAAAACCTCATGTTTTGAGTTGTGCGCTACTCTACTTCAGCATACTAGCGCTCATGCCCTACTCCACAAGCACAATACTAGCGCACATCTCTTGCTGTGCGCTACTCCACTTCAGTAAACTAGCACACACCCTCAAAAAAGTTGCAAACACTGTTTGTTAAAAACTGAAGTTGCATACTGTGCGCTACTCCATTGTGAAAAACTCGTGCACACCTTAAAATATGATAAAAAATATATTATTTTGATGAATTGGGATTAGTTGCAGTTGGTTCTGCAACTTTCATTACAACCACACCTCGATCTAAACTGCCTTCCTTGTCCTATAAATACAAGGAGGATTGAGGAGAGGGGTTAGACATTGTTGTGACTCTCATTCACAAGAAGAGAAATTTGTATGAAGGGTTTTTATGTTGGAAGATTTCAAGTCAGAGAAGAGCAGGAGCCCAAAATCCAGTTGCACAAGCATACTGTATTGATTAGGTATAACTTGTAATCATTATATGCTTTTGACAATAAAGGTTGAAACATTCCTTCCTGTCCCAAATATAATGCCTAATGGATTGTGTATTTATTTGGTTAAATGCTTGATTGTTCTTGATGTTTGAATTGCATTTCAATTTTATCATCTTTATATCAGTCAAGATACGCTGAGGAAGGTATCTTTATGTTGTAGGTCTATTGAAGTGGAAGATCAAATTGAAGATTGAGCGTGAGATCGAGAAAATCTAGGATCAAACGTCAGTAATAAGGTACGTCTTCAATATCTTTGATCTATTTCCATTTATAGATGTTTCTGTAATGTAATCATTGTGTTTACATGTCTCCCCCTAAGTTGATAGTGTCCCTTTCCTCACTATAGGGTGAATCTCCCGAACAATAGACTGGTGAATCCACTGGGGAGCCAGTTATTTTTCTGCTCTAGGAAACCCATTTTGTTGTCTTTCCAGTACTTTTTGATCCCTTTAATCCTATGAGGGGCCTTGTAGGTCATCCCTACCTGCTATCTTTTGTCTGACTCAGCCTTTTACACCTCTGCAAAGCTTGATTTCTGACCTTTCCTGACATGTGCGCTACTCTACTGTACATACAGTAGCACATACCTGGGATTGTGTGCTAGTTTATCTACTGCACAGTGGCGCACACCTTCCAGAGTGTGCTAGTTTTCCTACTGCACAGTAGAGCAAATTCCTGTAGCTCTCTGTTTGATGTAAGGTTTGGTTTTCCACCTGTTTTGGTTTGGTTTCTAACTTTGTTATTGGCCTTCTTAACTGGTCTTTGAGATCTGTAAACCGTCTTTGAGTCTCTTTAGCCTCTTTTGAGTCCCTTAGGTCATCTTTTGGTCACTTGATTACTTTTGAAGTGTCTTGTTCGTTTGTGACTCTTTTTGGAGACCATGCATTGTTCCTTAGTGAACATAGCTGCTCGTCCATACCCTAGTAGTGTGTTGTAGGTATACAAACCTTTGTGTTTAGAATTTGTTGTTTGTTGTGACACTTGTATGCTCTTTGGGTGTCTCATCCTTTGATTTAGGATTATGACCCATTTTTTGGAGCCTTTGGGGTGTCTTCCAAAGCTTTTTGAGTCCCGACATTTCTTGACCTCGTTGTCATTTCCAGTATTAAGTGAGTTTGAAATACTTTAGTTTGCTTCACCTTTGAGCCTTTGTGTTAGTAAGGTTGTCTTTAGTTCGTTTTCCTACCTACTACTTCGCTTAGTGTTCTTGTTTAGGGTTTGGTGCTTTGGAACATTCTTCTAAGTTTGATTTCCGGTTATAAGCATCTTTCATCCTTGTTTTCTCCCCACTTTGCTTCCAAGTTCAAAAGCTTTTTCCTTTGAAAAAACTTGTAGGACAAGTCTTTGTCGGATCATTGATTCGATTGTTGTGAACTTTAGAGTCATTTTTCCATACTTGCACATCTTTTGTAGGCCTTACTTGCTTCCGCTTTCAAGTTCTTTTTCATTCATATATAAAAGAAAAAGAAAAATAAGTTTGGTAGCTCAGAGTAGTGAGGCTTATAATCTTTGCAGAGTAGCATAGTTTACTTTGTTCAGAATTTGAAAAGAAAACAAAATAAAGCTTTGTTTAGGTTTGCTTACTCTTCATTTTGGAAAGTATAAAACGAAAAATAAAAGAGTCTTTTTGTTGTTGAAAGTTGTTTCATTTCATGCACTTTACTTTCTGTTGCAACCACACCACACAATGCACTGCCCCACTGAGTAAAAAGTAACCTTAAAAAGAATCTTAATAAAATCAATTAGAAACAATTTTCTTTCTAGGGATACACGACACCAACTAGTCTAGGCTAGAGTTTCGAGCTTAAAACACCTTAAACTGGTCGAAGCTTGTTTCATTACTCAAAAATCGTAGTGCGAATGTCATATAGGTAAACCCATCTGTATCAAATATTCCTAGGAAACTCTACTAAAACCAGAGCTAAGCACGAGGCCGTGGAAGATCGGATTTGTTGAGGATATCCCCTCACTTTCCCTTCAACCATAAACCGGGGTCGATTCACGTACGGGGATCCTTCTGGACTTCGGTCTTTGCTACCCTGCCCACGCGTTTTGATCAGGATGACGACTATCCCCCCAGGATATTTCGTACTTATGGTAGCCTTAGTATCAGACCTATAGGATCATACACAGGTGACAGCAGAGGATTATAGTTGCTGTACCTAGGACAGACGTGGGAGGAAACCCCTTGCAGGTCTTTGGGAGGGCGGTTGGGTGATTCCAGCGCTTGCACCCTTAGTCATTGTATTGTGGACCCCGAGTAGCTATTCTTCTTCCTTCGTTGATCTGTTCTGGGCCCTCATCATCCCAGAATCTTCTCCGGAAGGCATCTTGTTTGCTTGGTTTGTATACTTAGGATTTTTTTTATTTATTTTTAGTGGTATGTTGTTTGCCCCTTAGTCTTAGTGGCCACTAGGTTTTTGCTTAGTTTTGTTTTTATATATAATCGTGGAAGACCAACAGCTTCGTAGGTCTCGAAAGTTGCAAAACCTTCTCCCACTTAGAGTGGAACCACTACCGCCACCTAGACAACAGAGGACAGACTCCAGTGGTCCGTTTGAAACTACTGGTGAAATAGAGGTTCCTGAGGAACCACAACCTGGGACTCCAGATCAACAAGATTTTGATACAGTTGAGATTGAGGATCTCACTTCTGGTGAGTTCAATACTCCTTTTAATCCTCCTTTGACTGATTTTAACAATCTGCTTCTGATACCTGTTGGTTTCCAGCAACCTGATTATAGTGCATATTTGTTCACACCTGGGCATATTATGACTAACTCGGGAGGCAAATAGGGAGTTCCACAGACTCCCACAATAGGTATGAATACAAATACTGTAAATCCGCCTTCCACTGTTATACCGAGTTCGACTCAGTCAATTGCTGTTTCAACTCTGTCCTTCATTTTTAATGCTGGTACGTTAGGCATGCTAAGCTCAACAGCTTTGACATCCGCATCTACCCCTACTTTTGGACCTAGTAATACAGTGAACATCAGTCCACCTCCTGCAACTCAACAGTCATATCATATACCTAGTACTTGGATTTCCACACCGAATGTAGGGCCAAATGCCTCTACAACTATGCCTTTCATGAGTACCATGACTGCGCCATCCACCTCGACTACCCCTGGTTTTAACACCTTTGTAGGTTACAACATGAATCAAAATAATGTACCTGCAGGAAACACCCCTTTTTCTCTATTTTCGAGAGGAGAGGGTAACATCCTTAATCAACAATATGGCAGGGCTAACGCCTAGCCTCAGTGGACAAATATTCAGAGTATCAAGCCACTTTCATTTGGATGGGGGAATTTCAACAACACTTTCACACAACAACAGATGGCTGGGGGAAACCCCTACTAGCAGATGTTTGGGGGCAACCCCAACCAATAGTTCATGGGTCAAACTATGGGTGGTTCCCCCTTTATGACCCTAGCTTATCAAATTCCATCTTATAGACCTCGTTTACCATTTCTGGCAACTCTGAATTTTCCAAACCTTTCGAAGTTGATGAATGATCCGGTGTACCATAACGCTACATGGCCACCAGTTCCTACCAAGTTACCTTTGGACATTCCAAAATTCGAAGGCAAAACCAGTGAAGACCCTGGTGATCATGTCACCACTTTCGATTTATGGTGTTCTTCGAACTCGTTGAATGAAGATTCCATTAGGTTGAGACTTTTCCAAAGAACCTTAACCGGCGCTACGGCTAAATGGTACATTGAGTTACCTGTATCTACGTTTTTTAATTTTCAGGATCTCGAGACAGTTTTTCTGAACCACTTCCAGCTTCCTGTTCGGTACGATTCCGGGACATATCTTTTGTCTACATTTAGACAGAATAAGGCCACTCACTTATCTGATCACATTCAGGAGTGGCGAAGACGGAAGAGGCTCATTAAATCCAATATACCTCCAGAATTTCTTCTTGAGTGGTATATGAAATCACTCCTTCCTTACATTTCTAAGGAAGTAGCTACTTCTGGAGTGTCCTCAGAGGAAGAAGCCATTTTACGAACCCAACATCTAGACCTTGTTTATGCACAGTCTGGGCTACTTTATGAGATTATACCAGATGCACCGCGATCAAACACTGATCTTGACAGACCTAAACCTGGACCACATGCTGATGGTATAGTGGGTTTAGTGGATTTTGCAGCTTTCGAAGCATTGACTAAGCAGGTTCATGCCTTATCCATCAAACAATCAACTGCAGAAGTGACCTCTATCACAACCTCTCCTTCTACTTTTGAATCTGTAAATCAGGTTTAGAACAATCAAAAGGGCCCTCGGCATCCCAACAACAAAAAGAAGGGCAAGAAAGGAGAGGGGAACCATCAAAATCCCAAGAACAAAGAGAATGTCGAGGAGGGTAACAAAGAGAATAATAAGGTTAAGTTCCCTTGTAAACTTTGCAAGTAGGATCACCTCACTCACCAGTTCCCTCTACTCGAAGAAGCCCAGAAGCTGATTCAAGAGAAGAAACTTGCCGTACTTAAATATCCATTTCCTAAGGGGCAAGGTTCAGCTTCGTGCACCTCCAATGTTGGGGGAACTACTCATGCTTCAGTTGATCAAAATTTCATTAACATTGTTAATTCGGATGCACTCTTACAAACAAGAGCAAGAAATTATACCTCGGATGCACAGAAAAAGGATTAAGAGATTCCAGAATCTTCCACTCCTCTCCACATACCTGTGGACCCACAGCCCAATATCCCAAAAGGTGTGTTGAAGTGGGCATCAAACAATCCCAATGCATAGGCTGCTACCAACTACAATGTGGTTGAAGATCTAGCCCACACCCCTTGTGCTATGTCCACCTTAGAAGTCTTGCAAAGTTGTCCATTACAACGAAATGCACTTCTAGAAGCTATCAGAAGCATGGAATCACCCAACATGTCTACGCGGTTTGATATGTTTGATATCAAATACCGGTTGCTGTACCATGTTGCCCTTCAGATAGAGGTATTTCATGTTCCCATGACCATTGGACGAGCTGTCATAGATGAGGGTGCGTCTATGTGCGTAATGTCGATTTCCTGTTGGAAAGCTTTGGGTTCCCCTGAGTTAGCCCCCTCTAACACACTTCTTACTGCATTTGATGGTAGAAGTTTCTATCCACATGGAGTCTTGCCATCATTTGATGTCACGTTGGCAAGTAAGACAGTGGTTGTAGAGATTGAAGTTCTGGACACTCTGCTTGATTACAATATGTTATTAGGCAGGAGTTGGACATATGCCATGCTAGCTATTGCATCGGCAGTTTTCCGAGTTGTTATGTTCCCTCATGAAGGTAAGATCGTTACGGTCGATCAACTTTCTTTCTCTCGGAGAAACAACTAGACTTCATCGGAATCCACACTTCCTTTAGTTGATCAAACTACCCCAGTAAGCGAGAGTTTAGGAGCAAGGCTTTACGGGTCATTAATAGGCACTTTTGACCTTCCCTCTCCTGTTCTTTTCATGCGTTTTGATGTAGGTACTTCTACTGAAACTTTCACGGTTGGTCTTAGGACTGATCCGTGGATCCTTCCTATTGTATCAGAACCTTCAGTGTCTTTAACCATTGCAGAGATAGCATACATGGAAGCACAACATGCTGCAATGGAACATATCGTGACTCTGCCAATCTCTGCTGAGTTGGATATGGACTATGCTCCTGCATGGTCATTGAGTTCTACCCACTCTTTCGACTGTTTAGACATGGTATTACCGTCTGATGAAGCCATTTTGGAAGCCATGATGGGCTTGGACCATCCATGGGAACATATGGATCACAGGTCATACCTGCTTCCAAATCTAGACAGGATAGAGAGAGGAGAATTCTCTATGAGACCCGGTGGATTTGTTGATTTGTCATCTTTTCCTTTTAATTCAAGAGCTGTTTACGCTGAAGGGAATATGGCTAATATATCGAGAACAATCCCGATTAAGATTTCCACCAAACCCGGGGTCGTGGAAAACATTTTTATTGGAGCAAACTATTCTCCAGAAGAGATCGTTCTGTATACCAAGATTTTTAAAGAATTCTGTGACATTTTTTCCTGGTCTTATAAGGAGATGCCAGACATCAATCCATCCATCATTGAGCATGTCATCACAACATACCCTAATGCAAAACCTGTGAGATAGAATATCCATCCTGTGAATCCTCGAAAAGCATCCGCCATTAAGGCAGAATTTGAAAAATTGCTTAGAGCCAGATTTATCTACCCGATTGACATGACGGAATGGGTTTCAAACCTCGTTCCGGTTGATAAAAAGCAAGGTACTTGTTGGTAGGCAGTTTGATGAGGAAAGATCGCGGTACTGTTGACGCCACGACACGTTGGATGAAGGCACGAAAGGAGTATCTTGTGCCAAAGGATACCGCACTTGGCGGGTTTTGGGTCACTTGGACCATGTATTTTGTAATATTGAGTCAAGTATACTGCAGTTGGTGGGTTTTGGGTCATTTATTTTGTAATATCGAGTCATTGTACTGCGGTATGCAGGATTTTGGGTCATTAGACCAAGTCAGTTAGTTGATTGTCCATAGTGTCGGTTAGGAAAGTGGACAAGTATTGTAAGTGGCGAAAGCCTATAAATAAAGGAAAATTGTAAGTGTTAGATATAGGAGTAGATAGAGTCGATGGATAAAAGATAGAGATAGAGCTGTATGAGAAGATAATGCGGGAGTTGCGTAGAGATTCATGTACTGCCTTTGGTTTGACACAGTAATTTAAGGATGATGATTTGGTGCAATCTGTGTGTTTATGTTAATGCCTTTTAATGCAATTATGTTTCTGTCACTATGATGTGAATGGCGCAATAATGTGTTATAAATATCTATCTGCTGTAATGATGCGATTAAAGTGATGTTAGATCTCTGTTTACTATAATGTTAAATGTTGCGATTAAGGTGATGTGTAGTTGGAATTGTTGTTAGTATCATATTGCCGCAACCTGCCTCCTCCCTCAGCGGAAACATGGTTCCGTCTGCTCTTCCTGGATGCCTCGTGAGACCTCATCTGCTCTGCGGGTGTTGCTGGGTGGGCTCAAACCTGCTCAGGGCGGTGCCCAGGGAGACTGCGGCATGGGTCGACAATTGGTGGGGCCCTATCGACTGTGAGGTCGTGATTTGGTCAACAAATGGTTCGTTACAGCGCGGAAAGCAGTGGATGACCTTGAAGCCAACCTTAAGCTGGGGTGGGCCAAGAAGAGTCGAACCATTGAAGCACTTAAAAAGGAACAAGACTTCCTTGTTGCGGAAAAGGCTCACATGTGGGATGATAGTGCTCGGATTGACCAAGCGGTTGCAAAAGCGTATCAACATGTCCCAGAGCCTACTAACGATGTAGATGTGCTCCACCGATTGCAGTGATTGGGGACTGCCATTGTTCAGTTGAGACAGGAGAATGACCAGCTGACGGCTCAGTTGAAACCAAGTATGCCTTAGGCTGAAGTGGATGAACGACGAAGGGAAATTGAAGAAGTTGCCACCCAGATGGAGGAGCTGGAGATGAAGGCAACTAGGCTCACCACCGAAACAATAGAGTTTTGGGGCCACATCATTCATGATGACCAAATTGAATAGCTCACTAAGATGCGGCAGGAAGCAGAGGGCCAGGTGGCGACATTGAAGGCTACAATGCGAACCTTGCCCCCAATGGAGCAAGTCGCTAAGTCGCACAAACTAAAGGACTTGCAACAGCAAGTTACCAAGGCAGATGAATGCTAGAAGCTGCGTGCAGCCCAGTTAGAAGAATTCCAGGACACTGGTAGGAAATTGATGCTGCAGGCTAGTGAAGAACTCCCAGCGGTACAGAAGTATCGACAACAGGTCATGGACAAGCTTATCAATCACCCGTCAACTGAAGATGTGGGTAGCAGTTAGGTGGCAGCTCAGGAGGCTCAGGAGCTGGTGAGAAACATCGAACAGCCGTATGCCGACTTCAAGGCAAGGACCACGACGTGTACTTTGTCCAACAGTTGACATGGCTTGAGGGCGAGCCAAAAGATTGTGTTGGGGGCCTGTCGGCAGGCAATTTGACGAGGAAAGATCGCGGTACTATTGACGCCGCGACACGTTGGATGAAGGCACGAAAGGAGTATCTTGTGCCAAAGGATACCGCACTTGGCAGGTTTTGGGTCACTTGGACCATGTATTTTGTAATATTGAGTCAAGTATACTGCAATTGGCGGGTTTTGGGTCATGTATTTTGTAATATCGAGTCATTGTACCATGGTATGCGGGGTTTTGGGTCATTAGACCAAGTCAGTTAGTTGATTGTCCATAGTGTCGGTTAGGAAAGTGGACAAGTATTGTAAGTGGCGAAAGCCTATAAATAAAGGACAATTGTAAGTGTTAGATATAGGAGTAGATAGAGTCGATGGATAAAAGATAGAGATAGAGCTATATGTGAAGATAATGCGGGAGTTGCGCATATATTCATATATTGCCTTTGGTTTGACACAGTAATTTAAGGATGATGATTTGGTGCAATCTGTGTGTTTATGTTAATGCCTTTTAATGCAATTATCTGTTTCTATCACTATGATGTGAATGCCGCAATAATGTGTTATAAATATCTGTTTGCTGTAATGATGCGATTAAAGTGATGTGAGATCTCTGTTGACTATATGTTAAATGCTGCGATTAAGGTGATGTGTAGTTGGAATTGCTATTAGTATCATATTGTCGCAACCTACCTTCTCCCTCGACGAAAACATGGTTTCATCTGCTCTTCCTGTACACCTCGGGTGAGACCTCATCCGCTCTGCGGGTGTTGCTGGGTGGGCTCAAACTTGCCCCAGCCGGTGCCCAAGGAGACTGCGGCATGGGTCGACAGTTGGTGGGCCCCTGTCGACTATGAGGTCATGATTTGGTCAACAAATAGTTCACTGCAGCGCGGAAAGTAGTGGATGACCTTGAAGCTGACCTTAAGCTGGAGCGGGCCGAGAAGAGTCCAACCATTGAAGCACTTAAAAAGGAACAAGACTTCCTTGTTGCGGAAAAGGCTCGCATGTGGGATGATAGTGCTCGGATTGACCAAGCAGTTGCAAAAGCGTATCAACATGTCCCAGATCCTACTAACGAGGTAGACGTGCTCCACTGAGTGCAGCGATTGGGGGCTGCCATTGTTCAGTTTAGACAGGAGAATGATCGGCTAATGGCTCAGTTGAAACCAAGTACGCTTTAGGCTGAAGTGGATGAACAACGAAGGGCAATTGAAGAAGTTTCCACCCAGATGGAGGAGCTGGAGACGAAGGCAACCGGGCTCACCACCAAAACAATAGAGTTTTGGGGTCGCATCGTTCATGATGACCATATTGAACAATTCACTAAGATGTGGCAGGAAGCAGAGGGCCAGGTGGCGACACTGAAGGCTACAATGAGAACCTTGCCCCCAATGGAGCAAGTCGCTAAGTCGCACGAACTAAAGGACTTGCAACAGCAAGTTACCAAGGCAGATGAATGCAAGAAGCTGCGTGCAGCCCAGTTAGAAGAATTCCAGGACACTGGCAGGAAATTGATGTTGCAGGTTAGTGAAGCACTCCCAACGGTACATAAGTATTGACAATAGGTCATGGACAAGCTTGTTATCACCCATCAACCGAAGATGTGGGTAGCAGTCAGGCGACAGCTCAGGAGGCTCAGGAGCTGGTGAGAAACATCGAACAGCCGTATGCCGACTTCAAGGAAAGGACCGCAACGTTTACTCTGTCTAGCATTTGACATGGGTCGAGGGCTAGCCACAAGATTGTGTTGGGGGCCTATTGGCAGGCGGTTTGATGAGGAAAGATCGCGGTACTGCTGACGCCGCGACACATTGGATGAATGCGTGAAAGGAGTATATTGTGCCAAAGGATACCGCACTTGGCGGGTTTTGGGTCACTTGGACCATGTATTTTGTAATATTGAGTCAAGTATACCGTAGTTGGCGGGTTTTGGGTCATGTATTTTGTAATATTGAGTCATTGTACTGCGGTATGCGGGGCTTTGGGTCATTAGACCAAGTCAGTTAGTTGATTGTCCATAGTGTCGGTTAGGAAAGTGGACAAGTATTGTAAGTGGCGAAAGCCTATAAATAAAGGAAAATTGTAACTGTTAGATATAGGAGTAGATAGAGTTGATGGATAAAAGATAGAGATAGAGCTGTATGCGAAGATAATGCGGGAGTTGTGCAGAGATTCATGTACTGCCTTTGGTTTGAAACAGTAATTTAAGGATGATGATTTGGTGCAGTCTGTGTGTTTATGTTAATGCCTTTTAATGCAATTATCTGTTTCTGTCACTATGATGTGAATGCCGCAATAATGTGTTATAAATATCCGTTTGTTGTAATGATGCGATTAAAGTGATGTGAGATCTCTGTTTACTATAATGTTAAATGCTGCGATTAAGGTGATGTGTAGTTGGATTTGCTGTTAGTATCATCATGTCGCAACCTGCCTCCTCCCTCGGTGGAAACATGGCTCCATGTGCTCTTCGTGGATGCCTCGGGTGAGACCTCATCCGCTCTGTGGGTATTGCTGGGTGGGCTCAAACCTGCCCGAGCCGGTGCCCAGGGAGACTGCGGCATGGGTCGACAATTGGTGGGCCCCTTTCGACTATGAGGTCATGATTTGGTCAACAAATGGTTCACTGCAGCGAAGAAAGCAGTGGATGACCTTGAAGCTGACCTTAAGCTGGAGCGGGCTGAGAAGCATTGAACCATTGAAGCAGTTAAAAAGGAACAAGACTTCCTTGTTGCGGAAAAGGCTCGCATGTGGGATGATAGTGCTCAGATTGACCAAGCGGTTGCAGAAGCGTATCAACATGTCCCAAAGCCTACTGACGAGGTAGACGTGCTCCACCAAGTGCAGCGATTGGGGGCTGCCATTGTTCAGTTGAGACAGGAGAATGACCAGTTGATGGCTCAGTTAAAACCAAGTACGCCTCAGGCCGAAGTGGATGAATGATGAAGGGCAATTGAAGAAGTTTCCACCCAGATGGAGGAGCTGGAGCCGAAGGCAACTGGGCTCACTGCCGAAACAGTAGAGTTTTGGGGCCGCATCGTTCATGATGACCAAATTGAACAGCTCACTAAGATGCGGCAGGAAGCAGAGGGCTAGGTGGAAACACTGAAGGCTACAATGAGAACCTTGCCCCAATGGAGCAAGTCGCTAAGTCGCGCGAACTAAAGGACTTACAACAGCAAGTTACCAAGGCAGATGAACGCCAGAAGCTGCGTGCAGCCCAGTTAGAAGAATTCTAGGACACTGGCAGGAAATTGATGCTGCAGGCTAGTGAAGCACTCCCAGCGGTACAAAACTATCGACAACAGGTCATGGACAAGCTTGTCGATCACCCGTCAACCGAAGATGTGGGTAGCAGTCAGGCGGCAGCTCAGGAGGCTCACGTGCTGGTGAGAAACATCGAACAGCCGTATGCTGACTTCAAGGCAATGACCGCGACGTTTACTCTGTCTAACAGTTGACATGGCTCGAGGGTGAGCCACAAGATTGTGTTGGGGGCCTGTCGACAGGCGATTTGATGAGGAAAGATCGTGGTACTGCTGACGCCGCGACACGTTGGATGAAGGTGTGAAAGGAGTATCTTGTGCCAAAGGATACTGTACTTGGTGGGTTTTGGGTCACTTGGACCATGTATTTTGTAATATTGAGTCAAGTATACCGCAGTTGGCAGGTTTTGGGTCATGTATTTTGTAATATCGAGTCATTGTACCGTGGTATGCGAGGTTTTGGGTGATTAGACCAAGTCAGTTAGTTGATTGTCCATAGTGTCGGTTAGGAAAGTGGACAAGTACTGTAAGTGGCGAAAGCCTATAAATAAAGGAAAATTGTAAGTGTTAGATATAGGAGTAGATCGAGTCGATGGATAAAAGATAGAGATAGAGCTGTATGCGAAGATAATGTGGGAGTTGCCCAGAGATTCATGTACTGCCTTTGGTTTGACACAGTAATTTAAGGATGATGATTTGGTGCAATCTGTGTGTTTATGTTAATGCCTTTTAATGCAATTATCTATTTCTGTCACTATGATGTGAATGCTGCAATAATGTGTTATAAATATTTGTCTGCTCTAATGATGTGATTAAAGTGATGTGAGATCTCTGTTTACTATAATGTTAAATGTTGTGATTAAGGTGATGTGTAGTTGGAATTGTTGTTAGTATCATATTTCCGCAACCTGCCTCCTCCCTCGGTGGAAACATGGTTTCGTCTGCTCTTCCTGGACGCCTCGGGTGAGACCTCATCCACTCTGCGGGTGTTGCTGGGTGGGCTCAAACCTTCCCGGGCCAGTTCCCAAGGAGACTGCGGCATGGGTCGACAGTTGGTGGGCCCTTGTCGACTGTGAGGTCATGATTTAAGTGTTGTGTGGCACTTCCTGACATTCGGTTTAACATACTCAAAATAACCTTTAGAGGGAGGATTTCAATGGTAGAAATTAGGATTTGACTTCCTGATTTCTCAGCTCCTGCCGCATAGTATGCATTCAAATATTCTTGCACCGACATGGCACCCGCATTGCGAGAAGATCCTTTCAAACTCACCGCATCTCCCCTCCTAGAGAGTCCGGTAATGAAGTATATGTCGTCAACAGGAAGGTCCAGGGTTTGTCCCTGGATATCAAATGCATTGGAATCTACATCCCAGTATTGAATGAGTCTTTGAAGAAACTGATTGAGTGCCCTCATGTTCACGGTTCGGTAAAACTTTAACAAACCACATCTTCAGAGTTCATGGAGATTGGCCGGGTCTTGCATTGCCACCTTATCCATCTCCTCATGTTCTCTCTCCCTCCAAACAAGTACCATCCTACCACAAAATGGTCAATTTTAGAGTCTCGACACTTTTTTCTTCATCTTCAGGGGTGTGCGCTACTCTATTGCCACACAGTCACGCATGGGTGCTACTGTGGATAAGCAATAGTAGTGCATACCTCTAGTATGCCCTACTTTGCCTATTGCAGAGTAGCGCACATGCTTTGGACGCTTTGAGCATGGCCTTAAAGTTGATTTTGAGCTCAAAAATTGACAAATAAGCTATGGAAATGCAAGTTAAGATGAAATTAACTTACTTGGTGGAGGCAAAATGTCGATTGGTTGCTTGAGTTGATCACCACGAAGGATTGAAATCCAAGGGTTTGCTCCCAATTTTTGCCCTACAATGCCAAAATGAAATTTGAGTTTTTTAATTTGAAATTACATATATGAGTTTAATTTTAAATTTTTACCCACTTTGGTAAAATCTCTATAGTTTCAAATTCTATCAAATTGTGCTATTTAATCAATGAATAGCTACATATGGTACTAAGGTAATTTTCAACCAATGGTTCTCAAATTTTCACTAAAATTTCGTAGTATCAATCCTTTAAGACTAAATTTCTTGATGATAGACCTTTTCAACTAGCTCATGGTTAAAATTACATATCATTTAAGATTTTTTGTCGCGATTACTAACATGTTTGTTGAAGTCCTAGTTTTGGAAGATTATGAGTCATGATCCTAGAAGCTGTCATTTAAGTCATTTTAAGCTCTTGTTTGGACTATTGAAACCTAAACAAGATTGTCAAGCAAACTTGTCCTCTTCAAGCTCATTAAAGGAACTGAATGCTCATCCACTTAGGTATAGAATTACCCCTTTTCTGGGCCTTGGTGGATCATTTACGAAAAAGGTATACTCTGGGTATACTCTGGTATACGCCTGAAGAGTTCTTCTTCCATTGTTTTACGCTTTTTCAGGGGAGGAGACTAACTTTACGAAAAAGGACCTTTTGGAGCCTTCTTTAGGGTTTTCAGGTTCTCTAAACATGAAAACACCAAGCGAGCATTCACCTACTCAGGCTCGATGTGAAATCCACGAGAGGGTAAAAAGAGGATTGTTTAAGTTTTTCAAACTCTATAAACAGGAAAACATCGGCAAGCATTAACCTACTTGGGATCGATATTAAAATCCACGAGTAGGTGTATAGAGGATTGTTTAAGTTTTTCAGACTCTATAAACAGGAAAACACCAGCGAGCATTAACCTACTTGGGCTTGATATTAAAATCCATCAGTAGGTGTATGGAGTTATTGTTTAAGTTTTTCAGACTCCTTAAAATTGAAAACACCGGCGAGCAAGAACATATCTTGGCTCGATACTAAAATCTAGAGCTCAATAATATAGAGTAATCTTCTATCTCTTCTTCGAACTCTGTAAACAATGAAGAAGGTCCTGAGTCTTCCTCCCATGGGCTCGTTAAACTTTTTACATGGTTGAATCTACTGAGTTTTCATTCTTTCTTGGACTCATTAAAATAACAAGAAAGGTATTCTTTTATCTAAAAGGAATAAGGGATAAGAAGGATGTATCATATCTTCAGTTTCAAAGGAAGTTCAGTCAGTCCTATCCTTGAACATAGCACCTACTTGAGTCTTTCATGTCGGTTGGGTTTAGTTCTTGACCTTAGGGTGAACCTAATCTCTGAGTTTTTTACTCCCCTGGTTGGTTATTCTTCCAACCATATGGAGGGCTTGCTAATGTCTCCTACATTACAGGTTTATATCATTTTCCCCACTATGTTGAAAACTGCCTAAGTCACTTTGTGTCATGCTTACTGTTCAAGGATATAGCCCGTGTCGGCCATTCTGCAGTTTACCTTGACCTCATGTGTCGGCCATCCTAGTTTCAGTCTTGTTACATATATTACTCCATATCAGCTCATACCAGTTGAGTGTCCCTCATGTTGGATGATGGAGGATGCCTCAAGGCCTCCCTTCCAATGGACTTCTTCCCATCGACATCAACTCATTTTTCTTTGGGATTGAAGTTTAGAGTTTTGGTTAGTACCTTGGAGATTGCAGTCACCAGTGGTAATTTTCCTCACTGTTGAATGATGAGAATATATCAATGTCTCTTATTTGACAGGATCCTCAAGTGTTCGACTCCAAGTCCACTTATTCACACTTGTTGGATTGTACTAGGTACCTTGGGCCCCATCATCATTATCGGTGGAAGCCCTCGCATTTTTTAATAGTATACATCAAGGACCAGTAATCAAACGATACCCCCCATGTTCGACTATCAAATCATCTATTCACATGGTTAGGGTTTGTACCTTGGGTTGTTTTGGATGAAGACCTTGGGATGTTGATGACATCACCTCACTATGATATCTCCCAAATTGCGCAAGACTGAGCCTCACTTATATTCGGCTCTCCATGAGACATAGATCTAATTTGTTGTTATGGCTATGATCTCTCAGTTTGACATGGATCCACACTTGTATTTCAAGTGGACATGCTTTATATACATCTCCTCGTTATGTATCAAATATCATGTTGTATCACACTATACATCTATATGATGTCAAGATTGTAATTGCTCATTGACCTTGATCTGTGTTTCAGGTGTTTCTGTGACTTGGTTTTGTGGTTTCTTGCTCCTCCTCTGACTTGGAATTATAATGTATTTCGGCCATCGTTTCCCTCTGACCTCACACATTAGGGGGTATCTTTTATAGGTCAAATCTGCACTTCTCCATCCGTGATCACCTTGAGTTGTCAATCACACAAAAGGACAACTTGGATTGAAGAGCATGATGACCTTGGATGATACCTTGACCTGACTTACCCTTCTGCAAGCTAGAAAAACCATGAAAAACCTCATGTTTTGAGTTGTGCACTACTCTACTTTAGCATACTAGTGCTCATTCCCTACTCCACAGGATCAATAGTAGCGCACATCTCCTGTTGTGCGCTACTCCACTTTAGTAAACTAGCGCACACCCTAAAAAAAGTTGCAAACGCTGGTTGTTAAACACTGAAGTTGCATATTGTGCGCTACTCCACTGTGAAAAACTCATGCACACCTTAAAATATGATAAAAAATATATTAATTTGACTAATTGGGATTAGTTGCAGTTGGTTCTGCAACTTCCCTAACTTCCTTTACAACCACCTCTCGATCCAAACTGCCTTCCTTGTCCTATAAATACAAGGAGGATTGAGGAGAGGGGTTAGACATTGTTGTGACTCTCATTCACAAGAAGAGAAATTTGTATGAAGGGTTGTTATGCTAGAATATTTCAAGTCAGAGAAGAGCATGAGCCCAGAATCCGGTTGGACAAGCATGTTCTATTGATCAGGTATAACTTGTAATCATTATATGCTTTTGACAATAAAGGTTGAAACATTCCTTCCTGTCCCAAATATAATGCCTAATGGATTGTGTATTTATTTGGTTAAATGCTTGATTGTTCTTGATGTTTGAATTGCATTTCAATTTTATCATCTTTATATAATTCAAGATGCGCAAAGGAAGGTATCTTTATGTTGTAGTTTTATTGAAGTGGAAGATCAAATTGAAGATTGAGCGCGAGATCGAGCAAAGCTAGGATCAAACGTCAGTAATAAGGTACGTCTTCAAGATCTTTGATCTATTTCCATTTATAGATGTTTCTATAGCGTAATCATTGTGTTTACCTGTATCCCCCTAAGTTGATAGTGTCCCTTTCCTCACTATAGGGTGAATCTCCAAAACAACAAAAGGCTGCACCCAAAAAAACATATACCTTATCATTTGCCTGAAAAATAAAAAATTGTTTGTTAGGAAAAATGAAACTTGACATAGCTATGCAAATTTTCAATACATAAAAGTTATATATTCGGAAACATGATTCAATTTCCTACATTTTATCTTTTTTACTCAATGCAAGATATTTTGCGTAAGTATCTCAAAAAATCTAAGTAAGTTGAGGGATGCCTGATTTTTCAGTTTTCTATTGCATCTAACGTGCCAAAAGTGACCCTCATTAGCTTGCACTGACCCATAATTGTGTATTAATTAATATTTCTAACATGATTAACAATCAAAGATTTTTCACAACCTATAGTTCTTCCTCCCAAGGAGGAAGAAATATGACATCTCTTGATGTGGTATGGCAATTATGTTTGAAAAGGATTTTTGGTGTAATATTGGTATTAATGCTTTCATGTACAGTACTGCACAATATATTGAAACCATTAAAGTTCCCATGTTTGTGCATGTATAACTTCATGAAGAGAAAGTTTTTTGATGTCCATGGGGTCCTTGTTAACATCATGCTCTTACAAAGCAAGTACATAAATCATTAATGGTTTTTTTTTACATCATTCTCATACAAAGGGAGAAGTATACAAGTCATTGTTTTGAATAGAATCAAGATCAATTTCCATGAAAAAAAATTCATGTACCAATATTTGGATTGGTTGCACACCTTTATTTGGCTTAAGGAACATTAATATAATTATTTGGAAATCTTGTCTACACACCTTTTGGTAATAGAAACCCATAAAACCAATGTGTGGTGAGGTATTTCTAACATCTAAATTTTTAATTAGCTTACTTTCTGAATTGAATACAATATATATCATATCAATTGATCATTTTCTAAAATGTTAGGATATGGATCTTACCAAGTTAACAATTCTATGAGTACTTTAATATCAACTCTACTAGTTATAATAAATCTTAAACTTATCTATCACCTTAGGGATCTGTTCAGTTTGTGATGAAGACATGGATGGCGTATATCAATCAAGTAATAGCCCCACAACTTTGGATTAGTGTTCCCATACTCAAACCACACTAATTATTTTACAACAAATTATCCAAGAAAAATACTATAATATTTAACACACAAGAAAAATTGTAATAAACACAACAAATGTTTTCATAGGGGTCTACATACTCTCATAATTAAAATGCAATTTTGTATTGTCTCAATCATATATTCTAATCACCTCTATCACTATTGTGCTTTCCATATCTTAACTCACATCTCTCACTATCATGCTTCTCCTCTCTTGAAAATTACACACATCTCATGTATTGTCTTAATGCACATAATCTACAACCCTAGCCTCTTCTCCTCATTATTATTAATTTATTCTAACTCCATAAATCACATCACACATTCACAGATTTCCTAATCCTCAAGCATCCAATCACTACAATTCCACTTCTCTTACTTCTCTACAACTAATATGATCTCATAGTGTTATGTAAACTATCATGGATATTCCATTGGAATAGTTCATTGCAATAGATCGTAAAATAATATGCAATCTCTTATTATGTAGTTTTTTCTTTATATTTATATTTAGCATTACTAGATCTTAACACCCAAAATACTAAAATAAGTTGAAACTAAGATGACATAGGCTAAGCAAATGCCATACCATACTCACAATGAACACAAGTGGTGTTGTTGTTTTAGCACCAATCTATAACAAAATGAAATTACTTGGAGTTTGTGTTATCCAAGAACCAAATCAAAAGGTGAAATATCCAAGAGATAAGAAGCAAATAAAAATATACTTTACTATATCTAAAGAAAAGAAAAGAAAATCAAATCATTCCAAACAAAAAACATAGCAAAGAATTTGAGATTTTATTAATTCAAAAGTGGGAACAGGGAAGATTACCTGCACCTTTGTGATAATTTATATAAGAAAATGGAATTACAAGCTACCCCAAGGGAGGGTCCTTTGCTTCCTTTTGTGCTCCATCCCAAGATCTAGATGGTGTAGAGTAAATTCATGTATGGTAGGAATAAGGGACAAAATACATGGTTTTATCTCTACTGAGGAATGTGATATAATAACCTTGATTCTTATGATTGTTGTGATCAATGACCTCAAGGTTTTTATTTATAGATAAATATTCAAACATCTTTTATAACTATTCCCAATGTCACCAATACCAATGTATTGATGAATTATTGGGATAAGGATAGATATTGAAGACTACACCAAAGTTTATTTTTAGAAATAACCGATTGGTGATTTGCACTTTTGGCCATTATGCCATTTTGGAAGGTGCACAATTCTAATGATCCAATTAAGATAATGATTTTATAGTTTTGATACCATGCCACAATTTTTTAGGGTTTCAATGCATAATGCATGAATAGTTTTGAGTTAGTATTGTGTGATGACTTCAGTGGTCAAACTTGAGAATTGGTTCATCTTTTTCTAGAAATGATGACGTCATGTGGTGATGAAAACTATGGAAATGAAGCCAAGGCTTCCAAAGTGATTTGTAAAGGGAAAAATGATCATGGAAAAGTGAAGGATCAAAATTAGATTGTTAAAAATATGTTCACAGGAAAACCAAATAAGTGAAAAAAACTAGCTAGAAGATGACACCTATGCCTTGCTATTTTTCTTCTGAGTTATGAAATGTAAATACAAATAAAATGCACTCACTATGGATTATTCGTGGACATGATGGCCTACTGTTTATTGTTCCACTCGTATATGATATGTTCAAATATGGAACAATAAACAATACAATAAGAATGGAAGCCATTCCTTTTCTATCTTCTTGATATTTAACATGGATTGATAGATGTCTAGGGTTAGGGTTAGGTTTTTTGAGTGCCTAGAGTCCCAATTAGGGTTAGGGTTTTGGAACCTTTATAATATTTCAAAATTACACACATGAATATCTCCACATGTGTGAGTAATGGAATTTGACATGGAATCCACTCAGTATCATGGTGGTCAATAGTATAGGTCAACTTGCAGTAGTCATAAATTCCTCATATGAACTTTGATTGAGGTGATATTTGCATCATTGGAAATTCCTCAATTTTTATAACAATTCCGAGAGGATAAAACTTAGCTCATGAATTTTTGACCCCTGAAATTTTTGTTTGGTGCCTCAAACATGCTCCAAAATTTTCGTAACCCAAATCACCAAAATTGGACCTACACCTAAATGGAAACTATAATCCAATCTATATATTTTTCAACCCATAAAGTACAAAAATATATAATAAATTATATAATGATCCATTTAAAATCATAAATTATATAATGATCCATATAAATTATATAATGATCCCAAAATATTTTACTAGAGGAGGTGGGGAAAATCTCCCCCTATCTTCTCCCTAGAGTACCATTTGTCCTTGCATGGAATTTATCCTTTCAATATAGCCTATAAAAATTCATGCTAACCCTATATGTTTATTCTATACTTATTCTATAAAATTGTATCTTTTTCTAACTCAATATCCTAAGCATTTGGTGTTGATTCCTCTATGGTAGATAAGCATTTATGATTGGTTTTTTGGTCCAACATGGAAGTCTCATAGAGTTTCAGATTTTCCACATTCACAATTGAGTAAATGTTCATATAGGGTGTATACTAAACTTATATACATTATCTCCCACCTTCTCAAGTACTTCAAAGGACCATACTGTAGAGCCCTGAACTTATTACCAAGACCTTGTATCCTTTTCATGTTTAAATGAAACCAAAATTTGTCTCCCACCTTGAATGTTTTCTCAATTATTTCTTGGTATTCCTAAGCCTTATAATTTCCTTGTGGCTTCTTCAATGTCTCATGTACTTGCAAATGGATCTGCATGATCTTATCAATGATTTTTGCATCCTTCATTGTTTTTCCTGTAGTGTCTCCCCTCATTCCTTGTTTTCCTTATGAAACATCTAGAGGAAAATGTGATAAATACTGAAGGATATTTTCAAAATTGGATATAGTGTTAGAATTGTGTACTTATTTGTTATAATAATGTAAAAAATAAATCAAATTTCCATCCCAATTCCTTGGATGGTTTTTTTTATAAACCCTGAAAACTTGAGCCAATGTCCCGTTCACTACTTTTGTATGCCCATCTATCCATGGATGGAAATATATATATCTCTTCAAATTAGTGTTCATATTATCCCAAAGTGTAGTCCAAAAGGTGTTTAGAAATCCAGTATCTCTATTTAAGTTGATGCTCCTTGGTATGCTAAAGTTAAACCAGGCCTATTCAAAGAACATGTTTTCTACATATTATCCCTTGATGATATTTTTGTGATGAATGAGAATGCATATCATGCTAATCCTTTCAAATACCACAACATAGTCATGTCCACACTATCTCTTAGAAAAAAACTTGCAAAATCCATGGAAATACACTCCCATGGTCTAGTAGGTATAGGTAAGGGATGGCATGTACCTTTATTTCTATTACTAGGCTTGCTAGTACAACAAATCATGAATAATATAATAAACAAAGCTACATATTCTTTCATTGTAGCACAATACAAATTCCTCTATAAGTTGGAAACTATCTTCTCAACAACAAAATTTCCTACAAATTTGGAGGTGTGATCTTCTCAAATAAGATGCAATATTTCACCTTTAAGACAACATAACTTATCTAGATTGTAGAAAACCATCTTGGAGATGATAGTTATACTTATGGTTAACTTATTCTTCACAAAATTGGCCCTGTTGTTGTTGAAATGCCTCTTTAAAGTCTGTGTCTTTTATGAATTCCTCTTTGTATGCACCATGGGTGAAAGGGTTCATGAGCATAAGAGTTACAAAATATATTATCTTAGATGTGGATGGATTTGAAAGCATTCCTGCCAACTTATTAGTGTTTCCCTTCTTATATTTCATGATTAGTTGAAATTTTTGATAAAAAACCAATCCACTGGTAGTGTTTAGTTTGTTGAAGCTTACTCTAGGCCTACAAATACTATAATGGTTGGATGATGCTTTTCATTATCCGTTAGATTCTCTGTCTATTTATTAACATATTGAACTAGAGTAGAGTTCATTGTCGTATGTAGGGTAGTTCTAGAAACCACCATGGAACTTTTCAAAATGATAACATACCAACTTATAACCTCCCTACATCAAGATCACTCCCATATCATATCCACTTATAAAGGCTTCTAAAAATTGGGAAATATAAGAATTATTGTTGCTTCACTAAAGTTCATTTCAACTATTCAAAAGCTTTATGTTGAATATTTCCCCATTGGAAACCCTTACCACCAGTTGTACTTATGACATGAATTGGTGAAACCATAGCTATAAAGTATGCTAAAAAATTCCATAGGAACTATTCTACTCCCACAAATATCCTAACATCAGTGACATTAGTAGGATTTTTGCACTTGATCGTGACTTCCGTCTTTGTGGGATCTATATTGAGGTCCCCTCCACTAATCATATACCCCAAAATTTACACCAATGCATGCTTAAAATATTTGCATTTCTTGAGGTTTATCGATTTGATGCTTTCCAAGGTCTATTAAACCTACATGAGATGTGATTTATGTTCTTTCCATGTAGATTTATAAACCAACATATTATCTAAGTACACTATTACAAATGAATCTATAAAGGGACATAATACATCATTCATCAAATGCGTAAATGTAGTTGGTTCATTACATAAACTAGAAGCAGTTACCATTCATCCATAAACACTTTGGCTTGTCTTGAAGGTGGCCTTCCATATTTCTTCTTCTTTAACTCGTACATGGTGGTATCTCGATTTGAGATCTAATTGGTGAAGTACTTTATATGTTGTAATTGATATAACAAGTCACTTATCCTGGGAAAAGGGTATTGATTCTTGAGGGTGGCGGGTATTGATTCTCAAGGGTGATATTATTCAAAGATTTGTAGTTGATACATATTCTCCATGTCCCATCCTTCTTGGATACTATGATTATAGGAGACCCACAAGTTGAGGTGATTGGCCAAATTTTTCACGTCCCCACCCATCATACTAGTGCAATGGAGGGGATCGTGAGGCTAAAACTGGGCATCCAGCCCCATGTACCAATTAAGTAAGCATTCCATACATATGAAGAGGCATAAGTATTCACATTACACAGCAGAAGTAATTTCAATTACTCATTCGCCATACATTCAAGATATTCATCAATTAAATAATTGAAAGATGGCACCAGAGAATACTTATCTTTAACAGAGTAGTCCCAAGCAACTAGCTATGTCGCTGCAACGTTCCACCCAACCGTAGGCTCTTCGACAGCTTATACTAAGTCCGTCCGAAGGCCACCCCCGAGCTGGGCATGATTCTCACAAGGACAAAGGGGACATTCACGCTCACACACAGTCTATTAACCATTTTATTTTATCCAAGCCAGTCTAACTGGGTTTATCAGGCTGCACTTGCACAATGGATGCTCATTCCCAATCTCAAGCCAGAACCAGGGATTACCCATCACCCATGCCCATCATACTCTTCTTTCTCACAGCAAAAAAAATGATTATTGACAGGGTTACACATTTACAACAGAGGTGTTCACAAAACAGGGTCCACATTGGTTCTCCCAACTCGTGGTTCACCCAAACGAACTGTGGAATTTCGATTTCAACCCCAGGGAGCAAAACCGATTTCTCTCCACTGGTTAGGATCCCTTCCAATGGCCTAAACAACCCCCAGGAAGACCCAAAACGTTCTGATCTCTTTCCCCACGGGTAACCAACACAAAAACGCCCCTTCCCCGCTAAAAGATGAAGGGAGACACAGAAAAATGAGGGAGGAAAACGCCCAAGCAGCTTGAGCTGCGTGAGAGAGCAAGGCCATGGTGAATAATGGCTTAGGCAGCCATTTCGTGGCTCTATTCTTCCCCAAAAAGACCAACACGATTTTCCATGAAGGGTGGCTTGCCCATACCCGATTTTGGACAGCCATACCTCTCCATTCCCAAGGCATTAACTTCCCCAACCAACTCTTGGGAGAAATCAATGGTTGAGTACAAAAGTCAACATGGGTAGTGAAGGGTTTGATGGGTTCTCATTTTGACACTTGGCTTGACTCTATTGGCTCAAGGGTTTGAATGTTTTCCCTCCCAATTCCTTGTGAAATCATGCCCCCATCTCTTTGTTGCATTGCATAGCTAGTTGTGGGTATTTTTATTTAAAATGCATATTACATGATGTTGAAATTCCAATATGCATGGCTAGCATGCAAAGCATATGCATCACTAAATCGATGGCGGGGCCTTGGCCTTGAGCTCCTCACCATGATTTCATAACAATATTACATCAATTACCTTTGAATGCAATGGGGTCAATAATGGGGACATGACAAAATTACTCTCTTCTCCAATATTTGTTTCAACTATTTATTCACTTCATCTCCTTCCAAGATGGACTATATATGAAACCCAATGTTTGGAAATGGAGAGTTAGGAAACAATTGTATCTTCTTATACACTTCCCTCTTAGGTGGAAATTCTTTACGATCCTGGGACAGTTCTTTGTATGCATACAAAATCTCCTCCAACTAATGTCTCTTGTCTTTAGTATATCCCTACATAGATGCCTTTACCAACTTTATCGATTCATCTCCTAGATAATTATTTCCCAATAAGCGTAATAAAAAATTCCAACTTTAAATAATAAATTGCTTGGCTTGTTTATCACTTACTAAAGAGATATCTGATTTACCTTTGTGCGCATTAATGATTAAGAATTTACAATCCTTGACTAGGTGGTACCAGTTTTCTCTCCTCATGGATATTACATCCCTCATGTACATGTAGGACATTCCAAACACTACACCACATGCCTAAAGTGGTACCAAATATACCTCCACTTCATCAATACAGTTTTCACTTATAGAAATTTCATCTTACACTACTTAGTGGCCATGAGATCTACATCATTATCTACCCATCCCAATGGATACGGGTGAGGATGGTCATGAATCTCCAATCTAATCTTATTTATTGAATATTCTACTATGAGGTTGGCCCATGAATCATAATCAAGTAGAGCACACACATTTCTCTTCTTGGTATGTAACTTGATATAGAAGAGTTAATTTATCTCCTTATCTTCCATGGGATTAAGGCTATTCAGATTCACCTCCTTTTGTATTGTTTTCGGAATATTCTCACCATCATATATTGGTTTTGCGTGTGTTGCATGCATGCAACACTCCATGCATCCATGCATCAACAATGGAGTATCCTAGCACCTAGTCCCTATTCCCCCCCCCTACAGCTTTTTTTTTGCCATCATTATCCCTCCTAGCCACTCATGCACCTCGTTTCCATCACTGGAGTTATATATGTGCCCTCATGCACAGATTTAGGAGATCTATCAGTCAGTTCCATGATTTAGGGAACCTTGTCCCCTTGATTGCTCATTTCACTGACTGTAGCTCCTAGTTGACTGCTTCTGAGTGTAGGAGCGCCCTCCTTGACCACTGACAGCTAGGTATGCACCCCGTTGGAGTCTCCTTCCCTATTTTTGTGCCCACATGGTTCGGTTATGCTCAGTCCTACTACGTTTGACTGATTATTCACCATCATTGGCCACTAGACCTTATCAGGAGATGGTTCCAATGCAAACTAATCCATGACTTGATGTGAATTTGAATCCTACAAGGTGTATCGAATTCATTCTATTGTATTATCATATTTTTTCCATATTATAGCTGATGAATGTATCAAAAACAGTTTCTCATATCTTTTGAGTTTTATGAGTGAATTTTGATCGTACTTCTTGTTAATTCTTCTCTGCAATAAATATTGTGAAATTGTGAGGTGTGTTCAAAGTTTAGTGATCTACCCCTGTGGAATTTCACATGGTATCATAGCTTGTGAGAGAAATTTTTGTTGTAGCAGTTGCAACAGTTTATTGATCAGTTGTTTTTTAATAGTGCACCAGAAGCCTCTAGATTTCCACAACAAATCTTGGTGCCATTGCATTGAATTCATTGGAGAAATACTTTGAGGTCTATCTAGGTGTGAAGGATCCGGATAAAAGTGCCTAATTTCCTAAAGCAATGTTCAATATATTATGTAACAATCCTCCAGATAAATTTCATTGTTTTTGCAGGTTATTCCATTATCAAAAGCGCATTCAATTAGCTACTATAGATCTCACCTTGATTCCTAAACTCAATTCTTTCAACTTCTTTGAATGGAAGGGACAAATAGATATCTTCATGCTCAATAGAGGTCTCTATAGAGTGTTACATGGCACTAAGGTCGAACCAAATGGTGCTACAAAAAAATACAAGAATCTAAACAAACTTGATGAAGTAGTTGGATTGATATTCCTCAGCATTTACAAAGATCTACTCTTTCATCTCACCGGTCTGAAAACTACCAAGGAGGTTTGGACAAAGCTCAAATCATTATTTGGGAAACATGATGATTTGAGAGGACATCAATTGGAAAACGAGTTAATATCACTGAGCACCAACAATTTCGAATCCATCACATATTTCTTCACAAGGTTCAAGAACTTGGTTGTGTAACTAAAACTATGTGGGATTGAGAAAGAAGACAAGCAGTTGATTCTTGCTATTCTTTCAAAATTGGGACCAAACTATTCAGTTTTTGTTTCCACCTTCCAAAAAACAAAGCTTTCCATCCCAAACTGGAAAATTCCCACTCTAGATGCATTCATCCTCTCTCTCACAGAGGAGAAGGACAAATTGGTGCAGATGGGAGTAATAAAAACAAAGAGGGATCAATCCCTTGCTGCAGGTGAAGGAAAGAATGTGAATGTAAAAGGGAAGTAGAAGGGTAAGGAAAATAAAACTTACAAGCATAAGTCAAGGGAGACTCCCAAACAGTCCGAAAGGACCTCAAACACAAAGAGAGGAAAAAAAAGAAAGAAAGAGAAGACCAAATGTCCATACTGTAACAATGGTTTTTATCCTGAAAGTGCTTTCATGGAGAAGACCATTGATCTCATGGCCCAGCTTCTAGAGAAAAACAATCTTCCAATACCTGCAAATGCTAGAAGAAAAGAAGTTGATCCTAAATCAGAGGACAAAGAGAGGTGTCGTGAACTCATGGATGGAACTTCGAATGAATCCTCCTTCATCATAGATTCTGGAGCATCCAGACACATGTCTGCTTCCAAGGATCTATTCTATGAATTTGAACCCACTGTTGGGCCTTCTATTATGATGGGAGATGATTATGAAGTTTCCTCAGAAGGGATTGGAAGGATCAATATGGATCATGGGTACTTCAATGATGTACTCTATGTTCCTACTCTTACAGCTAACCTCCTTTCTGTTTACCAAATGACCCATACATGAGTTCCCACAAAGGTAATATTTACTCCTAATGTGGTTGAAATCCAAAAGATCTCATATGGGAAGATCATTACACAAGGAATTGCAGATCACCATTCTAAACTCTATGAGTTTTCTCACGTCTTACCTTACTCAAAACAAAGTGCACTTCTTACTCATGCAAATGAAGTGAGTAGAATTTGGCATGAGAGGTTTGGGCACCTCAACTACAAATATTTGCAAGAACTACACAATCAGAAAATGGTTGAAAGGCTTCCGAACATCATATTTGCTAAGGGCACATGTAAAGGTTGCTTGATTGGTAAGCATCCAGAGCAAAAGTTTGAGAAAGGAAAGGCAAAGAGAGCCTCATATCCTCTTGATTTGATTCATAGTGACATATCAGGACCTCTTCCTAACCTATATTTGAATAATGCAGATACATCTTAACATTCATAGATGATTATTCTAGATTCAATTGGGTATATTTTCTTAAGTTGAAGTCATAAGTCTTTGGATACTTCAAATTTTTTAAAGATTTTGTAGAAAAGTTCACTGATAAGAAAATCAAGGCCCTTCATACTGATAATGGAGGAGAGTATGTGAAGAATCAGTTTCAATTTTTTTTGCAGATGAGGGTATTGATATGCAACACATTTTTCCTTACACACCACAATAGAATTGTGTAGTAGAGAGAAAGAAAAAAACTTTGAAAGAGATGGAAACTTGCATGCTTGTGTTATGCAACAAATTTCCAAAAAGAGAATGAAAAGAGCATAAATAGATCAAAAATAGTACTCCACGACTTGATTGAATAAAATAGATTAATAAGAAGCCTCTTCAAGGGGGCAACCTCCTTTACAATGTACTAAGTACACAAGACAAGACAAGACAAGATACTCCAAATGAAAGGTCTCCTTCCTATATATAGGAGACTAAGGGTTACAATCTCAACTAACTGACCCAAGCTGACATAACTAATATAACCATACTAATGACAATTACCACTAATAGACCAAAGCCGACATCAAAACTAATGTAATGAACCACAATATAGGGGGAAATGTGCCCATATTTAGGGATTAACATGCCCCTCCCCTTCAGACAAGTGTTGTACTCAATGCTTGATTAGTTGTGGATGCCTTTGTATGAAGGACTCATCTTCCCATGTCGAATCTTCAACTGGTAAGTTCTTCAACTTTATGAGGTACTCAGTAATAGCCCAATTTCGTAGATGTTTAGTCCTTGTTTCAGTGATTTGTTCAAGTTCCAATATGAATTTTCCTTCTTCATCAAGCTCCAGCAAGATTGTTTGAATTGGGATATGGTCTCCTATTACCTTATTTAAGCAAGAAGCATGGAAAACTGGATGTACTCTCGAAGATGAACGGAGCTCCAATTTGTAAGCCATACTACCAATCTTCTGCAACACTTTATAAGGACCATAATACTTGGGTGCTAATTTATTGTCCTTCTTTAATAGCTTGAGAGACATATTCTTGTAAGGTTGTAGCCTGAGAAATACCCAATCCCCTTTTTCAAAACTCCTTTCACTGCGATGTTGATCATCTTGTTGTTTCATCCTATTTTTTGACATAGTCAGGTTGTCCTTAAGTATCTAGAGAACTTCTTGTTCGTGCTTTATGTGATCTTCCAAGGATTGAACTTTAGATTTTCCTTTTAAGGGAGATGTGATAGATGGAGGTTGGTACCCATAAAGTGCCATAAATGGAGACATTTTTTATGATGTATGGAATGAAGTATTGTACCACCATTCCGCCAAGGACAATCACTTCACCCACTGTGTTTGTTTATCATATGCAAAGTAACAAATATAGACTTCCAAACAATTGTTCACAATCTTAGTTTTCCCATCAGATTGAGGGTCATAAGATGAACTGTGAGATAATTGAGTAGCCAAATAGGAAAATAATTTTGTCCAAAACTTTCTAGTGAAAATTGGATCTCTATCACTTACAATAATCTTCGGATTTCGATGTAAATTCTGAATAGTTTCCATAAAGGTTGCAGCTACTGTGATTCCATTAAAAGGGTGAGCGAGTGCACAAAAGTGTGAATACTTCGTGATTATATCAAAAACCACCATAATTACATTATTTCCATCATACTTGGGTATACTTGTGATAAAATCCATGGAGACTTCCTCCCAGTGCTGGAAAGGTATGTCTAATGGTTGTAGAAGTTGTGGGGTCTTAACTGTTTCACCCTTATTCTGTTGGAAAACCAAGCATTCAGCCACAAACCTTTGAACATCAGAGTTAAGACCTTCGCAAAAAAATTCCTTCTTGATCTCATGGTAAGTTTTCAGGAATCCTGAATGCCCACCTATAGGAGAGGCGTGTAATTCAGAAATGACCTTCTGCTTGAGTTAGGATTTTTTGCATAAATATAAGCAATCCTTATACCATAGTGAATCATTTTTCCACATAAAAGTATCTGATACACTAGGATCATTCTGTAGATTTTGAATGAGCATCCACACATATAGGTATTTTTTCCATTCTTCCCTTGTTGGTACTATCCAGTCTGGTTGTAGAATGGAAATGGAACAAAGTAATGCCCCAACATCTTCATATTTTATGGAGAGTGCATCTGCCACCACATTTTGTTTCCCTTTTCTATATATAATTTCAAATTCATATCCCAACACCTTGGTTACCCACTTTTGTTTCTCTTTTGAAGCTAGTCTCTGTTCCAAGAAGTATTTAAGACTATCATGTTCTGTTTTGACCTTGAAGTTCCTACCTATTATATAAGGACACCATTTCTTAAGAGTATGTAGTATTGCCAACATTTCCTTCTCATAAATGCGATTTTGTAAGTTCTTTCCCTTGATTGGATGACTTGTGAAAGCAAGTGGATGTCCTTCTTGCATTAGAACAATGCCAATGCCATTTTCTAAAGCATCACATTCCACAATAAAGTTTTTTGTGAAGTCTGGTGTGGCTAATACAGGAGCTGTGCATGTTTCCTGTTTAAGTTGTTCAAAAGCTTGAGTTGCCTTTGGAGTCCAAGAAAATGCATCTTTATTCAATAATTCTATTAGAGGTGCTGCTATTCTTCCATAATTTTGAACAAACTTGCGGTAGTACCATGTCAGACCTAAGAATCCTCGAAGATTCTTCAGGTTTTTGGGAATCATCCAATCTATCATGACTTTAATTTTGTTAGGGTCTACCTTGACACCTTCATGAGATACAATATGACCCAAATACTCTACCTCCTTCACCCCAAAGAAAAATTTGGAAGGTTTTGCATATAGTTGTTGCTCCTGCGGTAGTTGTAGTATCATGTCAACATGTTGAACATGTTCTTCCCAAGAGTTTCTATAGATTAGTATATCATCAAATAATACGAGCACAAATTTTCTAAGAAAATGCTTGAAAATGGAATTCATCAAACCCTGAAATGTGGAAGGTGCATTCGTGAGACCAAATGGAATGACTAGAAATTCACAATGACCTTCATGAGTTATGAATGTTGTTTTGGGGATGTCTTCATCTTTCATTCTAATTTGATGATACCCAGAACAAATATCCAACTTTGTGAAGAAAATTGCTCCATGTAATTCATCTAGCAATTAATCAATTACAGGAATGGGAAATTGATCTTTAATGGTGATCTTGTTGAGCTCTCTATAATCTAGACACATACACCATGATCCATCCGGCTTGTGTACCATTACCACTAGTGCAGAGTAAGAACTTTGGCTAGGCCTAATTATTCCAACCTCTAACACTTATTCAACCATATGCTCAATTTCACTCTTCTGTCGATAGTTATCTGTAAGGTCTGATGTTAGGAGGAACACTTCCTGGGATCAAGTGAACAGCATGATCAAAATATCGAATAGGTGGAAGTACTTTTGGAATATCTTCAAATCCCTTGGAATGCGTATTAATGACCCTTTGAAGATCTGGGGAAATAGTAGGCTTAGATTTTTGAACATCTAATGAGCATAATTGTGCAATTACACCTTGATGTCCCCTTTTCATCAATTTTGTCATATCATTAGAGCTTATCACCTTGCTTGGTTTCCCTGTGATAACTTGTAATTCATATTCCTTTCCTTCCCACAAAAAATTCATGAAAAGATTCTAAAAATTAAAAGCCATAGTTCCCAAATATTGTAGCCATTGAACTCCTAAGGCAACATCAACACTACCCATTGGAATAGAAATCATTGGACTTTTCAATACATATTCTCTCATAGTAAGATTTATATTATGGCATTTCCCTGAGAAGTTGATAGTTCTTCCATCTGCAATCATTACTTAGAACTCTGGTGCTGGATATACAAAGCAATTGAGAGATTTTTCTAATTTACAGTGAATGAAATTATGAGTACTACTAGAATCAATCAGCACTGTTACTTTTTTCTATTTGATAAATCCTTCAATCTTGAGAGTTTGAGGAGTGCTAATTCCTGCCAATGCATGACATGATATGGTGGGGGTAATATCTTCTGAATTAGTATCTTCTATTTCTTCATCTAGAGATGGTTCTTGTTCTTTTGGTTCTTCCTCTTCACATTCTATGTAAAATAATTTTTTCTCACCACACTTATGTCCCTTAGTATACTTGCTGTCACAATTAAAACATAGGCCTTTTTCTCTTCTTTCCTCTATTTGTTGGGGTGTCAACCTTTGAGGTGGGTTAGAAGAAGTAACAATATTCTCTCAGTATGTGTTGGAGGTGCTCTTTCTAGTAGTCATCGTCATATTTTTACTTTCAACCTTCCTTTCCATCATGAAGGCCTTCTCCAACGATGGTGGTTCAAAGAGACGCACCGCATGTTGAATGTTATCCTTCAAGGTGACAGTGAAGAGATCCAACATATTATCTTCTGTAATGTTCTTCACTCTAAGACTTAGCTTTTGAAACTGTTTGATGTGCCCTGCAACTGGACCTTTTTGCTTGATATTTATTAGCTAGATAAAGAAGGTATTGCTATTAATATCCCCATAGTGTGCAATCAATTATTCAGTGAATACAGACCAAGATATAATAGAGTCCTTTTTATGGTCACAAAGTCATTGGTACCATACAAATTGATCAGGATATAAATATAATGATGCAATAGTTACCTTTTGTAAAGTTGGAACTTGGTGTAGATCAAAGAATTGCTCCATTTGGAATATACATTTTATTGGATCATTGCCATCAAACTTTCTCATATCAATCTTGGGAAGTTGGGTAGCCCTTGGTGACCATCCCTGATGACTTCCATTACCAAAATCATTTCCTCGTGGAATATTCTTATTCATGGAAGGTTTCTCAACATGAGAATTATCTTTATTCTCTTGGGTATCCTGGAACACATTATCACCTGTAGGAAGAGTATCCGTTGAATTTTGTATGAGATTAACAATATTTCTCATATTCCCTATCAAATTCTCCTCTAGATTGAGTAAATCAACTATTCTCACTGAACCTTTCATATTTTCATCCATTTTATTCAACTTCTCCTCTAAATTATTCAAATCAACTTTTTTCACAGACCCTTTAATCATATCTTCCAACTGGGACACTAAAAATGAGAGATCTTCCCTATCATCATGCCTCGAGGATGGATCATCTGGGGGTTTGGATGGAGTGTATATCTTCAAAATTACACTTTCGTTTGGTGTAATTTTGAACAATATAAATAGATATCACACCTTAGGTGTCACCACAACTAGATCCTTCTACTCAAATTTAATCAAAATTAAAAATGGTGTACCTTTTCAAACCCTGATTGGAAGACAATTTTAAGGCCGACTTGAAACTTATGTAACTTTTAAATTTATGATCCTATGGGTCTGAAACTTCGCAATGTTGTAGCATGATGTGTGCTATTTCCAATTCCACGGGTCTAACCTAATTTATATCTACCAATAACAATTTATTGTGAATATCCAAACACTTCTTAATTTTGGTCCTTTCAGAATATCGAATTTGTACGGACTGCCACGTGTCCAATATTTTGTATATGAGTCTTAAAATTATACCACAGATGATTTTGTTCGTGAAATATCTAATGCAACTAGTATCACTCAATTTGGACCTCGCATGCCCTAGATATGACCTTTTTCCCTAGAACACATGTTTTAGACTAGCTTTTGTACTAGTCAAAAAAACTATATTTCGAGGCCAATATCTCCGAACTTGTGATCTCTCGGGATATGAATTTTGGACCAAAGATAGTTAGGCCTGTTACATAAGTGGGTTTTTAATATCTCTCTTTGAATCCTTGCAAAAAAAATACTATAGTAAAAATTCCAAGATGACTCGTTTTGAAGAACCTAGTCCCGAGGAAAGAGCTTTGATACCAAATGTTATGCAACGAATTTCCAAAAAGAGTATGAAAAGAGAAGAAATAGATCAGAAATAGTAATCCATGACTTGATTGAATAAAATATCTTATAACAAGCCTCTTTGAGGGTGAAACCTCCTTTACAATGTACTAAGTACACAAGACAAGACAATACAAGATACTCAAAATGAAAGGTCTCCTTCCTATATATAGGAGACTAAGGGGTACAATCCAAACTAATTGACCCAAGACGACACAACTAATATAACCATACTAATTACAATTACCACTAATGGACCAAATCCGACATAAAAAATAATGTAATGAACCACAATATAGGGGGAAATGTGCCCATATTTAGGGCTTAACATCTTGAGTCTAAAGCATTGACTCCTAGAATTTGGGAAGAATCTATCAACTGTGATGCTTATCTCCAGACTAGAGTTCCTCACAAAGGCCTACAAGGAAAAACTCCTTTCAAACCATGGATGGGATACAAGCCAGATGTGTCTCATCTAAGAGTCTTTGGATCCAAAGAGTGGGAAAGGATTCGTTCCGAGAAGAGGAGAGACTTATAGCCACAAAGAAAAGACTGCATATTGGTTGGTTATGCACTGAGTGCAAAGGCCTACAAACTGCTAGATCTATCTAACATGCAGACATTTCTTGAGAGAAGTGTTCAATTTTATGAATGGCCATTACATGCTTCCCTCCATGTCAATGAAGACAACTTGCCAACTACTCCACCACAACCTATTGAACAAGATAGAGAAGCATCCTCTCATGAAAGTTCATATTTTGAATATGAATGTGAAGATGAGAAAATGATGGATCCAGATCCACAAGAACCTGAAGATATAGCACCTGAAGATCCACCTCGTCTTCCAATATGGGTTTCCAAGACCCTTGAATCTGCCAATGATCTTGTTGAAGATCCACAAGATCCAAGAAGAACTAGATCTGAGTTTCACAATGCAAGGTTTGCACTCTCTGATACAGATCTGTTTCTTTCTGAAATATTTTTTCTTATGATTGGATTAGATCCAAAAAATTTCTTTGAGGCCTCCCAATATTTGAGATGAATATCATCTATGGATGAAGAGTACCAATCTCTTCAAAGAAATGAGACTTGGGAGCTTGTTTCTCTTCCTCCTGGAAGGAATCTTGTTCAATGTAAGTGGGTATACAGAACCAATATGGACTTAGATGATGTGACAAGCAAGTACAACGCTCGCTTGGTTGATAAAGGTTTCTCACAAGTTCAAGGGATTGACTATTCATATACCTTTGCTCCTATTGCAAAGATGGACTCCATCTGTCTTGTTCTAGCTCTTGATGCATCCAGGCACTGGGAAGTGCATCACATGGATGTCAAGGGTGCTTTTCTTCATGGAGATATCGAGGAGGAGATCTACTTGAAGCAACCTGAAGGATACATTGATGATCCTTCATTAGTGTACATATTGAAGAATTTCTTGTATGCTCTCAAGTAGGCTCCCCGAACATGGTATGCTAAGATGGACTCCTTTCTACCATCACAAGATTTTGGGATTCACTACAGTACTCCACCAGTCATCTATTGTGACAATCAGAGTGCTATCAGGATTTCTACAGATCCAGTTCTGAGACAAAGATCAAAACATATTGAGATACACATGCATTACATCTGAGGATTGGTGCATGATCGTACCATCACACTGATCTATTGTCCTACAAAAGAGTAGATTGTAGATATTTTCACCAATACTTTTTCATTGAAGAAGTTCACTTACCTCCGATACCTTCTTGGAGTGAGTGCTACCTTGGTTGATTAGTTTTTTACAGTCTATCTTGAAGGGGGTTTTTTCCCACTGGGTTTTCCCTCTTTCCTCGTACCTTTTTATATTGTTGTATGAGGTGACCTTTGGTCTCAGTAACCAGGGCCCTATTTTTCAGTTATTTTTCCTCATAGTCTAGCTTAAGGGGGGGTGTTGGAATATTCTCACCATCATATCTTGGTTTTTCATGCTTTGCATGCATTTTGAATTTTGCATGCACTCCATGCAGCACTCCATGCATCCATGCATCAACAGTGGAGTCTCCTAGAACCTAGTCCCTATTCCCCCCTTAGAGCTTTCTTTTGGCCATCATTAGCCCTACTATCCACTCATGCGCCTTGTTTCCATCACTAGAGTTAAAAATGTTCCCTCGTGCACATATTTTAGAGATCTATCAGTTAGTTCCATGATTTAGGGAACCTTGTCCCCTTGATTGCTCATTTAACGGATTGTAGCTCTTAGTTGACTTCCTCTGAGTGTAGGAGGGCCCTCCTTGACCACTGACAACTAGTTATGTGCCCCGTTGGAGTCTCCTTCCCTATTTTGGTTCCCACATGGTTCAGTTATGCTCAGTCCTACTTCGGTTGACTAATTATTCACCATCGATGGCCACTAGACCTTATTGAGAGATGGTTCCAAAGAAAAATAATCCATGACTTGAGGTCAACTCGAATCCTCCAAGGTGTATCGAATTCATTCTATTGTATTATCGTATTTTTTCTAGCTTACAGCTGATGAATATATCAACAACAGTTTCTCATATATTTTGAGTTTTATGAGTGAATTTGATCATACTTCTTACTAATTCTTCTCTGCAATAAACACTATGAAATTGTGAGGTTTGTTCAAATATTAGTGATCTACCTCTGTGGAATTTCAAAATTGTATGTACTACAGAAAAAAAATTTCAATTGCATATAAGCTTCTCTCTACCTAGTTTCCCAAACCCATGGCTAGCATGTTCTTCTTCTTGGAAGCCTTCTTGTGGTTCTTTAGATTTATCTCTGGATGTATCTTCCAACACCTATATTTGGTGTGACCATCGATATTACAGTGATCACAATAGTTGTTTGGATCCTTGCATTGATGTGCAATACATATTATCTTCTTGTCATTTCCTTTCCACTTCTTATTTAACTCCTTGGAATCATCTTGGTTGTCTTTCTACTTGGAACAACTCGATTTTCCTTTCTTCTTGTCATGTATTCTCTAGATATTATGCTTACACACTTGCTTCATCCACTATCCTAAGTTTAAAGAGCATCAATTTCCTCCTGAAATGATTTTTATACATCCCAAATACTTGATGAGTACATCCAGGTTCTAGGTAGATATATCCAACATAATTTGTTGTTTTATAAACTCAACAATATACTCTTACATGTTCTACTTTTCTTCTACTAAAAGCAACGACAATGCAGCCACAAGTCCTCTTTGTACCTAATAGGGTAGAACTATGAATTAATGAGGTTTTTAAGCACCTCCTACTTAGTTACTAGGGATCACTATCTAGACTAAGAGTCTCTATGTTTCTTTCCCATTATGTTTTGGCATGGATCTCTAACTTTAGTTGGGTAAATGAAATATTTTTCTCTTATCCTATGTCATGAACATTGAAATAAACTTACAATTCTTACAACCATTGATTCAACTTAATGAAATCAATACCACCTTGGTATAAGGGTTTGGTATCTACTTTGGATTCCACTTTCAATAAATACTGTGAATAAGTGATGGTAATAGAAATTGACCTCTCTTTATCTGGTTCTTTTTTTGGCTCCTTTTCTAGGTCTTGATTATCTCGATACTTCTTCGTTGAGCCAAATTCTATGTTAGAGATAGAAAACACCCCAAAGGTCCAATATTGTTCTACATATATGCCATGATCATGTCCATTTCGTGAGAGATGTCAATGACTTGTGCTTACATCTTTAAAAATATCTCCTCTAACTCATCCCATAGATTGTTACTATACTCATCCACCATGGTTAGGAATGTAAGACTTGTTTCTTATGTCAATTTCTAAATAATGCAATTTCCCATAAAAACCTAATAGAAATTTTCTTCCATATGATATACAAACTACCATGGATATTCCACTCAAACATTTAGTCACAATATATCTTACATTATTTTGTGATTTCTTATTATGTAATGTTTTTCTTTAGATTCAAATTTCATATTACTAGATCAACACACACAATATACTAAACTAAAATTAAAATGAAAGAAGCTAAGCAGACAATATATCATCCACATAATGAATACAAAATGTACCTTGGGAAAACCCAATACAGGAAAAACCTAGCTAGAAGGTGATCCCTATGCCTCACTCTTTTCTTCTAAGTTATGAAATGTAAATAAAAAGAAAGGGCACTCACTATGGAATTTCCATGGACACTATGGCTTGTATGGATGCTACAAGGTCTTCTACTTCCTGTTTTCTTTTTCAATGTCCCATTCCTATTTGATCTACTCAACTATGGAACAATAAACAATATAATATGAATGGAACACCCTCATTTCTTGGTGTTCCAATATTTAACATGGCTTGATAGTTGTCTAGGGTTAGGGTTAAAAAATTTACATTCCTCAAATCAAAATTAGGTTTAGCATTTCAGACCCTTTAGGGTCTTCTTGAAATTCCACATGTGACTACATCCATGTGTGAGTAAAAGAAAGTGGCATGAAATCCACTTAGTATCATGGTGGTCAACTAGATATGTCAACTCGTTGGAGGAATAACATCCTCGTACAAACATTCATTGAGGTAATATTCACACCATTGGAAATATTTGAGCATGTAGAAAAAAATTGAGAGGCTAGAATGTTTTTTGCAAATTTTATGTGTCTTTAGGAAAATTCACTTTATTCAAGTGTAGCATCCCTAAGTCACCCTCTGTAAATCACTTGAGTCTTATGCTTATGTTTTACACCACTCCTCAAACTCTCTTCAATGTGTACATGGATTAATTTCATACGTTCAATAAAATATTTTTATATCATTTCTCTGTTCCATATCAATGGGAAAATTAAACAAATATATGACTCCCTTGATATTTCTTCCAAACAAAATTAAAATGTTATTAATATTCAAGATGTCCATTGTACTATTGTAAGAAAATTCAATGGATTCTAAAAAATTATTCCATTATTTTTCCCTATTAGCTACAAAATATCTCCAAATATTACCTAAACTACTCTTCATAGCCTAAATTTGTGCATTCTCTATGGATGATGCACTCAATTATGCTACAAAATTGTCCCTAGTTTCTTTGACTATGTTCTCTAGAAGTCACTAAGAAATATACTCTCAATTTCAAGTACTGGTATATAAAAATATGTGTACCCATACAATCTCCTTTAAATCAAGGTATATAAATTAGTTTCTTGGTCACCCATGCATGGAAGATGAACATTTACAGGTTTAGATTGATGCTCCATGCATGGGCTACGTGTCTATGTTTATGTTTCAGCAGTCTTAGGTTTGTAAAAGGCCATGGTGGGATGATAAACTTCATGATGCTCTTGTGCATGTACTTACTATTTTTTGTACACTAATATAATTTTACTATAGAGCTTACAAAAAAAACTTAAGATCCTTTAAGTATTTTAAATATTTGAAAGTTTTTAACTTAAATGTTTTTTAAACTTCAAATTAAAATAGATTTAGGCTACCTTTAATCAAATGGTACATTCTCGTCATAAATTAATATATATATATAATTAAAAATATAATTAAACTTTGTTTTTTTTTACATTATCAAAAATAATTACATCTATTTAATTCATGTCAAAATTTTAATAAGATATGTCTCAAAATTTGGTTAAACATAAAAACTTACATAGCTATTTATTCCATGTCAAAATTAAAAAAATACGTACATAATTAAATATTCAAGGTAATAAACATTTCAAAATTACAACTAAAAATGAAAATGTTAATTTCATATATTTTTTATTGTATTCAAGGTAATAAATCTTTCAAAATTATAACCAAAAATGAAAATGTTAACTTCATATATTTTTGTTCTACAGTCTATGTTTCCATTATGTGGTTTCTTTTATGTGCATTGGAGCTAATTCCACCTTGGGTATGGTCAAATTCATGAATGTTATTCGGCTCCCCTCCTTTGATTTTTGTGTGGTCTGGCTCTCCCTGACTCTCGCTTGCCTGTACATTTCTCAAGTGATTGGGTTCATTCTGCATTCTTTGTCTACAAACATGTCTAGGAGGATTCACACCATCCCATAATGTGCGAGGTAGGGGGCGTGTGGGACTCAAAGTAAACATAGATTCTTTGGAAAATGGTTATGACAGTTCTGTACCTACTCATTTGAGAAATATACTGGATGATTGGGAAGAAGAAACAATTGTACAACAACTGGTAGGTCAGCATGCTCGGGTGTGTCACAGGAACTACTGGAGGGTTAAAAATATGTTGGCTCATGTTATCATGCAATATCAAAGTTCTGGCAGGGAAAACCACTCCACGTCTTCTCCTTCTTCGACTCCTGCTATCCATTCCACATCCTCTCCTAGTCCTTCGTTGGTCTCCAAGCCAATGGAGACTCAAGAGGGTCAAGCTGGCATTGTGACCCTCATGGCCTAGGATAAATCTAATTTGGCTTCTACTAGTGGTTGCTGTGAGATTTTCAATTGCTAGGAAATGGATTCATCAGACACTTTCACATGGAATATTTCAAACAATGAGAGAAGAAGAATAGAGAGAATAAATTGTGGAAATCACTAATATGTATATTATTCATTGATATGATAACAATATATAATACATCCTCCATGGAGAAAATCGATTTCCTTTGAGGAAATTTGGAAAGAGCAAAAATAAAAGGCTTAGAAAAGACAAAAACCCCCTAGGTGGTAAAAGTAGTTTCCAAAACTGTCCTAGAGGCTCACGAATTTAGTAGGTATGGTATGGAAGCTCACGAGTGAGGTAAATAGGATGTATTGATGGATTTAGGAGAGAAGATATGATGTCGAGGTCGGATTAGTCAAGTGGCAAGAGTTTCCAAGTCAACTAGCTTTTCCTTTTCCACTAGAAAGTAGAAAAAACATGATAAAGTTATCTAAATCAGGAAAGTGTCTTTCTAATTCAGGAATAGAATAAAATTAGACAGAGTCCAAGGAAATATTATCCAGAATCCATCCAAATTCATTTTGGTGAGTTAGGATGGCATGTGGTCCACTAAAAGACAAAACTGGCCTATTTTACCTAGTCAAAACTCAGGAAATTAATCATAAATGATTAATTAATTTATCCTAAGTCTAGAATGACATACATGGGTTTTTTAAATATTCCAACAGTTGCAGAAGAAGGTAGAGCGCAACAGGAAGATGGAATTCTCCTCCCTCAAGAAATCTGAGCCGCTCCCAGTCAAAAAACCCATGGACAACAATTCTAGATGGGAGGATTACCAATGCCCCATCTTGGAAGAGAGGCCTGAAGATGATAACGCTGTCTGCAACTCCTAGTAACCTTTGCATTTTTTCTCTGTCACTTTTTTGTTGCTGTTAGTAGTCAAGGAATTCTAGTTTTTGAAGCTGCTAGTCTTTTATGCTTAGTTTTTATGCCCATAGAGGCCATTTTGATAAACAATTCCTTTTTGATAATGTACTTAGGCATTAGTTTACTTGGTAGTTTTTGGTCACCCATGCATGGAAGATGAACATTTACAGGTTCAGATTGATGCTCCATGCATGGGCTATGTGTTTATGTTTAAGTTTCAATAGTCTTAGGTCTATAAGAAGCCATGGTGGGCTGATAAATAAACTTGCGTACTTACTATTTTTTGTACACTAATATAATTTTACTATAGAACTTACAAAAAAAACTTAAAAGATCCTTTAAGTATTTTAAATATTTGGAAGTTTTTAATTTAATTGTTTTTTAAACATCAAATTAAAATAAATTTACGTTAACTTTAATCAAATTATACATTTTCATCATAAACTAAAAAAAATCAAATTTTAAAAATATAATTAAACTTTGTTATTGTTTTTTACATTATCAAAAATAATTAAGTCTATTTAATTCATGTCAAAATTTAAATAAGATGTCTCAAAATTTGATTAAAGATAAAAACTTACAGCTATTTATTCCATGTCAAAATTAAAATAATACCTACATTATTAAATATTCAAGGTAATTTTGTTCAAGGTAATAATCAAAATTATAACTAAAAATGAAAATATTAATTTCATATATTTTTAATTATATTCAAGGTAATAAACATTTCAAAATTATAACAAAAATGAAAATGTTAACTTCAGGTTTTATTCATATATTTTTGACCAACAATCATTATAAGTTTTTCGGAAGTAGCTCAAATTAATTTGAAAGTTTTTAAAGAAAAAAACTGCGTTTTGATATTCATTGCGTAAATCAAAGAAACAACAGTAAAACATATCTATCCCTTGAATGATTTTTACGGCAAATTAATTCAAAAGTTTATTTGGATTCAAAAGATGAAATAACCTTCACTTTGTCCTTTTTTTATTTCAGCAATTGACCAAAGATTATTGCAAAGAAAACGATAACAATCATAGCATGGCATACAAGAAAGATGATATGAATGGTTTCAACAGGGCTGCACTTGTCCGTTGCAACAGTGGAGGGCAGTCCCGTTGTCAAGATTCAAGGTGCAGCCTGTAGCTCCAGGCAATTGCTGTTGCAGAATACAGCAGTTGCAATACGGTTTCATTACTGCGTTTCCCAACGATGTGCATTGACTAGATACCACGTCGGTATAGCAAAACTCTGGACAGTATACTGCAAAATGCCACTTCAATATATCAATTAACAGAAACTAAAGCAACACATCTACCAATAATAAAAAAATGAGGGTGATCTCGATTCTCACTCATGGCCTCCGGATTATCCATATTCTCCTTTCCTCGTACAACGACTGAATCCATTGCTGTCAACAGTATTACAACTGTGCCAATATAACTTCATTAAATATAACGAATTATAACGGTGTCTTAAACAACAAAACATAGGTTGATCAAACATCTTCAGATCAAACGGCAAGTAACTATCTCAAACAGCTTCATATCAAATGGCAAGCAGCTCAGCTATAACAACATTAACTGCTCCGCAGCAAAATTTCATCCCACTAACATATTCATACTCTACAAAAAAAAAAATCGTAAAAGAATACCTAATCTTACTCCTATTGTTTTAATACCCAATATTTTATATATATCATACCTGACAGAATTGATAAAATCCGAACGGGCGCCATTCTTGATACAAAGAGAGAAGTTAAAGACAGAAACAATCCAAAACAATGGAATTTGAGATGATGTGCAGAAGGCTATGATCGCCGTTTATAAAGAGAGGTGAGATTCAAAAGAGGAAAAAGCCTTACACAACTTCATAATGAACTGGACCGTTTCTAAAAATTAGAAAGTAGAGCCGTTTCTAAAAATTAGAAAGTAGCCGTTTTTTCATTAAAAATCGCCAGGTTTCCAAATTAGTAATTATTTGTGTGAATTGATTAATGATATATGATGTGTTGCATGTTGATTGCCACATTGTTAGGTTGTAAGACTTTGCTATTTGAATGTATTATATATTTGAATGTGTTATATATGGAAAATATTTGAATGTATTATATATGGAAAGTTTTAAGGATTTATATTTATTTTAGTGTAGAAACTTTGGTGAATCTTGCTAATTTTTAAAATGAGAACAATAAAATGTTTAATGATATTTTTATAAATATATTTAAATTTCTAAGGATTTTATATACTTTTTACAAACTTTTAGCAATTTTTAGAGTAAAATACTTATATCATATATAATTTGGGTGAATCATTTTACAAAAATAGAAATTAGTAAATCATTTTTTAGAAAAAAATAAAAATAATTAGCATGAGAGAGAATTTTAACCCCTTAAATTTTTCATTCATTAAAATTTACATTATGCCTTCAATGTTAGGTTTTTAAGTAGTAACTTCAAAATGGCCTTTTAGCCCATATTGAAAGATCAAATTATTCCTTTGATGGGGCTTAAGACTTATTGTTTATGTTTAAAGTATGGACTTCGAATGGTGGTTGTTTATTTCATGCTTATTTGGATGGGATAAAATAACCTTTCTATTGCTATAAAAGTATTTCCTTTAAATGAGGCTTACAACCATTACCTTTTTCCTAGCATGGTTTGAAAGACCTTTTAAAGTGGCATAATGGAATTTTTTTGCATAAGGTATTTAAATGAGGTTTACAACCATTGCCTTTTGCCTATCAAGGTTGGAAAGACATGTTAAAGTGGAATAATGGATTTTTTTTTCATCAGATACATAATCGAAAGAGTCCCGATGGGATATTCACAGTGATATATTTGAATGTTGCATAGTATCTTATCAAGGGGCAATCAAATGTGCTCTTTTAAATTGACCCAATGGCCTACTAGGGGTTATCAAATGGTGTTCTTTTAAAGTGGCTTGTATCAAATGGTGTTCTTTTGAAGTGTTTTAATGGACTATTAAAGGAATTTGAAATATGTTTTTTTAAGTTGGACCAATGGATCAATGCATTCTCTAGGGAATTTAAAAGATGTTATTTCAAGTTGACCCAATGGCATATTAGAAACATTTGAAAGATGTTCTTTTAAAGATGATTAATGATCTATTGGGTAAGTCTTCTGAAATTTGTTAATAGTCATATTTCAAAATATCCCAATCGATTTTCCATCCAAGAGATCATTTTAAATCAAGAGATGTTTCTAATAAGGCTAATGGTCTTTTCTTATGCATCGAGATCATATTTAAGAAGGGAATGATGTATGTTTTGAAAGGATCTGTTGGTTTATCAGGTGGATTCAAAATATTATCTTTCGAAGTGGTTTGATGGGTTGTTTCTTTTGACTGAGTACATATTTCAAAATTTTCCAATGGATTCTTCAAAGTGGACATGTCTCTCACCTATCAAGTGATTCTTTCAAAAGTGGTTGTTGTATTTCAAATAGGCTTGATGGCCTAAATTCTTTGCATTGGGTGGAGCATTCAAAAACAACATATGGCCAATCTTCAAATGGGCCTAATGGGCTGATGTTCAAGTATGGTCTAATGTGTGGACATGTATGCATTCCTTTGAAGGAAGAGTTAACGTGATCTTTGTATCAATAATAATGTTTTGATATTCAAAAGAAGGTCGATGGAACAATGGTTATATTTTTTCAACTAGTGCAATGGAGATAAAAGGGATGTCCCATGTGGTCTATGACCCATGCAACAAGCATTCATTTGAGTGTAAGGTAATTAAGTAAACTTGAAGGGTTCAATTCAATTGAAAAGTGAAAAAATGTGCCCACTTCCTAATTAATGATATTGAGGAGGATGAGTACATTACATGTTTAATGGTTGAACTTGGCAATCACATCTATACTTTTGACAATATTTTTCCTCATTGTATCACAAAGCTTGTATATTCCTACTCTATCATAGTTTTATCAAGATGCATCACACGCATATATCATCTAACTTCTTACATTTCTCATGAAGCACATGGACTTACAAAAAACATCAAAGAACTTTTGCATGCTCAATGTTTAGTTTCCTTAAATACAACATGTTTCAGGAAGAATAATTGACTCCAACTTGAGTGTGGGAAGATAATATTGAACATATGTGTCATGATTGTTGTGAATCCATTTTTTTCATAATGTAAGGAATTGTGAATTCGATTTAGATGCCCTCGTGTTCACAAAATGCATTGAAAAATGAAACAAACTCACAACCATTTTCATGGCTCAGCCTTTTGAATGGATTTCTATCTATTTTTTTAGCATGGCTCATAATAATTGAAAGTTTTTATTATATCCAATTTATTTCTCAAGAAATAAAAATGACAGTCCTTGAAAATTCATCAATGAATGTCAACAAATACCCTTAACTTTGTCCTTTTTTTATTTGAGCAATTGACCAAAGCTTATGGCAAAGAAAACGATTACAATCATAGCATGCCACAGGGCTCCACTTGTCCGTTGCAACAGTGGAGGGCAGTCCCGTTGTCAAGATTCAAGGTGCAGCCTGTAGCACCAGGCAATTGCTGTTGCAGAATACAGCAGTTGCAATAGGGTTTCATTACTGCGTTTCCCAACGATGTGCATTGACTAGATACCACGTCGGTATAGCAAAACTCTGGACAGTATACTGCAAAATGCCACTTTAATATATCAATTAACGGAAACTAAAGCAACACATCTACCAATAATAATAAAAATGAGGGTGATCTCGATTCTCACTCATGGCCTGCAGATTATCCATATTCTCCTTTCCTCGTACAACGACTGAAGCCATTGCTGTCAACAGTATTACAACTGTGCCAATATAACATCATTAAATATAACGAATTATAGCGGTGTCTTAAACAACAAAGCAAAACATAGGTTGATCAAACATCTTCAGATCAAACGGCGAGTAAATATCTCAAACAGCTTCATCTCAAATGGTAAGCAGCTCAGCGATAACATTAACTGCTCCGCAGCAAAATTTCATCCCACTAACATATTCATACTCTACAAAAAAAAAATCGTAAAAGAATACCTAATCTTACTCCTATTGTTTTAATACCCAATATTTTATATATATCATACCTGACAGAATTGATAAAATCCGAACGGGCGCCATTCTTGATTGATTGAAAGAGAGAAGTTAGACAGAAACAATCCAAAACAATGGAATTTGAGATGATGTGCAGAAGGCGATGATCGCCGTTTATAAAGAAGTGAGATTCAAAAGAGGAAAAAGCCGACGTAGAGGCGTTTCTAAAAAATAGAAAGTAGCAGTTTTTTCATTAAATTTCCATTCTGTTTCACCCTAATATCTCTTTGCCTTCGTGTGGAGATCTTTAGCCCTGTATATACGTTCATACCAATGAATTTATACCACACATAGCCTCCACGCAACCAGGATCCCAAATATACAAGGACCATGGATAAAATCATTGTAGTGTCAAAACTCAATATGATACACTTGGATGGACTCGTTATTACTTCTTATCACTCGTTTTCCATGACTTATTAACATATTCAAGGTTTTATTCCACCACAAATAGGAATTAATAAACCTTGTGATGGCCTCAAGCCATTGTTGTTCTCCGGTCCTAACATCTAATGGTTCATGAGTAGTCGAGACCGAACTTTCTTAAATTAAAGACCGTACAAAACTCCATCCGCATAGCTATTTGAACATCACATGGATTCAAACTATATTGTTTTCCATGCACTCTCTTCATAAGTTTAGTATTTATCATTCCTTTTGGCTTATTTCGTTGTATTCGATCCTATACATAATTCTAAAGATTTTCTTTCAAGTTGTCTGAGTTGAGACTGATTTTCTTTCAAGGTATCATGATGGCGTAGTAAGAGCATTTAAAAAGGGCCTATTCAAGTTATCATGGTGGCCTATTAAAAACATTTAAAAATGGCCCAATATTGGGGAGATTTGAAAGATGTTCTTTCAAGTTATCATGATAGACGGTGCCTATTCAAGTTATCATGATGGCCTATTAAAAACATTTAAAAAAGGGCCCAATGTTGGGGAGATTTGAAAGGTGTTCTTTCAAGTTATTACGATGGCTTATTAAGAGCATTTAAAATATGTTATTTCAATATGTTATTTCAAAGAGATATATGGTCTTTTGAAAAAATATGTTTTTGTATTGTTTATATATATTTTTAGATTGAAAAAGATTTTGTATAAAGGAGTAGAGTAGGTGGAATATGTGCCATAGTGAACATATTAAGGGAATATGATAGTGAACATATTAAGGGAATATGTTAGTCCAAATAGACACATTGGGTGTTTTGAAAAAATATGTTTCTGTATTGTTTATAATTTTTAGATTGAAAAAGACTTTGTATAAAGGTGTAGAGTAGGTGGAATATGTGCCTTAGTGATCATATTAAGGGATAATATTTGGTAGAATGTGTATGAAGATATGCTTGAGAATATGTGTGGTATTGTATATTTTATAAATATGATATGTTGTTAATATGCAGTGTAGCATCATACCTAATGTGACTGATGACTTGTTGTAAGACTAGGAATAGTTGAAGATATTGATGTATGAAGATCATCTCAAAAAGAACAGAGATAAGAGATTGTTTGTCAATGGTGATTTCCTATCTTAATTGACATGTTTTATGACATTTAAATTCATATATGTAATTTATTCCCCCACTAGGGTTTGGTAAAGGAAGGAATCCTTCTCAATGTAAAGACTGGTATAATAATTTATTCATATAATGAAATGCCATGATTAAGTTGTTTAAGGGGTAATAATTAGAGACATTAAGTATCAACACTAACACCCACGTTATGAATTTGGATGCCATGTGAAATAAATACCTTGTTTTGTATAATATTCCAGATTGAACTATGCTAGATTTATAGTCTCAACATTTCGAGTGGACACTCCACCCATCATTAGGGATCTAATCAAAGCTTATAGGATGATAGTGAAGAGAGAGGTTATCCACACATCATTAGTGGTCTAATTAAAGCTTGTAGGGCGACAGTGAAGAGAGAGGTGAGGTTGAGATAAATAAGAGGTGAGAAATATGACTCTTAAAATTAGTTGGGATTAATAAATTAGAAATGATCTAAAAATGAGGTGGTGAGGTTGTTGGTAAGTAAAGAGTGGAAAAATAATGACTCCACTAAACTGAAAAGATTCCATTGAATAAATAATTCTTAGAGAGGAAAATTTATAAGGAACGAGAAATAGTAATAGAGGTGATGTAATTAAAATAAAATGAAAATAAAATGAGTCTAAAAGAGTTAATCCTCGAGGGGTAGCTCAGTTGGTTAGAGATTCCGAGTCCAAGACCGAAGTAGTCAAGGTCAAAGGTTCAAATCTCGGGGTCTTCCGAGGTCAGGCTTTCGAACCTTAAGCTGACAAGGTGAGGCCCCTTCGGGTGCCCCCCTGAGAATTATTAGCATGGATGTACTGAGCCCTCCATCTTTTGGGGCTGTGAACCACATGAAAAAAATGAGTAATCGATTTGAGATAGTTTTCAATAAGGTTTTAATATTCTTTCTGGACAAGATTTTGGAAATATGGTCAGTTACTCCATGAATATCTAGGAGGGCCTTGTGAGCTAAGGGATGTTCACTTGGTTATTTATTAGATTTAGGTTGGAGGACATACTAGAAGGATTTGTTGATCTAGGTTAGGGTGTATCCATTTTCTAGAAAGGCCTTAGTGAGGTGGGCTCTTTCATAATTTATATGATCGAGATCTAATACATGAATGGCTAGGGAGATGAGGGTTTTGAGGATGACACATTTTTGAGATGTGTGGTGATTAGAATGGGCATGAAGGTATATATATTTGTGTGGGTCTTATTATGATACACTTGTTGTGAAAGGGATCTAGAAAGTTGATACGTGACTAGTATGTCAAGGAAGGGAAGGGATTTGTTTTGTTGGATTTCCATGGTATTTTTATTTTTATTTTACTAGGGGAATCAGAAACTGTAGTTGGTTTGGTACTTGCATGACGTAGGGTCTAGGGATCCAATATTTCTACTACTATACCCCTAGGTGCATCCATAGGACCCGAACCATGGCGCACAAGTAAGATTGGGGGAATTTGAACATGTGACCTTCCATTTACAACTAATTACAACTTCTCATCTTTACCACTTGAGTTGCCCCCCATGGGCCATGGTAAATTGAATGTGATGAGAAATGTTATTATCTTAATTAAATTCTAACCTAACCCATCACTTTATTGTATTCCTTATTATTTTTACACTCTTTATTTAGCTCTACACAACCTCACCAACTCATTTTTAATTTATTAATCCCAACTAATTATCAATGGTCATATTTCCTATTCCATGGGGTTAGAGCAATCGGTAATGATTAATTGAGATGAGAAGCTGTAAATGGAAGGTCACAAGTTCAAATCCCCGTGGGTACTAGCTTACAAAAAAAATGGTCATATTTCCACCATATTTCTCACCTCTTAATTACTTCACCCTCACTTCTCTCTTCGTTATTGTTCACAAGATTTGATTAAACCTCTGATGATTGGTGAAATGTCCACCCAAAATGTTGGGACTATTAAACTCTAGCATAGTTCAATCCAAAATATTATACACAAGATGTCAAATTGTGGAAATGTACACTCTAAATAAATACCATGTGTCAAGGTGGTTGTTGATGCCTTAAAGCTTGTCATGGAAGATCAAATGTATTTCCATTATGGTATTCTTAAATCAATGCAAAAGATGCATTGAATGAATGTGCATAAGTAAATTTTGGAAAGGCAGACAATTGTGATTATGCATCCATGATTCTTTGAGCTTATCCTTAATTACGTTGTGTGGATGCACACTTGTGCTAATAATGCCTTCGTATAACCAAATTTCATTGAAGGGTTTCCTAAGGGACTCTTGAGTAGTGAAAGTACTTCCAAAACTCTCAAGTGATTGTTGAGCAGTGAAAAGAGAGGCCTTCTAGTACTCCGACTGAGGTTGTTGAGTAATAAAGGAAGGGTACATTCCTTGTGTTGTAGTGAATGTGAAGGTGTAAATTTGCATGAGTAGGCTATGTGGATGTGTGAAGTGTGATTCTATATCCATGACTATTGGCACATATCTTTGAATGCATCGTGTGAATACATACTTTTGTTTGTAATGCATATGTAGTGAACAATAATTCATTGCATTTAAAATGTCAGAAGTTGAAGTGATTGAATTATTACCATGGAATAATTCTAAGGTCGTTCCATGCATTGTGAACATTGCATTGAAATATTATATGCATGAATGCTCATAGTTGTTTGGATGAACGAAAGCTCTGTCACAGAGGACAAAAATGTAGGTAGAAATGTCATGGATATGGAAATGAGTATTAGCGCACAATGAATATTAGTTGATAATGCAAGGGACAAGAATTACGAGAGGAATATAAAAGTTGTTATATTTGGTTTTTGTTTGGAACAAATTCATATTTATGATCAAAATTTTTATGGTGACATCTCATGGTCATTGCATGTGTATGATACAAGTTAGAAGATAGACATGTTGTAAGGATAGATGTTGGTTGTTTTAATATAAAAATCATAAGAAGCATGCTATTGGGATGACACTGGAACCTCGTGTTATGCCTTGATCACCTTGATATATGGCATATTAGAGGTTTCCAAGGGGATTCCTTGGTAGCGAGGTTATAATTTTGTTCTCTTCTTGCATATGAAATCTTGGAAAGGTGGATTGTATGATGGAATTATTAGTCGAGGAGGAGATTCTTGACCCTAAAAAGGGTGAGTGCCTACAAAAAATAGGTGACTTGAATGAATATATTGTGAGATATTCATGTTACACTCTAGCTAGGATAAAAAGTCATAATATTTTTCAAGTGTGTTAGAGAAGATAATACACTAAATATTTCTTGTCACAACCTTATGGAGAAGAGATATATTCATATAAATAATTGTTGGGTTGAATTTCATACTATGTATTGTGTTATGAATATATATGCTATAATTTGAAATTTGAAATCCTTATTAATGGAATGATTGTTACTTAAAATGGCTATGGAAAATATGTTTTTACTTTGATGATTGCTATAGACATATGCTAGGAAGTCAAGACCTTAGAAGAGTCCTAAGAAATTGAAAGGAATTGTAGAAATATGGTGTCCAAGATAACCAATACTTACGAAAATTTGTAGTGAAGAGGATAGAATTTCATCTATATATGAAGAGTGAAGACATGGAGTATTAATAGAAAGAAGAAAACACCAAGGGAAATGCTATTCCAAGAGGAAAGAAAATGTAATATCTCAATTTTGACCCTTTGGATGTTTTGGATCGAATTGTAAATAAGTGGTTATAATAATGGGAGTGAAGCCATGTGAGATTAGATAAATGACCCGATATGTAAATGATATAAATATCTTGTATATTCCTAATGCAGAGTTGAAGTCCAAGGGAATAATATGAATATTTAGGTATGTATTTTTTTTAAACATGATTTAGATATTCATGGTAGAACACTCATATAATTCTAGGCACCACATTTTCCTAGAAAAAACAAGTGTTATTGCTAAAGTAGACCATTACACTAAAAGAAAATTCAGGGAAGCACGAGAAATTTATGAGTCCTCAACTAACTTTAACAAGGATGGTGTCAAGAGATTGAGCAAAACTCGGTTCCTCATCATAGATTGTATAAAATCAATTGAAACATCATTATATATAATTTGCATACCTCATCAAACCTATGATTATCATGAAATGGGTATACAAATTTATCTATTTATAATATGTTTCTACCTCATTATCCTTCTATGAGAACTTTCCTCCCGATGATGAGATGAGCTACGTAGTTTGAAATGTTGAGAAATAAAAATCTTAAACATGGTCTCCATATTTTGAACATGGTAACCTTGTTATGTTATTCTCAAGATATGCAAATTTATCATGTTGAAAATGAATATAGATGGCCAAGGTTGGTTTTAGAAGAGCATGAGAGAAGTTATGAGTCCATTAGAGGGGAAGAGAAAAGGGTCTACAAGGGATGCTAAGTTTCTTGATTTCCTAATTCACATAAAATTCATATTTCCACCATGTTCCTTAATACAAATCTTAACCACAAATCATTGTATGCAAATGATGTTTGGTGGGGAAGGCCAACATCCATAATTATGAGAGCATGGGAGTGAGTAAACGTCTCGAGGAGCCTAAGAGACTCCATCCCCTTATCAATTTGAACCTCATAGAGATTATTTATCATTCAATATCTCCATGCAATTGACTATTCCTTTTGTATTATTCCATTCTATGAACAATTTTATGCATTCTCATGCTAGATATATGATTGGAATCTATAAGAAATCCCTAAAAGAGTAAGTTGAGGAAGAAAAGATTGGGGGACTAAGAAGAGTAAGATGTATAAAAGAAGGTTATGAACATAATAAATGGGAGAGATGGAAGGCTATAGAGGAGAATAGAGGTTGGGTTTGATAGGAATCCATACCCATTCTCCCTGTAGATAGTTGACCACTATGTTCTCAAGAGCCAATATATGGCTTTGTTGAGTTCATGTTGAAGGTACAAAATAGGTTAGACTCCTTACAGACACATTGGAGAGAATAGAGGGAAGAATATTCCTAAGGGGCTATTGATTACAAAAGAGAAGGATATTCCTTATGTTGTGTGGTGCAATGAAGGGAGTACCATGGATGGGCTGGTTGGAGGGTTTCTTAGAGAGTTCTGGGGTGAATAGTTTGGATAATGCTCAAATAAATTGGGATGGGTTAGTGAATTGAGTTTCCTTATCTTATTTAATTCACCTGGGTAGCATCTCCTATCTTGGGATGGCATGTACAAAGGATTGCCTATAATTGGGTGGAAATTTTCTTATTAGTAGTTCTAGTTTCATTACACCAAGATGTTCAGAAGATAACTACTCCATCTATGTTATGCATTTTGACATTGATGATTGTGTTATAAGTTAGTAATTAATTATGTGTGAATTAGGTAATGGAATTGATGGATATATGGTGTGTTTCATGTTGATTGCAACATTGTTAGGTTGTATGTCTTTGTTATTTGAATTTTTTATACATTGAAAATTTTAAGGATCCTTACTTATCTTAGTGTGGAATCCTTGTTGAATCTTTCTAATTATTAAAATGACAACAATAAAATGTTTGGTGATATTTTTGTAAATATATTCAAATTTATAGGGATTTTATATACTTTCTATAAAATTTTGGCAATTTTTAGAGTGAAATACTTCAATCCTATAGAATTTGGGTGAATCATTTTACAAAAAAATGGAAATTGGTAAATCATTTTTTAGAAAAAAATGAAAAAAAAGTAGCATGAGGGAGAAATTTAACCCATGAAATTGTCCATCGTCTTAGAATTTATTTCACTATAATTTACATTATGCATTTAATTTTATGTTGTGTATTTAATGTAGTAACTTCAAAGCGTCCTTTTGGCCCCTATTGAAAGATCAAATTATTCCTTTGATTGGGATTAAGCCTTATTGTTTATGTTTGAAGTATGCACTTAGAATTGTGGTTGTTTATTTCAAAGTACTTTCTTGGATGGGATAAAAGTAATGAGGCTTACAACCATTACATTTTTCCTATCAATGTTGGAAAGACCTTTTAAAGCAACCTAATGGATTTTGTTTTGCATCAGGTACATATTCGAAAGAGTCCCAATGGGATATTTCAGAGTGATATATTTGAATGTAGCATAGTGGATTATCGAGGGGAAATCGAATGTGCTCTTTTAAATTGGACCAATGGCCTACTAGGGGTTATCAAATAGTGTTCTTTTGAAGTGGCCTAATGGCCTATCAAGGGAATTTGAAATATGTTCTTTCAAGTTGGACCAATGTCCTATCTAGGGAATTCAAAATATGTTATTTCAAGTGGACCCAATGGCCTATCGGGAACATTTGAAAGATGTTATTTTAAAGAGGATCGATGATCTATTGGGAAGGTCTTTTGAAAGTTGTTAATGACCATCTTTCAAAATATTATAATGTATTTTCCATCCAAGAGATCATTTTAAATCAAGAGATATTTATAATAAGGCTAATGGTCTTTTCTTATGAATCAAGATCATATTTAAGAAGAGATTGATGGATGTTTTGAAATGGTCTAATGTTTTATCTGGTGGATTCAAAAGATGATATTTTGAAGTGTTTTGATGGGTTGTTTCCTTTGAATGAGTGTATATTTCAAAATTTCCCAATCGATTCTTCAAATGGGACCTGTCACGGGTATCAAGTGATTCTTTCAAAAGTGGTTTTTGTATTTCAAATGGGATTGATGGCTTACATTATTTGCATTGAGTGGAACAATCAAAAGCAACATATGGCCAATCTTCAAATGGGACCAATGGGTTGATGTTCAAGTATGGTCTGATGTGTGGACATGTATGCATTCCTTCGAAGGAAGAGTTAATGTGATCTTTGTATCAATAATAATGTTTTGATCTTCAAAAGAAGGTCGATGAAGCAATGGTTATGTTTTTTGAACTAGTGCAATGGAGATAAAAGGGATGTCCCATGTGGTATATGACCCATGCAACGAGCATTCATTTGAGTGTAAGATAATTAAGTAAACTTGAAGGGTTCAATTCAATGGAAAGGTGAAAAAATGTGCCCCACTTCCTCATTAATGATATTGAGGAAAATGAGTACATTACATGTTTAATGTTTGAACTTGGCAATCACATCTATACTTTTGATAATATTTTTTCCTCACTATATCACAAATCTTGTATATTCCTACTCCATCATATTTGATCAGGATGCATCACACGCATATGTCATCTAACTTCTTATGTTTATCATCAAGCACATGGACTTACAAAAAACATCAAATAAATTTTGCATACTCAATGTTTTGTTTCCTTATACAACATGTTTCAGTAGGAATCATTGACTCTAACTTGAGTGTGGGAAAATAATGTTGAACATATATGTAGAAATCATTAACTCCAACTCGAGTGTGGGAAAATAATATTGAACATATGTATATGATTGTTGTGATCCATTTTTTTCACAATGTAAGGAATTGTGAATTCAAGTTAGATGCCCTCTTGTTTACAAAATGCAATGAAAAATGAGAAAAAATCACAACCATTTTCAAAGCTCAACCTTTTGAGTAGATTTCTATCTACCTTTTAGCATGGATCATAATAATTGAAAATGTCTATTGTATCCAATTTATTTTTCAAAGGCATTCCTTGAAAATTCATCAATGAATGTCAAGAAATACCTTAATTAATTATATAACAAAGTTTACACTAGTCCATAAAAATGTAAGTGAACCAATTCCAATTATTTAATTTAATATATATAGGGTCCATTCTTCTTGCACGGGAAATTTATGTTGTTTCCCTAAGGCGTGTGATTAAAAAATGCCAAGTGAAAAATGATTTCATGGCTTCCGTCTTTCAATTATCTCATACCTTCTTACACACCAAATATTATGGAGGTCAACCTATCCAATCTATGATCTATGATGAAATGGAACCATCATCAACATTGTCAGTAACCTTCAATGTCAATTTAATAACTCTATAATTGAAACTACATCATTTTATATTTCATTCAATTCGATAATAAGTCTTTTGTTCTTTTCAAAGTAGTGATTCAACATACCATTCATAGAGTTTTTTGGGATAATAATTTAATACTATAATTGAAGCTACATCATTTTAGACATTATTCAGATCTTTAATACTTATTTTTTATCAATTAATACATTATTTTGTTTAAGCATGCATTATAATTTTTTGTTACGCGGAAAATATTACTTTCTTGATATTCCCAAGGAATCAAAGAAAGCTAACATACGCATGGGAAATCTCAACAAACTTCTCCACATATCGTATCGTGAATGGCAGATCAAGAAAACCGTTAGCGAGTCATCCAGGCCAGAAGATATCTCAATGAAATTAAACCGGAGTGGATGGAATGAAATCCATCTATCTCCACCAACAAACCACCGTACAAAAAAATTAAAAATTAATAATAATAAAAAATAAAAATACATACATTATAATTATCTTAGCATTCTTCTTTAAAATTTTATTTTTAAATTAAAATGCTTTATTTTATTTTTTATTATGACCTTTTCTTTTTTATTTTTTTTTATAAATATTATAGAGTTTAAGTTTCTTTTTATATTTTGATTTACAGGTATGGAGGTGACGCTTGTCACAATGATTAGGAATGGAAACATATTGAACGGTTGATTGCACCGTGCTCACTGCAATAAGATAATTGCTGCAATAAGATAATTGTGTATTAATTAAAATTTCTAACATGATTAACAATCAAAATACGATTTTTTCACAACCTATAGTTCTTCTTCCTCCCGAGGATGAAGAAATATGACATCTCTTGAGGTGGTATGGCAATTATGTCCGAAAAGGATTTTGGTGTAATAATGGTATTAATGCCTTCATGCACAGTAATGCACAATATATTAACACCATTAAAGTTCCCACGTTTGTGCATGGCTAACTTCATGAAGATAAAGTTTGTTGATCTCTATGGGGTCCTTGTTAATATCATGTTCTTACAAAGTAACAAGTACATAAATCATTAATGTTTTTTTCACATCATTCGACATCATTCGCATACAAAGGGATAAGTACATAAATCATTAATGGTTTTTTTCACATCATTCTCCTACAAAGGGATAAGTATAAAAATCATTCTGGAATAGAATTAAGATCAATTTCGATGATGCAAATTTCATGTACCAATATTTGGATTGGTTGTACACCTTTATGTGGCTTAAGGAACATTAATATAATTATTTGGAAATCTTGTCTACATACCTTTTGGTAATAGAAACCCATAAAACTAATGTGTGGTGAGGTGGTTTTAACATCTAATTTTAATTAGCTTACTTTCTTAATTGAATACAATATATATTATATCATTGATTATTATCTAAAATGTTAGGATATGGATCTTACCAAGTTAGCAATTCTACGAGTACTTTAATATCAACTCTACTAGTTCTACTAAAGCTTAAACTTATCCTTCACCTTAGGGATTTGTTCAATTTGTGATGAACACATGGATGGTGTATAGAAATCGAGTAATAGCCCCACAACTTTGTCTCAGTGTTCCCATACTCAAACCACACTAATTATTTTACAACAAATTATCCAAGAAAAATACTATAATATTTAACACACAAGAAAAATTGTAATAAACACAACAAATGTATTCATAGGGGTGTACATATTCTCATTATTCAATAATAGATAAAAATTCAATTTTGTATCGTCTCAATCATATATTCTAATAACCTTTATCACTATTATGCTTTCCATCTCTTAATTCACATCTCTCACTATCATGCTTCTCCTCTCTTGAAAATTACACATATCTCATGTATTATCTTAATGCATGTAATATACAACCCTAGCCTCTTCTCCTCGTTATTTTTTTTTTTGACAAGAACGGGTAGGTTTTATATTAATAAAACTGTGGCTGAGCCACCCAAAAAGATACATCTGAGAATTCTGGATGGGAACATAACTTCCTCATCTCTGAATGAGTTCTTAAAACTAAAACACAAAGAAAACTAGTAGAAATAGAGCTTCTCATCGAAACCTGAAAGACATTGCTTGCTGAAATGCAAAGGTATGACTGTCAGATTTATTTCAGAGACCCAGTTTGACTTCGTGTCTGGACTGGTTTCCTTGTATGGATTGTCTTTTTCTTCTTCACTACTTTAGTCCATTCCTTGGACTGCTCTTGAGAGCGTGAGGCATTGGATTCTTCTTCTTCTTCTGCTTGATCGGCCCAGCTTTGGGAAGCAAGCGGTTGAGGCGCCACATTTCCTTGATCGGTCGACAGGGGAGTAGACTGCTCAGATGGTTCTTCAATGGCACTTTCTGAATCGGGGTCGGGTCCTTTCGAAATGAACTGATGAACTGGCTTTGCACCAGTCCACCAAGTTCGCTTTCGCTTTGATTTGGATGCTTTATGCTTCTCTAGGAGTTTTTTGCAGCTTTGGGCTAAATGCCCTGTTTCAAAGCAAATTCTGCATCTAAAATTAATATGCTCATAGTTTAACTTCTGAGTCCATGACTTATCTTTACCTTGAAGGACGATTTCTGCTGGAAACCCTTTGCTGAAATCCATCTCTACGCAGATTCGAGCATAGGTTGTAAATGCGGATTCTGTTTCTGGACTCCTGCTATGAAATTTTCCAAGGGCATTGCCAATGGATTCCAGAGATGCAAGGCCCCAAAAATGGAGAGGCAGATTCGGCAACCTAACCCAGACAGGAGCTGAGGCGATGACAGTAGAAGAGGCATCAAAAGAGGAGGTCCAGGGCTGAATGGAGAGACCAGATCTGCCCCAAAACCAGGGGCCAGATCTAAAGATCTGATCCCTATCTTCTGCAGATCCAAAAATGACTATAAAAAATCCTCTTGCACAAGGGCAAATCAGAGCTTCCTCCTTTAGAGACCAAGTAGAGGAGGTCCAAGAATGCAAATCCACGAGCTTTGGCCACAAGCCATTAAACCTGCACACCAAAGCTCTTTCGGAGAGGCGTTCCTCATCATCTAGAGCTTCTTGGATGACCGGGATAACAAGGGCCGGAGCCTCTTACACCACGAGGTGGTTTGGAGAGGGCCCTGCATCACAAAGTCGGTCCGTGTCGCTCGAGCTCGGAGGAGGCGCTGCTGCATGCTGAGGGAGACCGAAGGAGCTTCCACGGAATGGGTTCTGCCGGGCAGAGGGACAAGCCCGCGGCGAGGAGCCAGCAAAGCCAGGAGAGGGCGCCGGATATGAACCGTCAGGAGGACACCTTCCTGCAACCAAATCGGCGAAAGAGGGAGCCATGCGAGCTACAGGAAGGAGTAGCGAGGCTGCTGAAAGCCGGAGCGGCTAGGGTTTCAACCTCGTACTATCGTGTTATTGTTCCTCTTCTCCTCGTTATTATTCATATATTCTAACTCCATAAATCACATCACACATTCACAAATTTCCTAATCCTCAAGCATCCAATCACTACAATTCCACTTCTCTTACTTCTCTACAACTAATCTTATCTCATAGTTTTATGTAAACTATCATGGATATTACATTGGAATAGTTCATTGCAATAGATCGTAAAATAATATGCAATCTCTTATTATGTAGTTTTTTCTTTATATTTAGATTTAGCATTACTATCTTAACACCCAAAATACTAAAATAAGTTGAAACTAAAATGACATAGGCTAAGCAAATGCCATACCATCTTCACAATGAACACAAGTGGTGTCGTTGTTTTAGCACCAATCTGTACCAAAATGAAATTGCTTGTAGGTTTTGTTATCCAAGAACCAGATAAAAAGGTGAAATATCTAAGAGATAAGAAGCAAAGAACATTATACTTTACTATATCTAAAGAAAAGAAAAGAAAATCAAATCATTCCAAACAAAAATCATAGTAAAGAATATGATATTTTATTAATTTAAAAGGGGGAACAAAGAAGATTACCTGCACCTTTGTGATAATTGATATAAGAAAATGGAATTACAAGTTACCCCAAGGGAGGGTCCATTGGCTCCTTTTGTGATCCATTCCAAGATCTAGATGGTGTAGAGTAAATTCTTGTATGGTAGAAAGAAGGGACGAAATACATGGTTTTCTCTCTAGAAGGAATGGGATATCATAACCTTGATTCTTATGATTGCTGTGATCAATGACCTCGAGGTTTCTATTTATAGGTAAATATTCAGACATCTTTTATAACTATCTCCAATGTCAACAATTCCAATGTATTGATGAATTAGTGGGATAAGGATAGATATTGAAGACTAGACCAAAGTTTATTTTTAGAAATAACCAATTGGTGATTTCCACTTTAGGCCACTATGCCATTTTGGAAGGTGCACAATTCCAATGATCCAATTATGATAATGGTTTTATATTTTTGATTCCATGACACAATGTTTGAGGGTTTCAATGCATAATGCATGAATAATTTTGAGTTAGTATTGCGTGATGAATTCAATGGTCAAACTTGAGAATTGGTTCATCTTTTTTCTAGAAATGATGATGTCATATGCTAACGAAAACTATGGAAATGAAGCCAAGGATTTCAAATTGGTGTCAAGGAAAAAATGATCATGACAAAGTGAAGGATCAAAATTAGTTTGTTAAAAAGATGTACTGTAAGAAAACCCAATAAGCGAAAAAACTAGCTGGAAGATGACACCTATGCATTGCTCTTTTTCTTCTCAGGTATGAAATGTAAATACAAATAAACTGCACTCACTATGGATTATTAATGGACACTATGTCTTATTGTTTATTGTTCCACTCCTATATGATATGTTAAAATATGGAACAATAAACAATACAATAAGAATGGAACCCCTTTCTTTTCAATCTTATTAGTATTAAACATGGGTTGATAGATGTATAGGGTTAGGGTTAGGGTATTTGCATGCCTAAAATCCCAATTAGGTTTAGGGTTTTGAAACCTTTAGAATATTTCAAAATTACACGCATGAATATCTCCACATGTGTGAGTAATGGAAGTTGACATGGAATCCACTTAGTATCATGGTGGTCAATAAGATAGGTCAACTTGCAGGAGTCATAAATTCCTCATACGAACTTTGATTGAGGTGATATTTGCACCATTGGAAATAACTCAGTGTGTATAACAATTCTGATAGGATAAAAATTATCTCACGAAGTTTTGACCCCTGAAAAGTTTTTTTGGTGCCTCAAATATGCTCCAAAAGTTTCGTAACCCCAAATCACCAAAATTGGACCTGCACCTAAAATGGAAACTATAATCCAATAGATCTATTTTTCAACCCATAAAGTACAAAATTATATAATACATTATATAATGATCCATTTCAAATCATACTTACCCATTTAGCTATGTCTTTTGTTCCCAAAATATTTTACTAGAGGAGGTGGGGAAAATTCTCCCCTATCTTCTCCCTAGAGTACCATTTGGCCTTGGATGGAATTTATCCTTTAAATATAACCTATAAAAATTCATGCTAACCCTATATGTTTATTCTATACTTCTTCTATAAAATTGTATATTTTTCTAACTCAAGATCCTAAGAATTTGGTGCTAATTCGTCTATGGTAGATAAGCATTTCTCATCAGTTTTTTGGTCCAATATGGAAGTCTCATAGAGTTTCAGATCTTCCACAATCACAGTTGAGTAAATGTATATATATGGGTGTATACTAAACTTATATACATTATCTACCACCTTCTCAAGCACTTCAAAGGACCATATTGTAGAGCCCTGAACTTATTACCAAGACCTTGTATCCTTTTCTTATTTAAATGCAACCAAAATTTGTCTCTGGCCTTCAATATTTTCTCAATTATGTGTTGATAATTCTAAGCCTTATAATTTCCTTGTGACTTCTTCAATGTTTCATGTACTTGCAAATGTATATGCATGGCCTTATCAATGATTTTTTTCAGCCTTCATTACTTTTCCTGTAGTGTCTTCCCTTACTCCTCCTTGTTTTCCATATGAAACATCTAGAGGAAAATGTGATAAATGCCGATTTTTTAAAAAAAAAGTGGATATAGTGGTAGAATTATGGACTTATTTTTTATAATAATGTCAAAAATAAATCAAACTTCCATCCCAATTCCTTGGATGGTTTTTTATTATAAACCCTAAAAACTTGAACCAATGTCTCGTTCACTACTTTTGTCTACCCATCTATCCATGGATAGAAATATATATATCTCTTCAACTTAGTGTCCATATTATCCCAAAGTGCAGTCCAAAAGGTGTTGAGAAATCAAGTATCTCTATTTAATATGATGCTCCTTGGTATGCTAAAGTGCAACCATATCCATTCAAAGAATGTGTTTTCTACATATTATCCCTTAATGATATTTTTTTGAGGAATGAGAATGCATATCATGCTAATCCTTTCAAATACCACAAAATGGTCACGTCCATCCTATATCTTAGCAAAACACATACAAAATCCATGGAAATACACTCCCATGGTCTAGTAGGTATAGGTAAGGGATGGCATGTGCCTTTATTTCTATTACTAGGCTTGCTAGTACAACAAATCATGAATAATATAATAAACGAAGCTACATATTCTTTCATTCTAGGAAAATACACATTCCTCTATAAGTTGGAAACTATCTTCCCAACACCAAAATTTCTTACAAATTTGGAGGTGTGATCTTCTCAGATAAGATGCAATATTTCACCTTTAAGACAATATAACTCATCTAGATTGTAGACAACCATCTTGGAGATGACAATTATCCTTATGGTTAACTTATTCTTCACAAAATTGGCCATGTTGTTGTTGAAATGCCTCTTTAAAGTCTACGTCTTTTATGTATTCCTCTTTGTATGCATCATGGGTGATGTTTATTTTTGAGCATCAATTCAATATACTCTGGGATCTTTACTGAGAGAATAACATGTACAGTATATCAATCACAAGAAGCAAACACAAGAGACAATAGACACACAGAGTTTACTTGGGGAAAACCATAAAGGTGAAAAACCCCAATATCTTCCTCAGAGATAGATAGAGCAATGATACAAAACCCAAGCATAAGAGATAGTCTCCTAGTAGCAGCTTCTCCTCCTCCACTAGTGAGCCACTCTCCAATGAGTGTATAAGTGAGAAAGTGAATGATCAAATAGAGTACCTCTCTCACTCTATTTATACTTCACTTGACTTGCCTAATAACCTTACTAGGTCAGCCTCAACTTAACCACTCAACATAATGCTGACAGGGCCGACCCCCAATAGGGTGGTCTAATAACCCTTTAACCCACATGACTTATACAGGGACGACCCCATCAAGGTTTTCTAATAACCCATCAAGTATAATTTACGACACTTACAATATAAATGATGACACTTCCGTATAGAGGAATAATAACATCTCTATAGGAAAAATATATACATATATGAAATACATTCCGAAGTTACAAATACATCAACACTCCCTCTTAACTAGGAAGGTATTTCTCGACATAGATCTGGTAGCACAAGTCTTCTTCTCCGGATCATTGTCACTGGATCATCATCATCGAATCATCGTCATTGTCACGACTACTACTATCTCAATCAATATATGATCTACTCGTGATAGGAAGTTCTACAGAGCCATCCCTTTTTCATGCTGGATGTAGGCCCACCACCTGTAGGTCTTCATCATCAGTGGCCATACCGTGGAACCTAGGACTGATTACGTGTGTCAACAAAACCTAGCGTAGACTATAGGATATTTTACATGTTGACCTTCACAAAACCTACTCAAAGCATCCTAGGATGTTACGAGCACACTGCTCTACCTGTTCGGATCTCAATAGAGCATCCCAGGCTATTACGAGCACACCGCTCTACCTGTTTGGATTTTAAACGATCTTTTTTATGTGAAACCGTAGAAAAACCTACTTAGAGCATCCTAGGATGTTACGAGCACACCGCTCTACCTGTCCAGATCTCGATAGAGCATCCCAGGCTATTACGAGCACACCGCTCTACCTGTCCGTATTTTAAAGGGTCTTTTCTATGCTACCTGCACAACCTGTCCACGGCCACAAAGTATCAACCTGATACTCACCATACATCATCCTGATGTACATCATCACATGATCAACCTGATCATCATCATAGCATCATCTTGATGCATATCATCTGGAGAAACATCCTGAAGCTCGTCGTCTATGATCATCCTGATCAAACAATATATCCATCTGATGCATAAAAAGTATCTACTTGATACATATCATCATAAATGATCCACCTGATCATACAATGCATCCACTTGATACATACATAAGTACATGATCTACGTGATCATACATAAGTACATGATCCACCTGATCATACAATGCATCTACCTGATCCATACATAAGTACATGATCTACCTGATCATACATAAGTACATGATCCACCTGATCATACAATGCATCTACCTGATACATACATAAGTACATGATCCACCTGATCATACAATGTATCCACCTAATACATATATAAGTACATGATCCACCTAATCATACAATGTATCCACCTGATACATATACAAATACACGATCAAACTGATCAAAGCATCCAACATGATGCATATACAAATACATGATCAAACTGATCAAAGAATCCAACATTATGCATATACAAATACATGATCAAACTGATCAAAGCATCCAACATGATGCATATACAAATGCATGATCCAACTGATCATATCAAGCATCCAACATGATGCATATACAAATGCATGATTCAACTGATCATATCAAGCATCCAACTTATGCATATAGAAATGCATGATCCAACTGATCATGTCAAGCATCCAACTGATGCATATAGAGCAGTAACTGGAGAATCTTCCCGATGCTCATCACACAGCACTTACATCCACAACCATGGGAAGGATCTTCCTCTCACCATGCTTAGAATGGCTCCTACAAATGTGTTCATCACTTCTTCCTCGAAGTGTCGTTAATCTGAAGAACACCAAGCCTCTCTCTGAAGTATTCGAACTTCACTCTAGCTAGTGGTTTCGTCAACACATATGCAACCTGATCATCCATTGCAACATACAGGAGCTTCACTGCTCCTCTCTGCACCATATCCCTGATATAGTGATATTTGATCTCAATGTGCTTCGACCTGTCGTGGAACACCAGATTCTTAGACAGCTTCACACAACTCTGGTTGTCACAAAAGATACCAGTAGCATCCAACGGGAGATCAAATAACTCAGACAATAGCTTCCGAAGCCATACTACCTCACAACTAGCTGAACAAGCTGCAACATACTCTACCTCGGCTGTACTCAGTGCTATGCAAGACTGCTTCCTGCTAAACCAAGAGATCACACCTGATCCCATACTGAAACAACACTCAAAAGTGTTCTTCCTATCTGCAGCACTGCCTGCCCAATCTAAATCAACATAACCCTCCAGGTTAACCTTTTGATTTGTATCATACTTGAGCCCATAATCAACTGTACCCTTCAGGTACCTCAGAATATGCTTTACAGCAACCAGGTGAACACCTCTAAGATCCATCAGGAACTGGCTCAATGTGTTCACCGCAAAGAAAATATCTGGTCTCGTGTTCGTAAGGTACATCAAGGACCTAATCATCTGATGATACACAGTGACATCAACCGGATCAGATGAAGCATCACACAGAAGCTTCAGGTTCGATGCCATAGGTGTGGCCATGGCCTTGCAGTCCATCATCCCGAACCTCTTCAGGATCTCTACTTCATACTTCCCTTGTCCAAGGAATATTCCATCTGCACTCTGCCACACCTCCATGCATAGAAAGTAGTGCGTCATCCCCAAGTCCTTCATCTCAAACTCGGCAGCAAGCTTCCTCTTCGTGTTGGCAATCAATCTATCCTCACCTGTAACAAACAGGTCATCCACATACAATAGTAGTATCACTGGATTCCCTTCCACAACCTTGTAGTAAAGGTTGAAATCTGCTTTACTCTTGGTAAAGCCAAAACTGGATAGAAATCTGTCTATCCTACCATACCAAGTCCTAGGAGCTTGCTTCAAGCCATACAAATCTTTCTTCAGTTTGCATACATATGACCCCCTGTCATGTGTCTCAAAACTAAGTGGCTGCTCCACATACACTTCGCCCTCGACTACACCATTCAAGAAAGCTGTCTTGACATCCATCTGGTGTATCTTCCATTTCATCACTGCAGCCAGAGCAAGTACCGATCTGATGGAAGTGTACATGGCTACAGGAGAAAAAGTCTTTTCATAGTCTATTCCTTCTTTTTGAGAGAAGCCACGAGCTACAAACCTCGCTTCGTATTTCTCTATGCTACCAACTGCAGCATGATTGATCTTATAGATCCACTTGGAAGTCACAACAGACTTCCCTTCAGGTCTTGGGACCACATCCCAAACATCATTCTTCATGATCAACTGGTACTCTTCGATCATTACTTCATCTCGGATCCTGGGAACTTCATATTCTTCAATAGATAGCTTTGTTGCTAGAGTAAATGTTGTAGTCCTTCTTTTGTAGGTGATGGTATACAATCTTTCCTACAAGACAAGTTAAATTGCATGATTAGAAAAATCTCATAGTTTTCAGAACAAATTCTTACACATAAAGAAATATGTCATATAGTCATGCAATCAATTTAGCCAATGCTTCAATACAACATTTATCCATATCCCGTAACTTTCTAGATGCTTTCCAATCTCTACCAGAACATTGTTAAGAGTGTGCACAACTCCCAACATGTCAACAAAGAGGTTTCATTCTAGATAAGTAGCAATGGAATGTTGTATAGTGCCATAGGCCACTTACCCATTACATGCATATTAGTGGTATACTATTCATTAATGCAATTATTCTAATATGCATGATACAAAACCTAAGTCTAGGAACATAAGTTTATACATCATTGAATAGTATTATTTAAACAAGCAAATATACAAGAAATGACAATTCAAATACTTATCTTTGTTTGTTTGTTGGGTGGACTCCCTCTCAATCTTTGCTTTCTTGCAGGAACTGCTTGGAGTGTGCTCCCTCTTGATCTTTGCTTCCTGGGTTACCTGTCCTTATATCCATCCTCGATCACTGTGCATGCTTACTAGTATCATCATTGTGTTATCCTCGAGATCTCATACATAATCATACATTCATTAGTATAATCTTAATACTATCAAAACAAAATAATCTTAAACATGTATAGTCATGATCATTTCAACACAGATAATAAGCATTAGCATTCAAGGTTTTAGGGGAGACTTCTCTTACTCATGCATATTCATATTTGACCATAGAACTCTTCTGGTTAGTCATATAATCAATCAAGGTAAGAGACATAATATGCATAAACCCTAGATTACTCAAAATTGTAACTTCATGAGTAATCATTATCAATCATACAAAAGCATAAGATCCTTACATAGGGTAGGATTCTAACTTGATATAAGAAAAGCATACTTGGTCATCATATTTGCTAGTTATGTCTAGCAATGTTTTTCTTGTTCTCTTCAATGACCTGCATAACTCATAAGTTAACCATTGTAGAACCAAATTATACATACCTCTATGTGATCCATGACTATGGACGAGTCTTTGTCTTCATGTCACCATGGTCTTGATTTGTACCTTCATGATGTTAGCGGATAACATTCTCCTCATACAACACCACAATGCATTAGTACAATCATAATACAATCATAAGTGTCATAACCCTAATCAATGAATGTCTTCTATCATGCATTCATACTTTTACTAGGGTGATAAGACAAGTCTAAAATTAAACAAGATTGTTACTAAACTCAATAACATGAAGACAATCATATTGGTTTCGTTTAGGCTTTCATAGGTTGCAGTTATCTTCAAGGGGGATTGGATACCTGTGTAGAGTTTTTGTTCTCAACGCGTTTCGGACTCCATAGTTGAGTCCATCTTCAGGAGAGAAGGTATCTCAAATGAAAGCTACACGAATTTTATATTGTTTATATTGTCATTATATTTTTAGTTAAAATTATTTAAAGAGCCGACTTTGATTAATTAATTTACCTTAGTGTATATATTTATTATTCAATGATGTGTATTTATTAATAATCCTCATTATGCTTCAAAGTTTGATTTTATTAAATGTTTTGATTATAATAAACTATTATAAATTTAATAATGTTCATATTATTAATAAAATTCTAGTAAGTACTAAAAATTGTTAAATTATTTAAAGAAGCTTTTATAAATTTTAAAAAATTTAATCTTAATTTAGAAATTTGTATTATAAATTTTTCAATTTAAATTTTATAATTAAATTTTTAATTTAGAATTCTATTTTAAAAACTTTTATAATTTAAAATTGTTTTTTATTTTTAATTATAATTATAATTATAATTTTTTAATTTTAATTTAATTTTTAAGTAAAATATGTATTCAATGTTTAGGTTTTAGAATTATGTATAATAAATTTTCCAATTTCAATTTCAATTTTGTAATTAAAATTTTAATCTAGAATTTTATATTACAAAAAAAATTTAAATTTTTTTTATTTTTATTTTAAATTTTAAATTTTAATTTTAAATTTTAATTTTAATTATAATTTTAAATTTAAATTTAATTTTTAGGTAAGAAATGCATTCAATGTTTAGGTAATTTTTTATTTTTAGAATTATGTATTATGAATTTTTCAATTTAAATTTTTACAATTTAAAATTTTTTAATTTAGAATTTTCAATTAATAAGTATTAATAACACGAATCAGTCAGCAGAGAATACAGTCTGGTTAGCAGATAATAAGGTCAACGTTGGAGATATAAAGGCATCGGGTATTAATAATAACGATGACAGTGTACAAACGCGAAGGCTAACAAATAATAAGAGAGGAGACCAAGAAGACAACATTGGTAATGCTAATAGAAACAACAAAGAACTAAATCGTGACCAGGCCGAGGTTAATGAAAACTTTGATCAGGTATCTCCTTCCAATTTTGACCTAACTACAAAGACGCAAGACCAAACTAAGTCAATTAATAACAAACCTAACATGGCTGAACAAACTCCAGATGAACTTAATAAAAGAAGAAAAATAAGCGTAATTAATTTATCAAACCAGCAACTAAATAATGATGCGTTGAATGTTTTAGGGAAGGGTTTAAGTTTCTCAATTGCACCCAATAAAATTCTGATTGAAGACATCATTTGTGCCATTGAAGATTCGGTAATGACTCTCCCTGAAGACACTGCAGAAGAAATAAGGCAGGATTGTGCAGTGATATTAAGAAAAGCAAAACCACCTAAACACAATTTGACTAAGAATGAGATAGCAGCCATTAAAAACCTAAAAGCAAATAAGGAGATTATGATCATGAAGGCGGACAAAGGAAATGCAACAGTAAAAATGAGCACCATTGATTATGAAGCTAAAATGAAAGAACATTTCACAACAATAGGATGCTATAAACAACTAAAGAAAGACCCAAGAGCAAGGATCATTAGAGAGATTAAAAAGGCCATAGATGAGTCTTCTTTAGATAATAACCTAAAAAAGAGACTAACCCTGAAGAACCCTATCATCCCAAGAATTTATGGACTCCCTAAGGTTCATAAAAATGGTGTTCCACTAAGACCAATTGTGAACACTATTGGGTCACCAACTTACAATCTAGCAAAATACCTAGCAAAAACCCTAAAACCATTAGTTGGCCACACGTCCTCATACATTAAAGATTCAACACATTTTGTGGATAACATCAAGAATCTTAAATTTGATGATAATGATTTGATGGTAAGCTTTGATGTAACACAACTCTACACGAAAATCCCGGTGGAAGAAGCAATTGAAGTGGTGGGAAAGATAACCAGTAAAGAGATAACCAACCTAGTAAGAATTTGTTTAAAATCTACCTATTTTACCTTTCGTGGAGAAATGTATGAGCAAACTAGCGGGGTTGCAATGGGTTCCCCCCTTTCCCCAGTAATAGCTAACCTATACATGGAATACTTTGAGAAAAAAAGCATTAGATTCTTACCCACTTAAACCAAAAGATTTTAAACGATTTGTGGATGATACCAATTTCTTTTGGCCACATGGCAGGGAGAAATTAGATGACTTCCTAAGGCACATGAACAATCAATCTCAACACATAAAATTTACTATGGAGATCCAGGTAAACAACTCACTTCCTTTTCTCGACGTACTAATCACTAAAAGAGAATACGGTTCCCTAGCCCACCAGGTGTATCGTAAGAAAACCCATACAGACACATACCTACATGCTAACTCACACCATCACCCTTCTCAAAAACTAGGAATATTACACACACTCGCTACACGAGCCGTTAGAATCTCCGATAAAGAACACCTTAATGATGAACTAAAACACCTTGAGAAAACCCTCCAAGACAATGGATACAAACGAAAAGATATCAACAAAGCTTTCAGAAGAGTGAAAGGCATTGAAACTAAAAATCGTAATAATGAACAAGAAGACCTAGGTAGAACCTTTCTCCCATATATCCAAGGTACAACATATAAAATTGCTAAAGTTTTGAAAAAGAAGAAGATCAAAACAATATTTTGCTCTCCTAACTCCCTAAGGAATCTGTTAGACAAAGCTAAAGACCCCGTCGACCCAAAACTAAAGAAAGGTGTCTACTCATTTCCATGCTCATGCGAGGACGTATACATAAGGGAGACAGAACGATCAATTCAGACTAGGTTGAAGGAGCACTGTGTAGATGTGATTCATGGGAGGATCAAGAAATTAGCATTATTTGAGCACTCTTCAAAGACAAACCACCATGTCTGCATTGAAGAAGCAAGAGTCTTAGCACTTGAGGATAACTACAACAAAAGACATATACGTGAAGCAATAGAGATTGAGAAACACACGAGAAATTTTAATAGGGATGATGGCCTTACCCTTTGTGACTCATGGAAACCAATCATCCACTCCCTGCAAAACAAAAAAGGTGAACAAAATAAAAAATTGAAAATTAAAAATTAAAAATTAAAAAAATTTAAATTGAAATATTCATAATACATAATTCTAAAAATTAAATATTACCTAAACATTGAATGCATTTCTTACCTAAAAATTAAATTTAAAATTATAATTATAGTTATAATTTAAAATTAAATTTAAAATTATAATTATAATTAAAATTAAAAATAAAAAAATTTTAAATTTTAAATTTTTTTTGTAATATAAAATTCTAGATTAAAATTTTAATTACAAAATTTAAATTTAAATTGGAAAATTTATTATACATATTTCTAAAAACTAAACATTGAATACATATTTTACTTAAAAATTAAATTATAATTAAAAAATTATAATTATAATTAAAATTTTAAATTATAAAATTTTAAATTATAAAATTTTTTAATATAGAATTCTAAATTAAAAATTTAATTATAAAATTTAAATTGAAAAATTTATAATACAAATTTCTAGATTAAGATTAAAATTTTAAAAATTTATAAAAATTTCTTTAAATAATTTAACAATTTTTAGTACTTACTAGAATTTTCTTAATAATATGAACATTATTAAATTTATAATAGTTTATTATAATCAAAACATTTAATAAAAACAAACTTTGAAGCGTAATGCGGATTATTAATAAATACACATCATTGAATAATACATATATACACTAAGCTAAATTAATTAATCAAAGTCGGCTCTTTAAATAATTTTAACTAAAAATATCATGACAATATAAATAATATAAAATTCGTGTAGCTTTCATTTGAGATACCTTCTCTCTTGAAGATGGACTCAACTATGGAGTCTAAAACGCATCGAGAACAAAAACTCTACACAGGTATCCAATCCCCCTTGAAGACAATCATATTATAAACTTAATCATGAACAGATTTCAAAACATACCTGTCAGATTCTTTGTAGTAGTTGTTGTTGTTGTTCCTTTTGTTCTTAGGACAATCTGAGGAAAAGTGTCCTCTCCTTGGTATGTGCTGTGAGAGATTGATCTTCATTCCCCATCTTTTCTTCTCGAGCTATAATCCGAGCTTCTTCCTGTGAACATTCTTCTCACAGCCTGCTGAAAGAGATAAGTTTTTTCCTAGCACAAATTCCTTGGATGAAGGAATCCCATGACCTAGGAAGGTCATTAAGAGTGGTCATTACCACTTCTCCATTCTCTACAGCTTCAATTTGTTCTTTTATCTGGGAGACCCTTGAAGAGTAAGACTGCATGGTCTCTGCATTCTGGATCTGGATGTTCTTTAGTTGATTCATCAATGTCATCTTCTGATTTATGTTCTTCCCTTCAAACAATTTAGTCAAGGAGTCAAACATCTCCTTAGGTGTCTTTAGGGAAGACACATGGAGTATGAGATGGTCCTTTATAGAATCATCAATGATTCTCTTAGCCTTGACCAAGTTCTTCTTGTGTAAGACCTTAGCCTTTTCTCCCTCTGGGACTAGAATCTCTTCACTTATGTAAGTGTCCAACTCATTCTCTTCTAGGATTAACCCAATCCTATACTTCCATGCTTGGAAGTTATGAGCCCCTTTCAAGCTTATCCTCAAGCTTGGTGTGGTGAAACATCTTAAGAAGTACTTCAAATGGAAATAGAAAAGTTATTAGGTCTTACCACTTGATTTGCTGAAAACTAGATCTGGTGCTGGATTAGGGTTTGTCAGAGAAACCCTAAAAATTCAAACTTTGAATTTCAAACTTCTGAAAGGATAGAAAGATGAGCCTTGATGAGCTGATCAAGCTGGTATACTCCGAATTTGAAAACTGCAAATTTTCACCCCTCAAATTTGCTTTTCAAACTTCTGGATTCATTTGGGAGGACCCTGAATTAGGGTTTGATTTTCCCGGAGCTTAACCCATCCAAAAAGTTCTATCTTGGTCTCTAAACTTCGATTTTTCAGAGGAGCTTCCAGCCATGGTCTTATATTTCAGAAATTCCAACTTTTGTAGAAACCCTAAATTTTGGCTTCACTGGACAGGACCCCAAACTAGGGTTTGAATTTCCCGGAGCTTCACCCAACCAAAAAGTTTGATCCAAAGCTCTAAACTTCAATTTTTCCAAGGAGCTTCTAGCCATGGTCTCAGATTTCAGTAATTCCACTTTTTGTGGAAACCCTAATTTTTAGGTCAAAATCTAAAAATGCTCAGAATTGAATTATGTTTCTACAGAAAGATGTGCCTTGCTGAGGAGAGTCAATATAGCCTCCTGAATTTCAATATATTGTGGAGATAAACCAAAAAAAAAGAATCCCTAGCTTCTGCAACTGCATAGTGTCTTCTTCTCAGGTTAGCTCTGATACCATGTTAAATAATTTAGCATCAATTCAATATACTCTAGGATCTTTACTGAGAGAATAACATGTATAGTATATCAACCTCAAGAAGCAAACACAAGAGACAATAGACACACAGAGTTTCCTTGGGGAAAACCATAACAGTGAAAAACCCCAATAACTTCCTCAGAGATAGATAGAGCAATGATACAAAAACCAAGCATAAGAGGTAGTCTCCTAGTAGCAGCTTCTCCTCCTCCACTAGTGCACCACTCTCCAATGAGTGTATAAGTGAGAAAGTGAATGATCAAATAGAGTGCCTCCCGCACTCTATTTATACTTGACTTGACTTGCCTAATAACCTTACTAGGTTGGCCTCAACTTAACCACTCAACATAATGCTGACAGGGCCGACCCCCAATAGAGTGGTCTAATAACCCTTTAACCCACATGACTTATACAAGGCTGGCCCCATCAAGGTGGTCTAATAACCCATCAAGTATAAGTTACAACACGTACAATATAAATGACGACACTTCTATATAGAGGAATAGTAACATCTCTATAGGAATACAATATACATATATGAAATACATTCTGAAGTTAAAAATGCATCAACAGGTGAAAGGGTTCATGTGCATAAGAGTTACAAAATATATGAACATAGATGTGGATGGCCTTGAAAACATTCCTAGCAACTTATTAGTGTTTCCCTTCTTATATTTCATGATTAGATGAAATTGTTGTTATAAAACCAATCCACTGGTAGTGTTTGGTTTGTTGAATATTACTTTATTCCTACAAATACTATAATGGTTGGATGATGCTTTTCATTATCCATTAGATGCTATGTTTATTTCTTAACATATTGAACTAGAGTAGAAGAAAACCCAAAATGGGAAAACTAGCAATGAAATTTATGTATTTAGATTTAAATTATTCTCAACCAATTCTAGATTACCATGGATGCATTGGACAAAATTTCCAAATTTACTAATGTTTCTTTAACCTTCTTTGAGTCTTGGTAATAATCAGGAAAACAACATAAAAGTTTTTCTTTTTTCTAGATAATGTTCTCCACCTCAAATTATGTCTTCTTTACCCTCTGGGAATGAAATCAATACACCCTCGCTTTTGTCCTCTATCCTTCTTTACGTTGCAATATCTAATCCACCTTCAAAATACCAACTCGATTTGAAAACCCCCCTTGTCTTCCAACTCATAAAACCCTTTTATGCTTTCCTCTCCTCATGGGAAATCCAATTTCTTCCTCATCCCTCAAATACCAACTAAGAACCTCCTTTTCCTACTTTCCCTAGGGATTTTCTACACAGTCATGGTTCAACTACTGGAAACTACCTTTCTCAAAGGTGGAGGGTTGTGTCCAACTATTGGTGGAAATTTGTGTGTGAATGTGAAAGTGAAAAATGAGGAGAAGTGAGTAAGTTGGTTTTCTTACGTTGAATTCCATGTTTCTTATGCCTTCTATGCTATTGCACAGCGTTAATGCAAAGTGTAGAGTGTTGATGAGATGGCCAACCTTCTAACTCCCCAACTCTCTACATGTCATCCCCCACATGCATTAAGATTATGCATGGTATCTGATGTAGGATGTGGGATGTGGATGTGGTATGAAAAGGGTGGAAGTAGACTCCTCTCCACATTGCAATACCTCCACATGTTTTTCCATAACCATTCCTACCAATTTCTAATGCTTTTCAAGGCCAATTTTCAACATGACCTCAAATGCTCTTATGTGCAATAATAAACCAATGGGAGACTTTTAGTCTCCAAAATCTCATTGGAAAAGTAGGTGGAATCACAAGCTCTTGACTCATTTCTCAATGCACACTACTCCAAAGAAAAAAAGGCTTATTGCTTCTTACTTGTCTACCTTTATTTTGTTGCTAAAAGAGATATTATTCCTCTCTGTATGTGTTTTGATAAGGTAGGACTTACCACCTTTGACGAAGTGATATTTTGTTTTCTTTCCTATAGAAAGTCACATCCTTGTCCTAAATCTCTATAGTTTTGATGAGTTAGTTGGTTAATAAAATCATTAGCTTTATAAATAATTTGAAATTGAGATCTAATGTGGGTACAAAACACATTATAGAGAAACTTGTGTTTTTCATACTCCACTTTACTATCATAAAAATAGCAAATTCTTTTATGGCGTGGCATTTTAGGATTTGTCCAATGCCCTATTTCACTATGGAGTTCATGATAGTTCACTCTTATTTTTGCAAGGTTGATTTTATTCTTTAAGTTATAGCTAAAACAAAAGGATACATTTAATCTTCCATATTGGATTTGATGACCTTTCTATAATACCTTAATTTTAGATTATCCTCTATTTCTTCACTACACTAGAGTTTCTCCTTTAATTTGGATGTGATTGTATTTTTAATGGTATCAATCATCTATAGAATGACCTTCTCTTCTATTATCCAATGGTAAAGCTGAAATTATCATCTTTATGTTATCCACTCTTCTCTTTCATGTTAGTTATCTTTTGCTTGCATATGAGGTACCTACTTATAGAGATTCTCTCAAAAGGTGAAAGACCAACTTCTCTCAATAGGTGGATCAACTATAACATATTTCTCTTAATTTTAATATTATAATTTATAAATACTTTTGGATTTGTTTGATCTTCCTCCAATATTCTCTAGAGATAATATAACCCCAAATTTCACATTCATATAAGATAACATGAGTAACAAGAGCCCCAATGAGTAATTTCATTTTTTCTTGGAAACGATTTTTAGTTTTTTACAGTTGTTCTCAAGACAAAAATAAACTTTCCATCCCCCATTAATCCTTCTCTCAATGTTATAGTTCCAATTAAGCAAGTGATTATGGTCAACTTCAATATGTTTGTATGATATTGTTAGGGCCCTACCCTAACTCCCTTAATTCTATCGATAGGTTGTTATGTATTGAGACCATCTCTAGTAAACATGGCCCATGAAGTAGATATTATGTGAAAACAATATTTGTAATAAGGATTACTAGAAAGTTCCTTTGCTAGAAATTTCCTAGGAAGTTAGAATGCTTACTAGAAGGTTCCTCCAACCAGAAATTCCCTTTAGTAGAAAATTCCTAAAAGGATATAATATTTTTCTAAGAAAACAAACTTATATTTGTTATTTAAAGTGTGCAATCAAAATATACATAAACCAAGAACAAAGCTATGATCAAGAACTTATCAAGGGCATACCGAAGCTTCATCCCATAGAAATAAATAATGAAGCACCAAACCAAAAGGCCTCCAAACAATATATCTAAACTGAACATAACTTACAAAAAACAAAGCATAAAAAAGTATAGGCATCCAATCCACACTAGACTAGACTAATTCATCAAAAAATAAAAGTGATATCATCAAAGATCATATTTGACCTGTGAAATTCTTGAATTCCAAGAGAAACTTCTGAAAATGATATGGCCTCTTTTGAGACAATATATGCATGCTACTTAAGTTCCTTGTAAATATGAACAAAGGACACATAATTGATTTTAGAAATAGATGTCCTTACTCTTTGCATCATAGGTGATAAATCTAGGTTAGAGATCACATTTAAACTGTTGCACTAGTCCACGAAGAATTTGGAGTCACCCATTTCCTAAAGATATGGCCCCCATAACCACGATTTAATAATCACAAGTGCCAAATCAAATGTTTCTTTGAATTCAAAACATATCCATCCCTTAACAAGAATGTGAAAACAAGGGATATAACCCATCACCCCCTTCCATTTTGCTTCCAACCACTGAACCAAAGAGCCATTGGTAATTGTTTTCCCCATGAAATTACGAACCAAATCTAGAGAAGATAGGTTTTCTACCTTATCCACTCCCATGTCACACACTAGAACCATCTTCACCTTTCCCTCCTTTGTGCAAATACACTTCTTCTTGCATCTACAAATTCTTAGCATAGTTACTAGGACAGGGGATTGGGGTTGTGAAGGAATGGAGTTAGGAACTATTATTATAACCTCATCATTTCCCTTTGCATGATCCACAAACCTACAACCTACCTCGGTTAATGAAACAACTATATTTAGGATTTTCTAAGAGGCATCATTCTTACCAGTAATTGAGCCATTTCCATACAGAACCTTACTAGGGGAATTTTCCTTTGTATCCTCCATTCTAGCATATACATTGTAATCTCTAGAGCATTACAAAATATCCATTATATCTTAATGGTTACGAAATACTACCAGTGAAACAAGAAGATAATCATCTCGATAATCTAAGAGGTCTTCGTACTACATTTCTCATCCCCTGATACCATCCCTCATTTGATCCTCTTTTTCAAATAGATTCTTCTGAATGGTTTAATTGGAAACCTTATTTTCCAAATGAATACCATTTTCTTCTTTAAAATTTCATTTGGACACATTTTTTTAGAGTGCCCATCACCAATCTTTGCATCTATGACATTCTAACCTGGGTCACATTCTACAACAATGACAAAGTTTTTAGGACATTATTAAGAGATGATACAATCTATATAAATAAGTGGAAGTAATTTAATGAGATTCCTTTTGAAGAATATTGTAACTATATCTCTACTCAGTCAGTGATTTCCCCTTTGAAGAGGGAAGTGAACACTGCCTTCTTCAATAAAGCTATTGCTATATGTGTTAATACTATGCTCTATATATTGATTGTCTATTGTTGTGGTAATTTTGTCATTTTAATTATATATCTTGCTATATCTATTATCTCTTCTTTTAATTTACTATTATGCTAATAAGGTACATAACATTTGGTATCAAAGCACTTTCCCAAGACGAGATTATGCTAGAGACGTATTCTAGTGTCTACGGATAACATAGTAATCTATCATTTTGTGGGTAAATCCATGGTTGGGGGAGAATACATGCAATAAATACAAAAGTTTCTCCTAATTGGAAACCCTTTTAACATGTATTGGTACCCCTTAGAGTAGTACCGCATTAGACAACACCTATATATGGAATTTCACTTCCACATAATATTTGGTATATCTAAATCCCTCTAAGATAGCTAAAAATAGAATTATATAATCCAATCAATCATCGTGTTGCTACATCATTTAGGAATATTAATCTCTAGTACTTGGGTAGTTATGTAGTATGACTAAGCGTACAATTCAGCCTCCTTAGTTAGTTCCCCTAGAAATTGGGTTGAGTACTATTGTTGGACCCAACAAGTATATCAAAGAGATATAGCACCTAACACTCCATTTTCCTTAGGAACCTATAATCCTATTCCTCTATTTCTTTTCCATGAAATTCCTATACATATTGCAATATTAAGAACTCGATAATTCTATAAGCACAATTATATTTTGGAGTAAAACACCACCAATAGATAAAAATATCTTGCATCAAGATAATCATATTGGTACCACTGTCTAGTAACCATTTTTGTCGACCCAACATAATCCTTGCACCAAGTTGGTCACAATAGCATCACTCTCTACTAACCCTTTTCATGGACCCACATCCCTAATCTTGATTGCACCCTTATTTCAAAACTATCTCAATAGAATCATTACATTGAGTTGATCATATTGAAACCAATCTATAGTAACCCTTTCTATGGACCCACATCTCTAGTCATGCTCACACCCTTATTTTAGTATATACTCTTAATAGATTCCTTAGACCATGTTGATCACATTGGTACCACTCTCCCATTCCTCAATGTCCCACAAATCCCCCCCCTGGAATGTTCACAATGTGATGAGTTGCAATACAAGATAAACATCAACCACTCTTATACTCAACAAAAGTTTGATAGCATCCATGATAAGATTACAAAATTGAAGTCACTACCCAACCATATTTCCATGTTCATGTCACTATTACTCCACCAAATTTAGGTCACCCAAAACATAACCAACCCTCTCGCTAGGAAGGGTATAAATCATCCAACCTCACTAGGCTTCTCTCCACTTTGTTTGTTCTTGATGTGATTAATCATATGTGGCTTTAACTTCGCAAAGTATATATCAACAAATTCAATGGGTCAAATTCCATTAGATGGGTCACTTAGATGAGACATTACTTTTCCTTACATGGCATCATCGATGATTTGATGAAGCTTCGATTAGGAGTCTTATTTTTGGATCTTGAATGTTGGAAATGGAACAATAAATATTACAAGGGTTATATTGTTTCGTCACAAGTTTCCTTGGACCTCTATGAATATTTTGAAACCAACACTCATTATTTGGAGTGAATAACCAAGCTCAAACAACATATCACAATTGAATATTTCATCTCCACTTTTCAGTAGCGAAAATCTACATCGAAGGCATGCCTAATATTTTTTTCAAGGAATGGTCCATACATTGTCTAAAATAAGATATGTGTTTACAAGTCTTAATGGTGTGTCCTATTACTTGGTTGGAAGCCACTAAAAGAGTTCAAGAATCCCAAAAGGTGATAAATGATCAAATAAAAAGGTCCTCAATTATTCCCTATCCGTGTTCACCTATCTATCCTTCCACTACTTCCTCGCCATCCTCTCCACCTCTCAAGATACAAACGTTAACTAGATTTGAAATGGTATAACACTAACTTAAATGTTTCTACTACAATTATGATGAGAAATAATCCGTTGGGCATAAATGTAAGGAGAAAATACTCTTTATGTCCATTTCAGAGGACATTTCTAATGAGGAAGCTAAATACATCACCCAAGAGGTCCCTCATCCATCTATGGAATACATTTCCCTACTTGATCTGTAGAAGTTGGAACCCCTTATCTCTTCGCATGCATTGATTAGCATTTCTTCTCTTAAACCCTCAAACTGATTGACTACATCAAGCATCGCAAAGTCATCATCTTAATTGATAGTGGTAGCACACAAAACTTCATTCATAAACATGTATCCCAAGAAACACACTACTACATCCATTGTTAACACCCAAAAATTGTTCACTAGCTCATCTCCCTAGTCACATAATCCATTTGTCCACTTTTCCCACATTTTTGGCCTCCAAAACCCCAAAAACCCTAAATTGGTCACCAAATAGGCAAAAACGCATTATTTCCCTAAAAATAATTAAATTCCTTCAAAAAAGGTTAAAACCCCACAAAAGGGTCCCAAAATCCCCAAAACAAAAGAAAAAAAGGAAATAAATCAAAATAAATTCAAAAAAGAGGGAAAATACCTAATACCATTTCCCAATACCATTAGTTTCCCAAAACTAT
>BSBM01001273.1:2007500-2365000 GCA_027924585.1 Larix kaempferi
ACACATAACACACTTGAAGTTGACTAATACCCTATATATTTAATATGCGGTGGTTCAGGGACTCATTCATGGTGTTTGTTCCCTAGAAGCGAGAGTTAGTGTTGGAGGCTCTTGTTTCCTTCCACTAGCCATGGTTAAGGAGCCAAGATAATGTTGGAATATTCTCCCCATCATTTTTCAGTTTTGCATGCATGCATGCATTCTGAATGCATCCAGTCATCATCATGGTGGACCTCCCATCTCCTAGAGCTTGGTTCTAGCTCTCCACAGCCTGTCTACATCCCCCAGGGTGCCTCCCACCTACTAAAGGCGCCCTTCTCCAGTCTTTTGCATGACTAGTGCACCTTTCTCACCTACCACAGCTAGTTAGGCGCCCTTCTCACCTACCAGTCAGTTATCACTCAGTTATTCCTTAATTTAAGGCTAGATTGACTCCCCCACTAACTGTTTCACTCCGATGGACCTCCCGTGAGACTAGTTTTCCCATTCTGACTCCAGTTAGATCCTCATGCACCCTCCACTAAGCCTCCTTCATTCAGTTAGTGCCTACCTCACTTAGTTAGACTCAATTAACCACACTCGACTGACTGTTACCATTGATGTCTGATACATTGACTGGATGATGACTCCACTATCATCCAAGCCACACTCTGAGTTAGGAATTCGAATGCCCTACTTGGCCTATTTGAATCCTATATGATTCCATCTTCATGGATATTGTATTCATTCCCTTAAATTCTTATTCATTGTATGATACAGAGATAATGTTCTATTTTACTCTGTTTATGAGTGATCATTGAGTGTCTCCTTCTCTTCTTCTTTGCAACATTCTTGATAGTTGATTGTGAGTTGCTACAGCTGCTAGATCTCTGCAGATTCTTACAGATAAATCCTTGATGCCCAAGACATCATAATGGTAGCCATATTCGATTCATATGCAAAAGAATCCTTGTAGAGGGATAGTGTCATGGATTCTATGTGTTATTGATGACACTTGAGGTCAAGAAGTTTCAATTAAGGCTCAAGTGGAATTCAATTGAGCTCAATATTCCTCAATAAGATCTCAAGCAACCTATTTTCATTCTTTTATGATGTGCAAGGCCTTGCAACATATCCATGGTCTTGCACGGTAGTCTGAGGATGCATTCACTGCATTTGATCTTGACAAAATATGTTTCAGGTCTAAGATTGTTATTTCCCTCCATAAACCATGGCCAAGGGCTTGAGGCTATTTTTTTTCTACCAAGACTATGGTTAAGGGACCAAGAACCATCCACACTACATAAATCATGTTAGGGATAATCTACATTGGACTATTAAGGGTGTCCATATGCCCATGAAGAAAATATTATTGATAAAGGTTCTCGTTTGATACTTGGACATGATTCCCAAGACATTGTAATGACACTTACATTCATCTTTGATTCCAAAGACACCTTATAGAGGGCTCATGTTGTGGCTTTTAGGTTTTGTTCATGGCACTTGAGGTTGAGAGGGTCATATAGGGATTAAAGTCCTTGTTTTAGTTTACAAAACCTACTTATGGCTCATGTATCCCACTGTTATGACCAAAACACCCCGCTAGGGAAAATCCAGGGGCCCCTTACAAAATTTTTTGAAAGTTGGACTTATGAGAGGGTTTTTTTTGTATTATTTCCTTACTTTGCCATGTTTGAGGCCATATGGGCCATCTTTGGTGTGAAAAACACCCATATCCAAATTATTTAGGGCCTAGGTCCCAAATCATTTCATCCCCATATCGTAGCTCTTGAGTGATGAAACGTTCATTTCGGTCTCCACCCTCTTCTTTCACCCTCTAAGCATGCTTACATTTCAAATCTCGTGTGGTGTTGCACCAGGCGCGACCCTTCAAGTATGACACAGGTATGACATGGGATGCTACTGCTCCCCCCCTGACCCCATGATTTCTTTCTCTCTATCTCTCCCATATCCCATCTCTCTATCTCTCTCTACCTCTCACTCTCCCTAAAGCACTGCATCCCTTAACCCCTAAACCATTGAACCATTCAACCTATAATCCCACAAACCTAACTCCTAAACAACCTAACCCACAATCCTTAAAGTCCAAATACCTAAGACCTTACTCCTTAAGTCCTAAACCATTAAATACCTATAAGCCTTAACCGGGGCTCTTTATCCATTCATTTATCCACTTTTGAAGTATAGTCCAATGTATGCAAATATTTTCAAAGTGGGGGAAGGTTTGGCATTAAATGGTGTAAACATTGGTTAATAAATGGTGTAAACGTTATGTAGGGGCGGGTGCGCATGTTTTAGCGCATTCACGCTATTGATGTGTACTCTCTACAAACACACGTGTGCGCGTGTCTACTGCTAGTTATAAAAAAAAAACTGTTCCCGGGAAATGCTACCAAAAAACACAGGATTTTCTATCTTTCACAGCTTCAAGCTCTTCCAGGTTGCTTATTGGCTCACATTCATTGATATTTTGGACACTCATTTATATATTGGACACAAAATCACTCTTCAAATCTTCAGTGGTCTTGGAATCTAGTGGATACATTCAAGCTACCAGTTTTCATTGCAAGTGGAGATCATTTCTATAGGTATGGTGAATTGTAAATAATTATTTTCATTCGCAAGATTTGATATTCTCCCATGCCTTTTTGTATTTATATAATTCCTACAGCAATATCCATGCATAGACAACAATGAATTTGACAAGAAGAATTCCCAAGTTCACATCTAAAAAAACTCATATTCACTAGACAAGATGAAGTATGCAATGTAAACCCATAATTATTACCATGAATATATTTTGAGTTCACACAAGGATGGTATGGATGAGGTTCTCTCTTGAGCCTCTTCAATTTGAATAAAATCCTAAGAAGCAATCATGGGAGAGGGTCCATATTGATTAGTTCATGAAATTTTTTCCATGCTCTCATCTTCATGCTATGTTTGTCATAATTTTTCTTTAATATCGTGCCTTTGAGCTTGAATACTTGCCTCTACCTCATTGAATTATCCTTCCTTGGGGGAATTTGTAACCTCCTCATTGTGTAATTAGTAAACTTATTCTCTTTACCTTATTTATGTAGAAAAACTATCAAACTATTCCCAAGGCATCTCTTCAATTTTCACACAAGGATGGTATGGATGAGGTTCCCTCTTGAGACTCTTCAATTTGAATAAAATCCTAAGAAGCAATCATGAGAGAGGGTCCATATTGATTAGTTCATGAAATTTTTTCCATGCTCTCATATTCATGCTATGTTTATCATAATGTTTCTTTAATATCGTGCCTTTGAGCTTGACTATTTGCCTCTACCTCATTGAATTCTCCTTCCTTGGGGGAATTTGCAACCTCCTCATTGTGTAATTAGTAAACTTATTCTCTTTACCTTATTTGATGTAGAAAAATTATCAAACTATTCCCAAGGAATCTCTAGCCATATCTGTTGTAGGGTGCTAGTACAAATTTTTTTATGAATTCATGGCTAGGCAAGACACTAGTTTCTCCATTCTACACTTGACCAACCATCATCTATATTGATTGGAATTGTAAGGGCTAATGATGTTTATTCGAACACAAATAAACCAACATAGTCTGTAGTTGTATGTGTTAATTTGTAAAGTGGTAAGTTATGTTGGAATGTGTCAAGTTCATTGTATAATGGAACTAATATCTTATTTGTTGTTTCTTTTGCAAGGGTAGGAATCATAGTTTTGTTAAAGAGACTTTTGGGGATGGGAAACTCACGTAACAGAACAAAAAAATATAGAAGGAATCTTCCCATTGAAAAGGTCAATGACTTAAGAGAAAAGGCCAGGTTGGCAATGGAAAGAGTGATACATGGTCCTGTCATTGCCACTGATCCTAACATAGTTGTTGACATGAAAACCTCTTTTTCAAAACCACATGTAAAGCGGTTGCATCCAACGGATCCAACTCAAATTCCAACATCAACACAATCTCCAAGCAACAATCCATCAACGATTCATGCTGAAGTTCCTCACGACACAGGAATATTGGGAGATGCTGCATGTGTAGAGATGGACATACAAGCAATGCTTAATTTGCAATCTCCCCAAGAAGACCAAAGCCATGCCGAGCACACTCCCATTAGGGCCCAATGTGTGAATGAAGAACCACAACAAACAAGATCTGGTATTCATGTCTCATGTCCACCTTCCCTACCTCGATTTTCCAATGCAAGAAGAAGAACTCCTAGACGTATTCATGTGGATGAAAGTGCTCTCTCGGACCTTGAAGGTAAGTTGCCAAAATGCACTATTGAATGGTAATGCAACAAAATTGTCAAGGAATATTTTGAATCCAAAGGTGATGCAGGTGGCTCCCACATGTGCAAGTGGCCATTGTGGATGTGTCCACAGTGTCCATGCACACCCGGGAGGCTTCGGATGATAAATGCCCCCCTTGAGCAAAATTGGAATGGCCATAACTGAGCAAAACCCTAGCTCTGAAGATGGAACATTGGCACTATTTTCGGGCATTGGAGGCACAGTGTGGGGGGACCCCTAGCTGAAACCCGGCATCCCAGATCCATCGGAATCAATGGATTCACGATTGGAGTCACAGTTTGGGTGCAACAGGAATTTTTTGTCGGGAACCCCATGTCCATTCGAGGACACTTTGAGGATTTGCTCTGGGGCCAAACCCAAACCGGTGAGAAGACTTAGATTCTGTCAGCTCCCATATGTGCAAGTGGCCATTGTGGATGTGTACATGATGGCCATTCATTCCTGGTAGCCTTTGGATGAGAACTGGCCCCATTCAACAAAATTGGAATGGCCCTCACTAAGCAAAACCCTAGCTCTAGAGACGGCACATTGGCACCATTTCCGGGCGTTGAAGGCACGGTGTGGGGCATCCCCTAGATAATAATCGGTGCCCTGGATCCATCAAAATCGACAGATTCACTATCATATTCATGGTTTGGATGCAACAGCCATTTTTTTCGAGCACCCCATGGCCATTCAAGGACACTTTGAGGATTTGCTTCGGGGCCATGGAACCCAAACTAATGATCGGAATTGGATTCCGTCGGCTACCATAGGTTCAAGTGGCCATTGTGGATGTGTCCATGGTTGAAAATCATTCCCGGGAGCCTTCGTATGAGAAATGGACCCCTTGAGCAAAATTGGAATGGCCCTCACTAAGCAAAACTCTAGCTCCGGAGATGGCACATTGGCATCATTTTCAGGAATTGGAGGCACAGTTTGGGGGGGGGATAGCTGAAACCCAGCATCCTGGATCCATCTGAATTGACGGATTCACGATTGGAGTCATGATTTGGTTTCAATGATCATTTTTTTTGGGCACCCCGTGGCCATTCAGGGACACTTTAAGGATTTGCTCCAGGGCCACGGAACCCAAACCGGCGATCGGAATTGGATTCCGTCAGCTCCCACAAGTGCAAGTGGCCATTGTGGACTTTTCCACAGTGTCCATGCACGCTCAAGAGCCTTCGTATGAGAAATGAACCCCTTGAGCGAAATTGGAATGGCCCTCACTGAGCAAAACCCTAGTTCCGGAGATGGCACATTGGCACCGTTTCCGAGTCTTCGAGGCATGGTGTGGGGGGGGGATAGCTGGAAATCGGTGTCCCAAATCCATCAAATCTACAGATTTGAGATCAGAGTCACGGTTTGGGTGTTATGGGAATTTTTTCCAAGCACCCCATGGCCATTCAGGGACACTTTGAGGATTTGCTTTGGGGCCACAGAACCCAAACCGGTGAGCGGACTTGGATTCCGTCGGCTCCCACAGGTGCACATGGCCATTGTGGATGTCTTCATGATGGCCACGCATGCTCGAGATCCTTCAAATGAGAAATGACCCCCTTGAGCGAAATTGGAATGGCCCTCACTGAGAAAAACCCTAGCTCCGGAGATAGAACATTGGCACCGTTTCTGAGTCTTTGAGGCACAGTTTGGGGGGTCCCCTAGCTGAAACCCGACGTCCCAGATTCATCGAAATCATGGTTTGCATGCTATGGACATTTCTTCTAGGAACCCCGTGACCATTTAGGGACACTTTGAGGATTTGCTCCGGGGCCACGGAACCCAAACCATCGAGCGGACTTGGATTCCGTCGGCTCCCACACGTGTGTATTTCCATTGTAGAGATCTAGGAATCAATGGTTGCTGGGTGTATCCCTAGTGGTTCTATTCACATTGCCTTCCAAAGTGCTTGGCAACAATGAATGCAATATGTTATCCTTTGGTGGTTTTGCTTTGGTCACCTTGGTGTTTTTTGCTCAGTGATCCCCGTGTTTGAATTTATTCCTCTAATTTAAGAGGATTAGGCATCAATTGTTGGTGGTTGCATCCTCACTAATTTTTTTCTCATTGCCTTTCGATTTTGGTTATTTACATTGTGGGGTCCCTTGCGTTTTCGAGGACTACATTGGTGGTTTTGGAGGACTTGTTCCATGGTTCATATTGCTTGTGTTGTGGGTGGTTTTCTAATAACTTTGTGGTTCATGTTGCTTGTGTTGTGGGTGGTTGTGAAACATGCAAGTAAGGGAGTCAATATAGAGTGTTTAGTGCTTCATTTTGATCTCAAGGTTCCTTGTTATGTAAGGATTAATAAACCAATTTATACTATAATTTATCTAAAGTGAATTTCTTTAGAATTATTGGACACCAAAATGACCATTAAATGAAGGCATGCAAGGTGACAAAGGCTTTTTGTTAAACATTAATAGTGATGTAATGTGCACACATCATATAATAATTTTCTAATCTATATATACCTTCATCCCTTGTCCCTCAAATAAATCCCTTGTAATACTAGGAAGAATTGAATAGGTGCTCATTTCACATCATGGATCGCAAGATCAAAGTATGCATCACTCATCCACAACATTTCCATGGATTGTTGAGATCCATAATTTAGTATTTACATGGTTTTCTATGTGTTTAACTCCAACACCCCAAAATTTATATGTTTTCCTCTTAAGATAAGTTGTTGTAAACATTGTGTTGTGGGTAGTTATAGAGTGAAAAACAATAGAGTGCATTGATTACACATCCAAAGGTGAGGCCTCTTGATTCAATGTTTCCATCCTCAAAGACTCAATGGCATTAGGTAACCTTTTTCAATGCTCATGAAAATGAATCCATTGGACTTCTCAATGCTTCACCTCTACGATACATTTTCAATACCCCTAGGATTGCTACATTTATCAACAATATGGACACTCCTATGGTTGTACATAAAATAATACAAATAGGTTTTTCTTATTTATCTCATTATAGATTTTAATCACAACAGTATGTGTTTAGGTGAGTAGTTTTGTGGTCAATGAGCAATTGGAAGCAATGTTCTTGGGAAGGGATCTCGTGATTATCCTTGTAGGATTTTGTGGAACCCTCAGAAATGGCTAGGGACAATTTGTTCAATATCAATGCAAGAAACCTCTACACTCTGTTCATAGGCATGGCTAAGTTCCACTCCAATGGAATTATGAATATTATCAACAATCTAGTTAACTTCAATGTGCCACTATTAACAACAATAATTTTTAAAAGAGTCAATGCCTATGACCTTAAGCATTTTATGAGAGTTACAACCTTGGATGTTGTTTACTTAGAGGATATGCCTTCATGGTAGTTGTGCTTTTCATTACCTTGCAAATTGAAATTTTAGAGGAATTGGAAGAAACTAATTAGGATTTTAATGTTAACGTAGCTTCTTTTATGTGTACAAAGATATATATTACATTAGGCTCTTGGTGTCTATGATATTAGAAATTAGTTATCCTATTATTTTTGGTGTCTATGATATTATCAATTAGTCTAGAAATAACATCTATATGTATGTGAAAACTTTTCCATAACATTGTTATTGAAGACAAAATCATGTATGCAAAAATGTAATCAAAGACAAAGTCATATAGACAAGTGCAGATCCATCTATTAATATGCAAAAATGATCCAATCAAGTACACTTTTAGGAAAAATGGAACATCGTTTCCAACATCAATATAATGGGAACTCGTGCCTTGTACAAAATATGGCAACTCGTGCCCTATACAAAATATGGCAACTCATGCCCAAAATGCCACATCGTGGCTAGTCTACATAGGAGGGTCTCTCAAGCCCACCCTCAGAGCTCCCAGGTGCATCTCCAAAATCGATCTTCCTCTTCTTCTTGCTAGAGGAAGCTGGGTCCTTCTGGTGACATGGACCACGTCCCCCTATTCCCTAAACTGACAACAATAATATGTCAACTTTTCCTGGCAATTATACAAGTATAAAACATAATTTAAAAATAAAAATAGTTTTCAAATCTTAATTAACTCACTGCATGTGAGACTGTAAGTTGTGAGGGGGTATCTCTCCTCCGTGCTCCAAGTCTCTCAGCAATTCCACCCTGCAACATTTAGAACAATCAGATAAACGATGAAATTAGATTCATATAGTAATTTTCGTTAAAATTGAACTAGATTTTCATAAACTAGTCAATCTCACCGTGAACACAACCAGCTAGTCTTCAAGGCTGGAAAATGGAGCAGTCAATTGGACAACCTGCTTTGATGCTAGGGTGGATGGTATAGGGGAGGATGTATCCACATCGATGGTGGCTACACCACTGGGGGGCACAACGGGAGAAGGAGAGGTGGAAGAAGGAGGCATGGACTGGCATGGGCGAAGTGGAGATGCATGTCTAGGGCGATCAACCCCAACTGGATGTAGTATGGATGGGGCCATCGTGGAAGGGGAAGCGAGTGTGGTGGGGGAATATGAGGGGGGCGAGGTATATGTTGAGGTGGAGGGATGGGTGACTGTGGATGGGTGGTATATATTGGTTGGATGGGGGAGGGTGGAAACATGGGAAATTGTAATGGAGGTGGTGGAAAGGTTGGGATGGGGTGATGGGACCAAGGATATGAAATGACAGGGGGAGATGGATGTAAGTGTGGTGATGGACAGGAGGGGGGGGGGGGGGCTGGATGGAAGGGGCTGGGGAGGGATGCATGGAATGGGGCATGTATTCCAGGGGATACAACTGGCATATACGGTGGCCAAAATGCTGGGGAGGCAGGAATAGAGGCATTGACAGGCCGAGGTGCTCGCACCTGCATGCACATTTATAACCTCATAGTTTAATATAGAAAAATATAAATATACACAGACAAGTCATCATATTTGAAATTAAATTTATACTTTAATACACATGATACCTACACACATGGAGATCTGTTGATCCCCGGTGGGGATGGCTAATCATTGGAGCCTGCAGACACCTGTGCAAAAACTACAGTTTTTAGATTGAATTTATAAAAATAGTATTGTCAATATTAAACACAATGCCAATGAGAATGACAATCACAGTACTTAAAAAACATGATTGCAATTAATTTAGATTCATGTTAGATGATAGTGGTTTGATGGGCTTTGGATATTATATAATTTTTTATTGTATTGGTGCAGTCCATTTGTTTAAGACTCGGTAAAGAACATGGTTGTGGGGATCGTGTCCTTTGACCTGCAATGGATTGGGCCCATGATAGGAAAAAATGACCCATTCTATGGTCATTCATTGAAGATAATGTGGCAAAGAAGATTGACAATTTATGCTTGAAGTGTTTGATGGCTAAAGTTGTCATTGATGACAACACATTAATTAAAAAGTTCAAAGTGATGACATGGAAAAGACTTGACTGGACAAATGGTAAACATGACAAACTTTGATGACTTGACAAGTGGAAAGCAAGCATGACAAGTGTAGAAGACTTGAAAAAGTGAAGACATGACAAAGGATTCATGACAAGGACTTGATAATGACATTGATGACAATACATTAATGACAAAGACATGGAAGATTTAAGAACACAGAGCATACACATTATGGAAAGCACAATGGATATGGTGACATGGCTTGAGGAATACCAAAGGTGACAAGTATGAAAAACATGGAAAGCATGACAAGTGTTTATGACAAGCATGGAATAAGGACATGGAAAGCTAAGGACAAGACAAAGACAAGTGACAAGCAAGCAAGCTTGATGACTTGTCAAGCATGGTGTTTGATGACATGGAACATGACAAGGAGGACATGCTTGATGACAAGAATGATTGATAACTTGTTGACATGGAGGACGGTGACTTGGAAAACATAAGATTAGAGGACAAAGACGAGATGATGAGGTGGACAAGGAATATGTGAGGGCATTTGGAAGGCCCCTTGCAGGCATTTCAAAGTCCCATTGTGGGCATAATCAAAAGGACCCTATGGGCATTCTTTGAAGCACCCACTGCAGGAATTTGTGGTGTATTGCAGGCATATTGATAAGGGCATGCGGGCATTTAGATGATACCATTTCATGCATAATCCAATACCAATACGGGAATGTGTTGATGGCCCTTGCGGGAATCAAAGTGGAACCCACTGCGGGCATTTTTAAGAGTGCATTGCGGGCATCTTAAGGCCATATGTGTGTCTCACATTTAATATTTTGAAAGGATAGAAGGTGACATGGCATGGAATTAAAATTATGATTAACTCCCTGATTGATGGATGGCCGTAATTAAATAAATCATATTTGATTTATTTAATCATCTTAACGATAAAATTAAAATAAAGAGGACAAGTCGGCCTCCTAATTGATGGTGATGAAGAGTGTAAATAGAAGAAAAGTTTCATTTTTAAGGAAGCAATGTGTGAATATTTCGGGAGATTGAGGAGAGCTTTGATTTTGGGGGTCAGGATGAGTAAGGAAGGTTCGGTGAAATAGCAGCACCAGCAGCAGTGGTGCAGTAGTAAACTATTTTTTATCTCTAATCTTTTGGGCTTCACTAAGGCAGCAACAGTGGTAGATTAATGACACCATGACCATGGAAAAATGAAGATATGTTTGGGGACATAATGAGGACATGCTATTAAACAAAATGAAGATGATCAGCTTATGGACAGATTGTTGATGGATAGAATGATGACAATGTCACCTACAGCAAATTGATGATGGAAATTTCTCTCATCATTGGTCAAGTAAGAATGACATATTTTGGAAATTTCTCTCCCATTTCTATAATCATTAGAGATATTAATAGTATAGCTACAAAGTTTGAATTTATTGAATATTTTCATATTCTTTGTTCATGTGATACCAAATTTACATCAACCATGGTGAATGTGATGGTGAAATTGGAAAAAGGACTGTTATAAATCACTTTATTCCTTCATGAAATACATTATAAATCACACTTACTGGTATTTATGTGATAAATGGAAATGGATGCGGTCGAGGAAATCACTTTTAATTCCTCCTCATTCAAGTAACCAATGCACACTTGAACTTGGATTGTTCTGTAGTGGGATTTTTAATTTGGTTCGGATGGAAAATCTTGGTGCATGTAGGATATCTCTGACTATTAATGCCAAGAAAATTCATCATATGGTAAGTTGGGTTGAGTGTGTTGATTGTGGATTTACAGAGCTTCACAACGTCCCGAGGTTCTTATCACCACAGATGAACACCTTACAAGAGGTAATTTTGCATATTAATAATAGTATGTGTAGTCATCATGAAGACCAATTTGCTAGGATTTTGGATATGGAAAAGAGAATGGCAGCACAAAGTGAAAGGTTAGAGAAGTTGGATACAGATTTAGAAATTCCTCATAACATTACACCCTATAGTTTCCATAGGTTCAATGAATGGTATTCGTCCAAAAGACTTTGCAGTTCAACGGGATTTTGGTGATTATGAAGACATAGAATAAGAACAAGTAGCATCATAAATGAAAGAAATTGAAAATGGAGAAGCAAAGGATGCCTAAAGTGAACATGAACACATGTCTAGTTTTCTTAGGTTTTCATGTTTTATAAGGTTTCATTTTTGTTTGGTTGGATTATATGAATTTATAGCTCTCAAATAATTTAGACAATATGATAAACACAACTGTAAAATACGATGATAATATGATAGACATGTTTTGTGAGAATTATTCATTTTCATTTTAGTTTTAAATGGTGATAATATAAAAAATAGTTACTCAGTGCTAATTAATATGTAATTACTGAACAAAAATTACTCATAACTGGATCTAATTATTCAAATTTTAGAAGTTACCTGTGTGTATGGTGCCGCAATCTCCTTTGCTGCTGCCATGGCTCGATCTAGGTTGAAGGAACCGATGTCCTCTCACTGGAGGATGGAGACTCGACCCTGAATAACTATACATTAAAACAAATAAAGTCAACAATGTGTAATTCAAAGTTAAATATATTAAAAAATACGATATCAAATAAAATACAATAAATACTTGAACATTAAAAAAAAAATAGCTAGCCTCATCCATGTAGCTCTTTGTGGCATGCTACTGCGTAGTACCATGGCAAGAATTACCACAGTGAGAACAACGATGTGTCGTTGTTCCATTCGAACTAGATGGCCCCTCATGGGTTCCACCTATACCTGGCATGTCCCAGCCAACACCCATGAACCGTGCAGCTGTGTGTGTCTCATCGATGTCCTCCTGGCTTTGTGAAGACATAGCCACAAATGTGGTAAGTCTAAGAAAATGACGTGTGGCACGTCTAACTTAGTCATCAATCTCATCTAGGCCGCTACCAAACCCAGGTGGTTGAGGAGGGGGCTTTGGCTCTCTTCTGGGTGCAGGAGGTCCTCTGAGTGGGTTGCGAAGGGCCTGAGGTCGATCTTGGGCAGAGCCAAGACCGACACCGTGAAACTCAATGATGTCAAAATAATTGACATGGTAGCCTAGCTCAAACTCAACCCACAATTTCCTAAGAAAAATACTGTGGGACCTCCAAATTGTTGCATGGGGGCCTGTCAAACACCATAAACCATCTCTTTCTCCAGTTATCTCTCCATGGCTAGTAAATACACCAGTCCATGCAAAACCGTCTCTTCCTCACATCTATAGGTTGTCTTGTCCTGGGATCTATGAATTTTTTGTACAACTGTGCTTTCGTGATGTTGAGGTCTTTAATTTGTTCTTCGGATATCCCAATGGAATAGTGCTCCCTCATTCGAGCCCTATATTGGCTTAGATTTTTGATCTCACTGTGGGAAATGTTGATGGATTCAATGATGTTTTGCAATGATGAAGCAAGGGAAACCCAATAGGGTTCCTTGGTGCTCTTCAATTCATTGCTTAATACCCTTAATTCATTTAAATCTTGGTGTAATTGATCCTCAAGGTTTTCAGATGATTCGTCATCGGGTTCACTATATGTTCCAATGTTGATGTTATTTTCTGATGGTTCAGTTTCATTGGTTTCCTTGTATGGTTGTGGTGTGTTTGTAATTTTGTTAGGTGTATTTAATCTGCAATGACAATTAGTTGTCTTTTTAATTGATTGTAATTTTTTTTTAATTTAAAATTGCAATGGAAAACAAAACAAAAAAACAACAAAAAACAAGAAATTCATTCGTTGAGCACCTACATGCAGGCAATAGTCACAACGAAGTGTATGGTCAGATTGATGCTGAGTAGGAGCTCTTTGGGTGCTCCAACATGCGCTCATGGGGTTTTGGGTTGTCCTATCCACGTCGTGGATTCGGGTTTGTTATTGTGATAACAAACCCGTCCTCTTTTTTTTATAAAAAAACAGCTGCATGCATGCGTTAATAACGCGTGCGCACATATGTTTGCGTACACGTTAATTACGCATGCGCGCATATTTTGTCCATGTCAACTGAACAACGTGGATGTTCAGCATTGCTGAAGCAGGGGCGTGTGCACGTGTTTGAATGCACATGCGCACCCTTGTTTTTTTCCACTCATGTGCTTCTATTGCGGCCTTTTTGGGTACCACCTTCGTGCGAGTACCCTTATAAGGTTATAGATGATGAACCTATGATATTATTATTGTATGTGGATGATCTATTTTTTTACAGGAGAAGACAATCCCATCATTGAATGTAAGAAGAATCTTGCTGCAGAATTTGAGATGAAAGACCTTGGGATGATGCATTATTTTCTAGGTCTTGAGGTGTGACAGTTTCCAGATGAGATTTTCCTAAATCAAGGAAAATATGATGTTGAGATCCTAAAGATATTTGGGATGTTGGACTGTAAGTCCATGCCTACTCCAATGGTGACAAACTTGAAGCTCTTGAATGATACTTCATAAGAAACAATAGATATTACATTGTACATACCGATTATTGGTTCATTGATGTATTTGACCTTGACACTAGACTATATATATGTTTTTTTTCTGAACACCTTGAGACAGTATATGGTAAAGCCTAGATATGTTCGCCTGGTTGTATAAAAACATGTGATGAGGTACCTAAAGGGTACATTGGATTATGAAATTAGATATGCATCAGATAGTGAGTTCAGATTGTATGGATATACAGACTCAGATTGGGATGGAAGTGATGAAGACAGAAAGAGAACTTCAGGATGTTGGTTTAGTTTGGGACCAAGTATGATCTCATGGATCAATAGAAAGAAACCTTGTGTTGCTCTCAGTGCAACAGAAGTTGAATACATCGCAGCATGTTCAACTTGTAGTGAAGCAGTTTGGCTTCGCAAGATGTTGGAAGGATTGTTTGATGCAGAGATAGATGTGACTGATATTATTTGTGATAATCAGAGTTGTATCAAGATTTCAAAAAACCCAGTGTTCCAGTATAGATCAAAGCATATCGAAATTAAGTATCACTACATTCGGAATATGGTGCAGAAGGGAGTTGTAAAGCTCAATTATGTTCTTATAGAGGAACAAGTTGCTAATGTGTTGACTAAGCCTCTGTCTTGAGTAAATTTTGACTACTTTCAAGACAAACTTGGTGTGGTCCAAAAGGACCTCCTTCAAAATAATAAGTGATGATGATGATGATGATTCTGAAAGGACCTCCTTAGAAATAATGAGTGATGATGATGATGAGTCTGAAAGGACCTCCTTCGAAAGAAGGAGTGATGATAATGATGAGTCTGAAAGGACCTCCTTCAAAAGGAGTGATGATGATGATGAGTCCAAAAGGACCTCCTTCGAAAGAAGAAGTGATGATGATGATGAGTCTAAAAGGACCTCCTTATAAATAAGGAGTGATGATGATGATGAGTTTGAAAGGACCTCCTTCGAAAGAAGGAGTGATGATAATGATGAGTCTAAAAGGACCTCCTTCAAAAGGAGTGATGATGATGATGAGTCCAAAAGGACCTCCTTCGAAAGAATGAATGATGATGATGGGTCTGAAAGGACCACCCTTAAAAGAGGGAGTAGTTTCATGGAGCCTTGGTATGACAACTTAGAATAGAATTGGTAAGTTAGCCTAGCAAGGCCCGATTGATTCGAAAATATTGGTATGTCATCCTGGTGGGATTGTTATGTCTGGATAGGATTGTTTGGTCTGAAAGGATTAGTAAGGCAGACAAGGTTTTTTTGATCCCTAGGTAGATTGGTATGTCGGACTAGGATTGTCTGGTCTGAAAGGATTAGTAAGTCAGCATCATCTACCAGATTTCCCACCACAGTGCATATTCCAGATGATGATGTTGTTCCTGTATTTATATACTGATGGTTCCAACATTCACATGCTGAAGATGATGTTGTTCCAGTATTTATATACTGATGGTCCCAGCATTCACATGTTGATGATGATGTTGTTCCAGTATTTATATATTGATGGTTCCAACATTCGCGTGCTGGTGATGATGTTGTTCCAGTATTTATATATTGATGGTTCCAACATTCACGCGATGATGATGATGTTGTTCAGGTATTTATATACTGATGGTTCCAACATTTACATGTTGATAACGTTGTTGTTCCATTATTTACCTAATGATGGTTAATGTTGTTGCTCCAGTACTTACTTACTGATGATTGAGGTTGTTTGATGTTGTTCCAATATTTACTTACTAATGGTTGATGTTGTTGTTGATTTCAGTATCCATGTACTGATGATTGATGATGTTGTTGTTCCATCATTTACATACTGATGATGGTGATTTTGATGTTCCAGTATTTTCCTGCTAATGATGATGATGTTGATGTTCCATCATTTACATACTGATGATGATGATTTTGATGTTTCAGCAGTTTCCTATTGACGATGATGATGTTCATGTTCCAGTAGTTCCTTGCTGACAATGATGATGTTTATGTTCCGGCAATTCCTTGTTGATGATGATGATGTTGATTTTCCAACAGTTCCTTTCTGACGATGATGATGTTGATGTTCCAGCAGTTCCTTGTTGATGATGATGATGATGTTTGTGTTCCAACAGTTCCTTGTTGACGGTGATGTTGATGATATTGATGCTCTAGTAGTTCCATGCTGATGACGACCATGATGATGATGTTGATGATGATATTCCAGCAGATGATGTTGATGATGCCCCAGATATATGATGATGTTCCAAAACTTCCTATGACATACAGAGTTTCACCAGTCAGTTGTACGAATTTTGATGTTGATGATGACTGTTCATAGAATACCTTCCTAGTTAAGAGGGAGTGTTAAATATGTAACTACAAAAGATATTCTAAATGTTTTTGTTTATTATATTATTGTTATTCCTCCTTCGAGAGATGTCATTAATGTAATTGGTGAGGTAAGAGACATTGAAAGAGTCAATGTAAACCCTCCTTTGTAAGTCGATTCAATAGTACCCTCAAGACTCATATATTTAAATAAGTTATTGAGTCTCCCTATGTGAAGTTGGCCCAGTCAGTTAGGTGAAGTCGACCCTGTTGAGGAAAAAGTCACCCAACTTAAGAATATAAATAGAGAGGTTGAGTTGCTCATTTGTATCATTCACTCACTCACTCAAGTTCACATAAGAGAGAGTGAGAAGTTCGTTGGTGAAGGAGAGAAGTTGTTTTGTGTTGGGGTTTTATCTTTGTACTTGCTGAATTCTATATTGAGGAAGTTTTGCTAGGATTTTTTCCCTTATGGTTTCCTTGAGAGAAATATTGTGTTATTTGTGTTTGTTGTGCTTGTCTTTCTTTCAGTGATTATATTGTTTAATGTTATTATGCTAAACAAGTAAAAAATTAACAAATTTTAATGTTGCAGATAGATTCAGAGACCCCGAGAGGGCATGAAAGGCTTATGTGGATTCCTCTAAAATTCATAATCATGATCATTAACATGTTTAAGAACACAAAAATGACTATACCACTAAAAATCAATTATTTATAGGTAAGAAATACTACTAATTCACATTCATGTAGTGGTTATCTAGTCATAATTTTAATCTTGTGACTAAATTAGTCATTTTTAGTTGTGATCACTTAAAAATTGCTCAAATTTGGTCATATTTCACTTAAAAACACCGTGGTGGCCAACTTTTTTGGTAATTTAGTCATTTATTGCACATGGTGACCAACTTTTTTGGTTGCATGGTCATTTATCACCCATTTTTCTACTAGTGATTGGAAATTTTTTGTCGATCCCTACATAATTGTTGTTTTTATTAGTATTTTGTTATTTTTATTATTATGTTTATTATTGATTACTTTATATAATTTATAATATACTATGGTATTAATGACATAGTTACAAGGGAGTGGTGGCTTCTATTAATATAATGATTAATTGGTTGAATTGTGACTATGCTTTAGCTTCCCCCCCTTCCTTTATAAAAAGCGTTTTTAAAAAAATTATAGTATTCCATGATACCTCTTTGATATGCATTTTTGCATACTTTCCTTAGAAAAAATTTCTCATTACTAAAAAGTAATATTAGCCTAAAAATCATAGTCAGCACATAGATTCAATGTACTGGTTTAAAAAAAAATCAAATATTCAGTACATAATGATTTTCAATGTACATTTAAGCTATCTAAGCGAGTATTTGATAAAAAGTATTACATATAAAAAGTCTATTTAAATATTTTATTAGTATTGGATTTTTTCATTACCTATTTTTTGAGTATAAAATTGTATTCATATCCATATTCATACTCAAAACAATGCTACTATGCTAAAAATTATGTCTTTTATTTTTACGATATAAATACATTTTTATACAAAAATATACAATCTCACATTGATCATAAATTACATCTCAAAACTACATATAAAAACTCCAATATACCATAATCGTAATGCTATTGAAAATAATTACAAGAAAGTGATATTTTATTAACATTTAAAAGTATTTTAAATATTTGGAAAACTTTTATCTTAATTATTTTTTAAATATTAAAATTAAAAAAAATACACCAACTTTAATCAATGTACATTTTCATTATAAATTAAAAAAAAAACAAATTTTAAAAATATAATTAAACTTTACCATTGTTTTTACATTATAATAATAAGTACGTCTATTTAATTCATGTCAAAATTTAAATAAATTGTCTCAAAATTTGATTAAAAATAAAGTCTTACATCTATTTATTCTATGCCAAAAACAGGACCTACATTTTTAAATATCCAACATTATAATTAAAAGTGAAAATGTTTACCTTAACGTAGAGGCGTTTCTAAAAATTAGAAAGTAGCCGTTTTTTCATTAAATTTCCATTCTGTTTCACCCTAACATCTCTATGCCTTCGTGTAGAGATCTTTAGCACTGTATATACGTTGATACCAATGAATTTATACCACACATAGCCTCCACGAAACGAGGATGCCAACTTAGGAATTAATAAACTTTGTAATGGCGTGAAGCCATTGTTTTTCTCCTAACAACTAATGGTTCATGAATAGTGGAGGCCGAACTTTCTTAAATTAAAGACCGTAAAAAACTCCATCCCTATAGGTATTTGAACATCACATGGATTCAAACTATATTGTTTTCCATGCACCTCGCTTTCATAAATTTTAGTATTGATCATTCCTATTGGCTTATTTGATTCTATTCGATCTTATACCTATTTCAAAAGAGGTTCTTTCGAGTTGTCTCAGTGGCTTATTGGAGAGAATTGAAAAAATATGTTTTTATTGTTTATATTTTTTTAGATTGAAAAAGACTTTGTATAAAGGAGTAGAGTAGGTGGAATATGTGCCTTAGTGAACATATTAAGGGATAATATTTGGTAGAATGCATATGAAGATATGCTTGAGAATATGTGTGGTATTGTATATTTTCTAAATATGATATGTTGTTAATATGTAGTGTAGCATTATAACTAATCTCATTGATTGAGAACTCGAACAATAGTAACAAAAGAACCAAGACCTTCTCTAGAACACATATCTGGCCTTTCCACGCACATATATGATAGACCTATCTCAGATCTAACCACCAAAATCATGGATCTAATAGATCTAACCTCTACAACTACAGATATGAGCTATGCTCTTCAAATCTATGGGCATTCAGGGGGAAAAAACGACCTCTCTGGGCCCCCCAAATCGTGACTCCCTTTCTCCTAGACATTCTACAACACAAAAACCGACCTCCAGCTAGAGGAAATGCAGGGAAAACTACGGAAAAACGTGAGGGAAAACATCCAACTAGCTCCCAACTCGTGAGAGAGAAAAACTAATGGGTGAAGAATGGCTCAGGGAGAAAATTCATTGGCTCTTTTCTTGCTCAAGAAGCCAAACATGAATTTCCAAAATGGTGGCTTTACCCATACACAAAAAATGGGATAGACATACCTCTCAATTTTCCCAAATAATAATTACTTCAACCCATTCTTTGGAAGAAATGAATGATTGGGTATACAAGTCAACATGGGTAGTTGATAGTTCATGGGTTCTCCTCATTGACATTTGGCTTGTCTTTTATTGGTTCAAGGGTTTGAATATTTTCTCTCTCTATTCATTGTAAAAAATCATGCCCCCATACTCTTGTTGCATTGCATAGCTAGTTGTGGGTATTTATATTAAAATGCATATTTACATGATATTTTCGATTTATATTGTGCCTGGCTAGCACACAAACCATATGCATCAATTTTAACACTAAATCGATGGTGGTGCATTGGACTGAGCTCCTCACCACGATTTTATAATGATATTACATCATTTACATTTTAATGCGATGGGGTCAAAATTAGGATATTATACTAGAGATCGCTACTCCCTCTGGATACCCTGAGATATCAAGCGATTTGAATCTCTATAAATAAAAAAATACAATAAAAACTTAAGATACAAATGATATAGATCTCTTAACACTTCCACAATGAAAATAGACAACAATCACACAATAACTCAAGATGTACCCTAGAAACCCCAAACAGGCAAAACCAACTATCTATGGGGATATCTTCTATCTCGAGCCCAGAGCAAAGCAAGTAGAAGATAAATACATACAGATACTTCAGATGAAACAACCGAACCTAGTGGGTATCAAAATCGATCTAAGCACTGTGGAATGCGGAAGTCGGGGGTGCATTTCTGCAACGCTGGGCATTTTGGTGCTCTGCATTTCCGATTTCGACACTGTGGAATGCGGAAGTCGGGGGCACATTTTGGCGCTCTGCATTTCTGACATCTACACTGCGGAATGCAGAAGTCGGGGGTGCATTTCTGCAGTACCAGGAATTTTAGCTCTCTGCATTTCTGACTTCCACACTGTGGAATGTGGGAAGTCGAGGGTGCATTTCTGCAGTGACGGGCATTTTGGTGCTTCCGCATTTCCAACTTCTGCACTGCAGAATGTTGGAAATCCGGGGTGCATTTCTGCAAGCGCTAGGCATTTTGGAGCTCTGCATTTCCAACTTCTGCACTGCAGAATGCGGAAGTCGGTGGGTGCATTGCTGCAAAACCATGTATTTTGGCGCTCTACATTTCTGACTTTTGCACTACGGAATGCAGAAGTCGGGGGTGCATTGCTGCAGCACCAGGTATTTTGGCGCTCTGCATTTCCGACTTTTGCACTACGAAATGCGGAATTCGAGATGGTATTTTGTTTGACACCGTGATTTGAGCGTTCCTCCCTTCTGACTTCCGATCTATGGATTGCGGATTGTGGACTAGAGACAATCGCGACTGTGCAAAGGATTAGAGTTGCGAATCGGTTTTGGAAGAAAAAAAAATGTATGAAGTTGTCTCCCATCGCCTCTGAATGGCACCAAGGAGACCGGGGATGTGAAATTGTATTTCTTTCAGTGATTATATTTTTTAATGTTATTATGCTAAACAAGGTAAAAATTAAAATGGTATCACAGTAGGGCCTGAAAGAAAACATTATGCAATCACTGCAAACTGCTGAAACTAGGGTTTCTTATTCTAGGATCTCTCTCCACAATTCAGCTAAAAGGAGGGTGCATCTAACTCGCCTCACTAAGGCACACCTTTCTATCGAAGCATAAATATTCAATTATGAGGAATTTTCATTTATGGGTCCACCACTGCAGCCCGAATAACTAGGGCATCAAGTTTTTGGAATATATGCTCACAGATTTGGGAGAAAAACTACATTGCTCAAATCGCCTTGAGGAGGTGCATATTTTCCTCTAGTCAGTTTCCCAAGATCCCAAAGTTGGAAAATCAGGGTTTCTCTATCAAACCCTAGGTCAAGGTAGAAGCAATTTTCAAAAGGACAACTTTATTGGTAAGTACTATCTCCATTCTATTTCCATTTGAGGTTCTCATATTATTAAAATGACAAGCACTACCAAGCTTTATGAGAAGCTTGAAGGAGCTGAGAGCTTCAGGGCATGAAAATTATAGAGTCATGCTCATTCTTGAAGAACATGACCTAGAAGGATTTATAAAGGAAGAAGTTGCAGAAACAGAAGGATATGAGGCCAAAGAAAAACACAAGAAGGATATGATCAAGTCTAAGAGGATCATAATTGACTCTATTAAAGATCACTTGATTCCTTAAGTGTCCTCAAAGAAGACTCCAAAATAAAAGCTTAATGCTTTGACCAATTATATGTTTGAAGGAAAGAACATCGATATGAAGATTACCTTGAGAAATCAACTCAAGGGTGTGAAGGTTCAGAAGTCAAATACTATGCAATCATATTTCACTAGAGTATCTCAGATCAAAGAACAATTAGAATCAATTGAAGACATGATAGAAGAATTAGAGGTTTTCATGACCACCTTGAATGGTCTTCCAAGGGATTGGGAACCTTTCGTTTGTGGCATATTCTCTAGGAAGAGATCGATCAAGTTCAGACAACTATGGGAAAAGTGTGTGCAAGAAGAAGAAAGGATAGCAGTAAGAGAAGTGAAACTAAATGATAATGAAGATCAAGCTTTGGAAGCCCATACCAAAGGAAGAAACAAAAGAAAGAATAATGTACATTCTCATGAACACTCTCCCAGAAGATCTCAAAGATTTCAAAGGAACAAAAGGGTCAAGAGAGACTTCTCCTCTTTTGAATGTTTCTCTTGTCGCAAGATGGGACACATTGCAAGAAATTTTCCTCTCAGATTTGAACAATTCAAGAAGAAAAATAAAATATTTCATACCCATGCAGCCGATGACGATAAACATGATGATGAAAACAAGACCAGAGAAGACAAAGATTCCGGTGAAGAATATGTTCTAATTTCATCTCTCACTAGTTCAGTATCTCATGGAAGTGACACTTGGTTAGTAGACAATTGAGCCTCCAAACACATGACAGGATACAAAGACTCTCTTTCACATCTTGTGTAGAAATATTCTCCACACAATGTGAATCTTGGAGATGATTACCAATATCCTATAAAAGGAATGGGAGAGGCCTCTTACAAGTTGGACTCCGGAAATTCCATGAAGATGAAGGAAGCCCTATATGTTCCAGGTTTTCTTTCTATCTCATCATTAGATAAGAAAGGTCTTAGAGTTGCATTTGTAGATGGTGAAGTTATCATGTGGCCAAAGGGGAAGACAATAGATGATGCAGTTGTTATTGGAATTGAAGAAGGAGGACTCTATAAAATAAAGGGACATACATATTCAGCTCTAATGGATAGTACCATGAGTCCTTGTGAATTATGGAATAGAATACTAGCTTATGTACGCTATAAAGCATTACCAATAGTGAGCAAAGTGGTCACTGGATTACCAGAAATCCAGGTTTATCATGAAGGAGTTTGCGAAGGATGTGCACAAGGGAAGAGTGCAAAGAACTCATTTCCAAGCAATGATAGCAAAGAAAAAGGCATATTGGACATTATCCATTCAGATATTTGTGGACCAATGTCGACTACTTCTTAAGTGGGTATGTTTACTATGCTTATTTTATAGATTATTATTCATGCAAAACATGGATTTATTTCTTAAAGAATAAAAGTGAAGTATTTGAAAAGTTTAAGGAGTTTAAGACTCATTGTGGAAAACCTCTCTGAAAAGAAGATCAAGATACTAAGGTCAGATAATGGAGGAGAATATACTTTAGGTGATTTCAAAGAATTCTGTAAACAAGCAGGGATTAAGAGGGAGCTCACCATCCCCTATAATCCACAATAAAATGGTGTAGTTGAAAGGAATAATAGATCTATCATGGAAGCAGTGAAGGCCATGATCCATGATCAATATCTACCCATGTACCTATGGGTTGAAGCAACTAGAACCGCAGTTTATGTGCATAATAGAATCTCCCACATTGATCTTGGAAACAAGACTCCAGAAGAGATGTTTACTGGTGAGAAGCCTGAAGTCATTCATTTGAAGATATTTTGTTGTTTGGTATTCATACACATTCCAAAAGAGAAGAGATCCAAGTTGGAACCTTCAGGAAGGAAGGGAATATTTGTGGGTTACAGTGACCAATCAAAGGCTTACCATATCTACATCCCAGGATACCGTCATATTGAACTTAGCAAAGATGTTACATTTGATGAAGATACAACTTTCAAAAAGTCTAAGAAGATGCATGAGGATGAAGAGGAGCATGACTATCCTAGAGTTACAAAAACTAACAATACACCAGAAAGGAATATTGGAGAAGAGCATACACCAGAGGATCATGATATGACAAAACCTCAAAGACCCGAGGAGCCATCTCATGAGATAAATCCATGGAAGAGAAGACCAGCTTGGGAACGATAAATAATCCAAGATGTAGGAAAATATGGTGCCCTGGAAGGAGCAAGTAGAGAAAGCAAGAAACCAAGGCCATACTCTAGTTATGTAACCTTGATTTGTAACATTGTTGAAGAAGAACCCACAAGTTTCAAAGAAGCAACAAATAATAAGGAATTGTTGGATGCTATGATTGAAGAGTACCAATCCATCATAAAGAATGATGTTTGGGATGTGTTACCAAGATCAAAGGACAAGTCAGTAGATTCGTAAAAATAGATTTTCAAAACAAAACATTTCGTAGATGGAAGCATTGAAAAGTACAAGGCAAGATTTGTAGCTTGGGGGTTCTCTCAAAATGAAGGAATTGATTATGAGGAAAAGTTTGCTCATGTGTCTAGATATACTTCAATTAGAACCATACTTGCCTTGGCAGCTAAGATGAAATGGAAGTTACATTAGATGGATGTAAAGACAACTTTCCTGAATGGAAAGATAGAAGAGGAAGTATACATCGAGCAACCAGAAGGATTCGAAACATATGACAGATAAAACAAACAAACAAACATGTATGTAAATTAAAGAAGGAATTATATGGGTTGACGTAAGCACTCAGACATGGTATGGAAGAATTGATGGTTTCCTTATGAGCTTGGGATTTAAAAAGAGTAAAGGAGATTCCAACCTTTATTATGGGCTAGTGCAAGCTAATGTTGGCCACTCATGATGCGTTAGTTGCAATGGACTTCTGGAAAAATAGAAATATGAACGTCAAAAAGCAATATTAGATCTACCTACACAACTCTTTGGAATATGGCATAAGAAGATGAAACGTAGACAATCGGATTACCTTCCGGAATATAGAAATATTATTTATGGAAATTAAGTATAACTCCCAAAAAATGGGGTTCTCCTAAGGTTGGTATATTATTTTTTTAAGAAAACATAATGAATATGTTTGCGTTGGTCCCCTGGTTTGGTATACAAATGGTGGAATTTTGTGAAAAACATTATATACAGTCGTAGATAACAGGTCGTTCTAGTGCAACGCTATTTTTCCATATTTATTTATGTTAATTTTATTTATTTTTAATTAAGAAAGTCATCCAAGCCCTAAAATGACTAGGTCAAGCATTGGTCCCCAACATCATGGTCTTAACATAATCAATGAACTTTTTTTTAGGATGTAGGTATTTGTGTGTACTTGTGCAGGTTCTTTTCCGTTTTCAAAATAAGTGAGCCAATCAAAAGTTATAGACGAAATAAATAACCTACTTTTTGTGTAAGATTGACGTTAGTGCAATTAAAATTAATTAAAAAATAGAAACAAATAATAGATTTAATAAAAAATTACATATTCGGAATCTGCACACATAGTTCTAGAAGTGTGTTCAATTTCATTAGCAGTGGACAAGTGTTGCATATGCAGAATCATGCTCGAAACAGAAGAAGTTATAGAATAAGATGTATTTTATTATAACACAGTCCAAGCCACTTGGTTTGGCAACCCAAAACTAAAACCATAACATCCAAGTCATCCACCATGTTGGTGGGAAAGGAATTGCCCACCAAAATTTATAAATTTAAATGGCGCATGCACGCTATTTAGTGCGTACACGCTATTTAGTGCGTATGCGCTATTTAGTACTTAGGTGGTGGACTATTGAATACAAGAAATGGTGAATATTGGGATTTGATATCCTAATCAATGAATACAATGGATTTACCAAATCCTAGCTAAATTGCATGACTATTGGCTTTTGGAAATGGAAACTATTGGGATTTGGTATCCTAATCTAGAACAAAAATCAAACAACACACCAATATGAATACATTGTATTGACCAAACCCTAGCTCAATTGCACATATGCATCCATACAAAAATCCTATTGAATGAATCAAAACATAGGCATAAGAGTGATTGTAGTGTATGCATTTATTAGTATTCACATACACCTACCTACTTAGAGGTATTAGGGTGTTTCCTACTTCCATTTCCTTGATATACATGACCTACCCATTATTAAAATTGATATTTTTCTCTTTTCATACAAAGATTGTTATGTGCTAGATAAATATCTATTGAGTCACTTTACCTTACCCTATATGCATGAACTCCTTGTGATGTCTAGTGCTTAAGTAGGGTTTGATATTGCCCCCTCTTCAATATTATAATTTTAATCATTAGTTTGACTATACTAGACCCTTTGGGGAACCCTCCTACTTACTAGGTTTTGTCTTGGGATCCAACCTTGTGATTTGGCCCATAGTTAGTTGGAGTGCTTAATTTTGGTTCATCAACAACATAACTCTAGGAATGATTAAAAGGGGTCACTCTAGGTCAAACCTTGATTCCCCCTTCTTGATGATGATGATGATGATGAAGATGGTGACGAAGATGATGATGATGATGACGACGATGATGATGATGAGGATGATGATGAGGAAGAGGGTGATGGCGATGATGATGACGATGGAGATGATGATGATGACGAGGATGATACGATGATGAAAATGATGAGGATGAGGATGATGATGATGATGATGATGATGATGATGATGACGAAGATGATTATGATGAGGATGATGATGATCATATTCATCATCATCATCATCATCATCATCATCATCTTCATCTTCGTACTCATCTTCATCATCATCCATCATCCATCATCTTCATCATCATCTTCGTCATCATCATCATCATCATCAATGATGATGATGATGATGATGATGATGAAGATGTTGATTATGATGATGACGATGAAGATGATGATGATGATGAGGATGATGATGAGGATGATGATGATGATGAAGATGATGATGATGAAGATGATGATGATGATGATGATGATGGTGATGACAATGATCATGATAATGATGATGATGATGACAATGATGATGATGAAGATGATGATGATGAAGATGATGATGATGATGATGATGATGGTGATGACGATGATGATGATCATGATGACGATGATGACGATGATGATGATGATGATGATGATGATGATGAGGAAGAGGGTGATGACGATGACGATGATGATGATGAGGAGGAGGAGGAGGAGGAGGAGGAGGATGAGGAGGAAGATGATGAGGATGATGATGATGAGGATGATGATGATGAGGAAGAGGGTGATGACGATGATGAGGATGATGATGATGATGATGATGATGAGGATGAGGATGATGATGATGATGTGGATGCTGACTATGATGATGATGATGATGTTGATAATGACGATGGCGATCAACAACATCTTCGTCATCATCATCAACATCATCATCATCATCATCATCAATGATTGATGATGATGATGATGATGATGATGAGGTTGATGATGATGATGATGACGAAGATGTTGTTGATGATAATGAGGAGGAGGATGATGATGATGAGGAGGAGGAGGAGGATGATGAGGATGACGATGACGATGACGATGACAATGACAATGATGATGACGACGACGATGACGATGACAATGACGATGATGATGATGATGATGATGACGATGACAATGATGATGACGACGACGAAGACAACGACGACGACGATGATGATGATGATGATGATGATGACGTTCGCATGATGATGATGATGATGACGTTCGCATGATGATCATGATGATGATGGCATGATGATAATGAGGATGATGATGATGATAATGGAATCCATATCAAACTTTGATTGTAAGGAACCCTTAGAGAGGGTCCATGCCATTATTTTCACATGTTGTTGATGGCTATTGAACCTAAGAGACTATGTTTGAGCCTCGAGGATGAAGTGTTTTCCTCCCCAAACCATGGCACTTGAGCTTGAAAAGGTTACTTTATGGTTGAAGTTATTTGTTCCACCTAGGCATGTTTAGGACTATAGACCCATTCCCAATTTATGAAACCTACTCATGTTGAATGTATCCCACTAGCATACTTAGCAACATTATCCATGGCCTTGACAAACATTCTCGGTGTAGGTCGAAGACCTAATTTTGTTTAAGGCATGCGATGTATCCTAATCATGGTATATGTATCCCTCTGCATTTGCTAGAGATACCCCACAAGGTTTATGTGTGGCGGTTTGAAGATGCATTCAACATCGTATCCTAAGAAGCGTCTTGATTTGTAGGTGTTGTTCATGGTGCTTGAGCATGAGAAGCTTCATTTAAGGCATGAGGAGATTCTTGTTGTCCCTATACCTCGGTCAGACCTTGACACCCATTTTTGATTCACAACTAACATAGTCATGGCACACATAACACACTTGAAGTTGACTAATACCCTATATATTTCATATGCAGTGGTTCTGGGACGCACTCATGGTGTTTGTGCCCTAGAAGCAAGAGTTAGTGTTGGAGGATCTTGTTTCCTTCCACTAGCCATGGTTAAGGAGCTAAGATAAATCCTTGATGCCCAAGACATCATAATGTCAGCCATATTCGATTCATATGCAAAAGAATCCTTGTAGAGGGCTAGTGTCATGGCTTCTATGTGTTATTTACGACACTTGAGGTCAAGAAGTTTTAATTAAGGCTCAAGTGGAATTCAATTGAGCTCAGTATTCCTCAATAAGATCTCAAGGAACATGTTTTCATTCTTTTACGATTTTAAAGGCCTTGCAACATATCCATGGTCTTGCATGGTAGTCTGAGGATGCATTCACTGCATTTGATATTGACAAAATATGTTTCGGGTCTAAGATTGTTATTTCCCTCCATAAACCATGGCCAAGGGCTTGAGTCTATTTTTTTTCTACCAAGACTATGGTTAAGGGCCCAAGAACCATCCATAATGCATAAAGCATGTTAGGGATAATCTACATTGGACAATTAATGGTGTCCATATGCCCAAAAAGAAAATATTATTGATAAAGGTTCTCGTTTAATACTCGAACATGATTCCCAAGACATTGTAATGACACTCGCATTCATCTTTGATTCCAAAGACACCTTATAGAGGGCTCACGTTGTGGCTTTTAGGTTTTTTTCATGGCACTTGAGCTTGAGAAGGTCATTTAGGTATTAAATTCTTTGTTTCAGTTTACAAAACCTACTTATGGCTCATGTATCCCACTGTTGCGACGACAACACCCCGCTAGGGAAAATCCAGGGGCCCCTTACAATTTTTTTGAAAGTTGGACTTACGAGAGGGTTTTTTTTGTATTATTTCCTTACTCCGCCATGTTTGAGGCCATATGGGCCGTCTTTGGTGTGAAAAACACCCATATCCAAATCATTTAGGGCCCAGGGCCCAAATCATTTCATCCCCATGTCGTAGCTCCTAAGTTATGAAATGTCCATTTCGGTCTCAATCCTCTTTTTTCACTCTCTAAGCATGCTTACATTTCAAATCTTGTGTGGCGTTGCACTAGCCACGACCCTTGCAAGTATTACGCACGTATGACATGGGATGCTACTGCTCCCCCCTAACCCCATGATCTCTGTCTCTCTATCTCTCCCATATCCCATCAGTCTATCTCTCTCTACCTCTCACTTTCCCTAAAGAACTACATCCCTTAACCCCTAAACCATTGAACCATTCAACCTATAATCCCACAACCCTAACTCCTAAACAACCTAACCGACAATCCTTAAAGTCCAAACACCTAAGACCTTACTCCTTAAGTCCTAAAACCTTAAATACCTATAAGCCTTAACCCCCCTCTCTTTATCCATTCATTTATCCACTTTTGAAGTATAGTCCAATGTATGCAAATATTTTCAAAGTGGGGGAAGGTTTGGCATTAATTGTTGTAAACGTTGGTTAATAAATGGTGTAAACGTTATGCAGGGGTGTGTGCGCGTGTTTTAGCGCGTACGAATTGTTGACGTGTACCCTCTACAAACATGCGTGTGCGCATTTAAACATGCGTGCACGTGTCTGTTGCTAGTTAAAAAAAAATGATTTTTCTATTCCCAGGAAATGCTACCAAAAAACACGCAATTTTCTATCTTTCGCGGGTTCAAACTCTTCCAGGTTGCTTATTGGCTCACATTCATTTATATTTTGGACAATCATTGATATATTGGACACAAATCACTCTTGGAATCTAACAAACATCTTCAGTGGTCTTGGAATCTAGTGGATATATTCAAGCTACAAGTTTCCATTGCAAGTGGAGATCATTTCTATAGGTATGGTGAATTGTAAATAATTCTTTTCATTCACAAGATTTGATATTCTCCCATGCCTTTTTGTTTTTATCATATGCCTACAGCAATATCAATGCATAGACAACAATGAATTTGACAAGAAGAATTCCCAAGTTCACATCTAAAAAAACTCATATTCACTAGACAAGATGAAGTATGCAATGTAAACCAATAATTATTACTATGAATATATTTTGAGTTCACACAAGGATGGTATGGATGAGGTTCTCTCTTGAGCCTCTCAATTTGAATAAAATCCTAAGAAGCAATCATGGGAGAGGGTCCATATTGATTAGTTCATGAAATTTTGTCCATGCTCTCATCTTCATGCTATGTTTATCATAACGTTTCTTTAATATCGTGCCTTTGGGCTTGACTACTTGCCTCTACCTCATTGAATTATCTTTCCTTGGGGGAATTTACAACCTCCTCATTGTGTAATTAGTAAACTTATTCTCATTACCTTATTTGATGTACAAAAACTATCAAACTATTCCCAAGGCATCTCTTCAATTTTCACACAAGGATGGTATGGATGAGGTTATCTCTTGAGACTATTCAATTTGAATCAAATCCTAAGAAGCAATCATTGGAGAGGTTCCATATTGATTAGTTTATGAAATTTTGTCCATGCTCTCATATTCATGCTATGTTTATCATAATGTTTCTTTAATATCATGCCTTTGAGGTTGACTACTTGCCTCTACCTCATTGAATTCTCCTTCCTTGGGGAATTTGCAACCTCCTCATTGTATAATTAGTAAAATTATTCTCCTTACCTTATTTGATGTAGAAAAACTATCAAACTATTCCCAAGGAATATCTAGCCATATCCGTTGTAGGGTGTTACTACAAATATTTTATGAATTCATGGCTAGGCAAGACACTAGTTTCTCCATTCTACACTTGACCAACCATCATCTATATTGATTGGAATTGTAAGCGATAATGATGTTTATTCGAATACAAATAAACCAACATAGTCTATGGTTGTATGTGTTAATTTGTAAAGTGGTAAGCTATGTTGGAATGTGTCAAAGTCATTGTATAATGGAACTAATATATTATTTGTTGTTTCTTTTGCAGGGGTAGGACTCATAATTTTGTTAAAGAGACTTTTGGAGATGGGAAACTCATGTAACAGAACAAAAATATATAGAAGGAATATGCCCATTGAAAAGTTCAATGACTTAATAGAAAAGGCCAGGTTGGAAATGGAAAGAGTGATACATGGTCTTGTCATTGCCACTGATCCTGCCACTGATCCTAACACAGTTGTTGACATGAAAACCCCTTGTTCAGAACCACAGGTAAAGCGGTTGCGTCCAATGGACCCAACTCAAATTCCAACATCAACACAATCTCCAAGCAACAATCCATTAACAATTCATGCTGAAGTTCCCCACAACACAGGAATATTGGGAGATGCTGCATGTGTAGAGATGGACATACAAGCAGTGCTTAATTTGCAATCTCCCCACGAAGACCACAGCCATGTCGAGCACACTCCCATTATGGCCCAATGTGTGAATGAAGAACCACAAAAAAGAAGCTCTGGTATTCATGTCTCATGTCCACCTTCCCTACCTCGATTGTCCAGTGCAAGAAGAAGAACTCGTAGACGTATTCATGGGGATGAAAGTGCTTTGCTAGGCCTTGGAGGTAAGTTGCCAAAATGAAGTATTGAATGGCAATGAAACAAAATTGTCAAGAAATATTTCGAATCCAAAGGTGATTCAGGTGGCTCCCACATGTGTAGGTGGCCATTGTGGATGTGTCCATGATGTCCATTCCTTCCTGGGAGCATTCAGATGAAAAATGCCCCCCTTGATCGAAATTGGAATGGCCATCACTGAGTAAAACCCTAGCTTTGAAGATGGCACAATTGCACTATTTTCGGGCATTGGAGGCATGGTGTGGGGGGACCCATAGCTGAAACCCGGTGTCCCAGATCCATCGGAATTGACAGATTCACGATTGGAGTCATAGTTTGGGTGCAACGAGAATTTTTGTCGGGAACCCCATGGCCATTCAAGGACACTCTGAAGATTTGATCTGGGGCCACGAAACCCAAACCAGTGAGCAGACTTGGATTCCGTCAGCTCCCACAGGTGCAAGTGGCCATTGTGAACGTTTCCATGATGGCCATGCATGCCTGAGAGCCTTCGGATGAGAAATGGTCCCCTTGAGGGAAATTGGAATGGCCCTCACTGAGCAAAACCCTATCTCCGGAGATGGCACATTGGAACCATTTCCAAGCATTGGAGACACGGTGTGGGGGGGGGGGGGCCTAGCTGAAAATCGATGTCCCAGATCCATCGAAATCAATGGATTCATGATCAGAGTTACGGTTTGGGTGCAACGAGCAATTTCATCGAGCACCCTGTGTCCATTCAGGGACACCTTGAGGATTTGCTCCGGGGACACGGAACCCAAACCGACGATCGAACTTGGATTTCATCGGCTAACACAGATGAAAGTGTCCATTATGGACGTGTCCATAGTGGAAACACATTCCCCAGAGCCTTCGGATGAGATATGGTCCCCTTGAGTGAAATTGGAATGGCCCTCACTGAGCAAAACCCTAGCTTCGGAGATGGCACATTGGCATCATTTTCAGGCATTGGCGGCACAATGTGGGGGGGGGTCCTAGTTGAAAATCGGTGTCTCGGATCCATTAGAATTGATGAATTTGTGATTGGAGTCATGGTTTGGGTGAAACAAGCATTTTCATCGAGAAACCCGTGGCCATTCAAGGACACTTTGAGGATTTGCTCCAGGGCCACGAAACCCAAACCGATGAGCGAAATTGGATTCCGTCGGCTCCCAAAGGTGCAAGTGGCCATTTTGGATGTGTCCATGCATGCCCAAGATCCTTCGAATGAGAAATGACCCCCTTGAGTGAAATTGGAATGGACCTCACTGAGCAAAACCCTAGCTCCGGAGATGGCACATTGGAACCGTTTTTGAGTCTTTGAGGAATGGTGTGGGGGGCCCCCTAGATGAAACCTAGTGCCCTGGATCCATCGGAATCGATAGAATTGATATCAGAGTCATGGTTTGGGTGCTATGGGCATTTTTTCTAGGATCCCCATGGCCATTCAGGGACACTTTGAGGATTTTATTTGGGGCCACGGAACCCAAACCAATGAGCGGACTTGGATTTCGTCTGCTCCCACATGTGCACGTGGCCATTATGGATGTGTTCACAATGGCCACACATGCCTAGGAGACTTCGGATGAGAAATGACCCCCTTGAGTGAAATTGGAATGGTTGTCACTAAGCGAAACCGTAGCTCCAGAGATGGCACATTAGCACCGTTTACGAGTCTTTGAGGCGTGGTTTGGGGGTCCCCTAGCTGAAACCTGATGTCCCAGATTCATCCTAATCGACGGATTCATGATCGGAGTCATGGTTTGGGTTCTATGGGCACTTTTTCCAGGCACCCCGTGGCCATTCAAGGACACTTTGAGGGCTCCAGGGCCACGGAACCCAAACCGGCGAGCGGACTTGGATTCCATTGGCTCCCACACGTGTGTATTTCCATTGTAGATATCTATTAATCAATGGTTTCTTGGTGTATCCCTGGTGGTTCTATTCACATTGCCTTCCAAAGTGCTTGGCCACAATGATTGCAATATGTTATCCTTTGGTGGTTGTGATTTGGTCATCTTGGTGGTTTTCGCTCAGTGATCCCCGTGTTTGAAGTTCTTCCTCTATTTTAAGAGGAATAGGCATCAATTGTTGGTGGTTGCATCCTCACTAATTTTTTTCTCGTTGCCTTTCGATTTTGGTTCTTTACATTGTAGGGTCACTTTTGTTTTCGAGGACTACATTGGTGGTTTTGGAGGACTTGTTCCATGGTTCATGTTGCTTTTGTTGTGGGTGGTTTTCTGATAACTTTGTGGTTCATGTTGCTTATGTTGTGGGTGGTTGTGAAACATTGAAGTAAGGGAGTCAATATAGAGTGTTTAATGCTTCATTTTGATCTCAAGGTTCCTTGCTATGTAAGGATTAATAAACCATTTTATACTATAATTTATCTAAAGTGAATTTCTTTATAATTATTGGACACCAAAATGACCATTAAATGAAGGCATGCAAGGTGACAAAGGATTTTTGTTAAACATTAATAGTGATGTAATGTGCACATATCATATAATAATTTTCTAATCTATATATACCTTCATCCCTTGTCCCTCAAATAAATCCCTTGTAATAGTAGGAAGAATTAAATAGGTGCTCATTTCACATCATGGATCACAAGATCAAAGCATGCATCACTCATCCACAACATTCCCATGGATTGTTGAGATCCATAATTTAGTCTTTACATGGTTTTCTATGTGTTTAACTCCAACACCCCAAAATTTATATGTTTTCCTCTTAAGGTAAGTTGTTGAGAACATTGTGTTGTGGATAGTTATAGAGTGAAAAACACTAGAGTGCATTGATTACACATCCAAAGGTGAGGCCTCTTGATTCAATGTTTCCATCCTCAAAGACTCAATGGCATTAGGTAACCTTTTTCAATGCTTATGAAAATGAATCCATTGGACTTCTCAATGGTTCACCTCTACGACACATTTTCAATACCCCTAGCATTGCTACATTTATCAACAATATGGACACTCCTATGGTTGTACATAAAATACTACAAATAGGTTTTCCTTATTTATCTCATTATAGATTTTAATCACAACAGTGTGTGTTTAGGTGAGTAGTTTTGTGGTCAATGAGTAATTGGAAGCAATGTTAGTGGGAAGGGATCTCGTGATTATCCTTGTAGTATTTTGTGGAACCCTCAGAAATGGCTAGGGACAATTTGTTCAATATCAATGCACAAAACCTCTACACTCTATTCATAGGCATGCCTAAGTGCCACTCTAATGGAATTATGAATATTATCAACAATCTAGTTAACTTCAATGTGCCACTATTAACAACAATAATTTTTAAAAGAGTCAATGCCCATAACCTTAAGCATTTTATGAGAGTTACAACCTTGGATGTTGTTTACTTAGAGGATATGCCTTCATGGTATTTGTGCTTGTCATTGCCTTGCAAATTGAGATTTTAGAGGAATTGGAAGAAACTAATTAGGATTTTAATGTTAACGTAGCTTCTTTTATGTGTACAAAGATATATATTACATTAGGATTTTGGTGTCTATGATATTAGCAATTAGTTATCCTATTATTTTTGGTGTCTATGATATTATCAATTAGTCTAGAAATAACATCTATATGTATGTGAAAACTTTTCCATAACATTGTTATTGAAGACAAAATCATGTATGCAAAAATGTAATCAAAGACAAAGTCATATAGACAAGTGCAAATCCATCTATTAATATGCAAAAATGATCCAATCATGTACACTTTTAGCTAAAATGGAACATCGTTCCCAACGTCTATATAATGGAAACTCGTGCCCTGTACAAAATATGGAAACTCGTGTCCTATACAAAATATGGAAACTCGTGCCCTATACAAAAGATGGCAACTCATGCCCAAAATGCCACATTGTGGCTAGTGTACATAGGAGGGTCTCTCAATCCTCCTTCCCACCCTCGGAGCTCCCAGGTGCATCTACAAAATCGATCTTCCTCTTCTCCTTGCTAGAGGAAGTTGGGTCCTTCTGGCGACATGGAACATGTCCCCCTATTCCCTGAAATGACAACAATAATATGTCAACTTTTCCTGGCAATTATACAAGTATAAAACATAATTTAAAAATAAAAATAGTTTTCAAATCTTAAATAACTCATTGCATGCGAGACTATAAGTCGTGAGGGGGTCTCTCTCCTCCGTGCTCCAATTCTCTCAGCAATTCCATCCTACAACATTTAGAACAATCATATAAACGATGAAATTGGATGCATATAGTAATTTTTCGTTAAAATTGAACTAGATTTTCATAAACTAGTCAATCTCGCTGTGAACACAACTGGCTGGTCTTTAGGGCTGGCGGATGGAGCAGTCGACTGGACAACCTGGTACAATGCTAGGGTGGATGGTATAGGGGAGGATGTAGCCACATCGACGATGGCTAAACCACTGGGGGGCAAAGTGGAAGAAGGAAAGGTGGAAGAAGGAGGCATGGACTCGCATGGCTGAAGTGGAGATGCATGTCTAGGGCGATCAACCCCAACTGGTTGTAGTATGGTTGAGAACACTGTGGAAGGGGAAGAAACTGTGGTGCGGGAATGTGGGGGGGGTGAGGTCTATGTTGCGGTCAAGGGACGGGTGACTGTGGATGGGTGGTATATCGTGGTTGGATGGGGGAGGGTGGAAACATGGGAAATTGTAACGGAGGTGGTGGAAAGGTTGGGATGGGGTGATGGGACCAAGGATATGAAACGGAAGGGGGAGTTGGATGGAAGTGTGGTGCTAGATAGGAGGGGGGGCTAGATGGAAGGGGGTGGGGATGGATGCATGGAATGGGGCATGTATGCCAGGGGATACAACTGACATATATGGTGGCCAAAAGGCCCAGGAGGGAGGAATAGCGGCACTAGCAGGCCGAGGTACTCGCACCTGCATACACATTTATAACCTCAAAGTTTAATATAGAAAAATATAATATACACAGACAAGTCATCATATTTGAAATTAAATTTATACTTTAATACACATGATACCTGCACACATGGAGATCTACTGATCCCCGGTGGGGATGGCTAATCCTTGGAGGCTGCGGACACATGTGCGAACACTACAATTTTTAGATTGAATTTATAAAAACAATATTAAAAATATTAAACACAATGCCAATGAGAATGACAATGATAGTACTTAAGAAACATGATTGCAATTAATTTAGATTCAAGTTAGATGATAGTGGTTTGATGGGCTTTGGATATTATATAAATTTTTTAATTGTATTGGTGCAGTCCATTTGTTGAAGACTTGGTAAAGAACATGGTTTTGGGGATCGTGTCCTTTGACCCACAAGGGATTGGTCCCATGATATGAACAACTAACCCATTCTTTGGTCATTCATTGAAGATAATGTGGCAAAGAAGATTGACAATTTATGCTTTAAGTGTTTGATGGCCAAATTTGTCATTGATGACAACACATTAATGCAAAAGGTCAAAGTGATGACATGGAAAAGACTTGACTGGACAAATGGTAAACATGAAAAACTTTGATGACTTGACAAGTGGCAAGCAAGCATGACAAGAGTACAAGACTTTACAAAGTGAAGACATGACAAAGGATTGATGACAAGGACTTGATAATGACATTGATGACAATACATTAATGACAAAGACATGAAAGAGTTAAGAACATGGAGCATACACATTATGGCAAGCACAATGGATATGGTGACATGGCTTGAGGAATGAAAAAGGTGACAAGTATGAAAAACATGGAAATCATCAAACATCTCAAGCATGACAAGTGTTTAAGACAAGCATGGAAGAAGGACATGGAAAGCTAAGTACAAGACAAAGACAAGTGACAAGCACACAAGCTTGATGACTTGTCAAGAATGGTGTTTGATGACATGGAACATGACAAGGACGACATGCTTGGTGACAAGAAGGATTCATAACTTGGTGACATGGAGGACAATGAATTGGAAAAAATAATCTTAGAGGACAAAGACGAGATGATGAGGTGGACAAGGAATATGGGAGGGAATTTGGAAGGGCCCTTGCAGGCATTTCAAAGTCTCGTTCTGGGCATAATTAAAAGGACCCTGTGGGCATTCTTTCAAGCACCCACATTAGGAATTTGTGGTGTATTGTGGGCATATTGATAAGGGCATGTGGGAATTTACATGAGACCATTGGGCACATAATCCAATACCAATACAGGCATGTGTTGATGGCCCTTGCGGGAATTAAAGTGGATCCCACTGGGGGCATTTTCAAGAGTGCATTGCGGGCATCTTAAGGGCATATGGGTGTCTCACATTTAATATTCTGAAAGGATAGAAGGTGACATGGCATGAAATTAAAATTATGATTAACTCCCTGATTGATGGATGGCCAGAATTAAATAAATCATATTTGATTTATTTAATCATCTTAATGATAAAATTAGAATAAAGAGGACAAGTCAGCCTCCTAATTGATGGTGATGAAGAGTATAACTAGAAGAAAAGTTTCATTTTTAAGGAAGCAATGTGTCAATATTTCGGGAGATTGAGGAGAGATTTGATTTTGGGGGTCGAGATGACAGAGGAACATTCGGTGAAGTAGCACTAGCAGTGGTGTAGCAGTAAACTAGTTTTTATCTCTAATATTTTGGGCTTCACTAAGGCAGCAGCAGTGGTATATTAATGACAGCATGAACTTGGACAAATGAAGATATGTTTGGGGACATAATGAGGACATGCTATTAAACAGAATGAAGATGATTAGCTTATGGATAGATTGTTAATGGACAAAATGATGACAATGTCACCTATAACAAATTGATGATGGAAATTTATGTCATCATTGGTCAAGTAAGAATGACATATTTTGGAAATTTCTCTCCCATTTCTATAATCATTAGAGGTATTAATAGTATAGCTACAAAGTTTGAAGTTATTGAATATTTTCATATTCTTTGTTCATGTGATACCAATTTACATCAACCATGGTGAATGTGATGGTGAAATTGGAAAAAGGAGTGTTATAACTCACTTAATTCCTTCATGAAATACATTAGCAATCACACTTACTAGTATTTATGTGATAAATGGAAATGGAAGCGGTCGAGGAAATCACTTTTAATTCCTCCTCATTCATGTATCAATGCACACTTGAACTTGGATTATTCTATAGTGGGATTTTTAATTTGGTTCGGATGGAAAATCTTGGTGCGTGTAGGATATCTCTGACTATTAATGCCAAGAAAATTCATCATATGGTAAGTTGGGTTGAGTGTGTTGATTGTGGATTTACAGACCTTCACAACGTCCTGAGGTTCTTATCACCACAGATGAACACCTTACAAGAGGTAATTTTGCATATTAATCAAAGTATATGTAGTCATCATGAAGACCAATTTGCTAGGCTTTTGGATATGGAAAAGAGAAGGGCAACACCGAGTGAAAGGTTAGAGAAGTTGGATACATATTTAGAAATGCATCGTAACATTACACCCTATAGTTTCCATAGGTTCAGTGAATGGTATTCGTCCAAAAGACTTTGGATTTCAACAGGATTTTGGTGATTATAAAGACATAGAATAAGCACAAGTAGCATCATAAATGAAAGAAGTTGAAAATGGAGAAGCAAAGGATGCCTAAAGTGAACATGAACATATGTCTAGTTTTCTTAGGTTTTCATGTTTTATAAGGTTTCATTTTTGTTTGGTTGGATTATATGAATTTATAACTCTCAAATAATTTAGACAATATGATAAACACAACTGTAAAATCCGATGATAATATGATAGACATGTTTTGTGAGAATTATTCATGTTCATTTTAGTTTTAAACGATGATAATATAAAAAATGGTTACTCAGTTCTAATTAATTTGTAATTACTGAACAAAAATTACTCATAACTGGATCTAATTATTCAAAGTAAAGAAGTTACTTGTGTGTATGGTGTTGCAATCTACTTTGTTGCTGCCATGGCTCGGTCTAGGTCGAAGGAACCGATGTCCTCCCACCTGGAGGATGGAGACTCGGCCCTGAATAACTATACATTAAAAAAAATAAAGTCAACAATGTGTAATTCAAAGTTAAATATATTAAAAAATACAATATCAAATAAAATACAATAAATACTTGAACATTAAAAAAACAATAGCTAGCCTGGTCCATGTAGCTCTTTGTGCCATGCTGCTGCGTAGGACCATGGAAAGAATGACCACAGTGAGAACAACGATGTGTCGTTGTTCCAGTCGAACTGGATGGCCCCTCCCGGGTTCCACCTGTACCTAGCATGTCCCGGCCAACACCGATGGACCGTGCAACTTTGTGTGTCTCATCGATGTCCTCTCGGCTCTATGAAGACATAGCCACAAATGTGGTATGTCTAAGCAAATGACGTGTGACACGTCTAACTGAGTCATCAATCTCATCTAGGCCGCTACCAAACCTAGGTGGCTAAGGAAGGGGGTTTGGCTCTCTCCTGGGTGCAGGAGGTCCTTTGAGTGGTTTGCGATGGGCCTGAGATTGATCTTGGGCAGAGCCAAGACTAACACCCTAAAACTCAGTGATGTCAAAATAATTGACATGGTAGCCTAGCTCAAACCCAGCCCACAATTTCCTAAGAAAATACTGTGGGACCTCCAAATTATTGCATGGGGGGCTGTCAAACACCATAAACCATCTCTTTATCCAGTTATCTCTCCATGGATGGTAAATACACCAGTCCATGCAAACCCATCTCTTCCTCACATCTAGAGGCTGTCTTGTCCTAGGATCTATGAATTTTCTGTACAATTGTGCTTTCGTGATGTTGAGGTCTTTAATTTGTTCTTTGGATATCCCAATGGAATAGTGCTCCCTCATTCGAGCCCTGTATTGGCTCAGATTTGTGATCTCACTGTAGGAAATGTTGATGGATTCAATGATGTTTTTCAATGATGAAGCAAGAGAAACCCGAGAGGGTTCTTTGGTGCTCTTGAATTCATCACTTAATACCTTCAATTCATTTAAATCTTGGTGTAATTGATCCTCGGGGTTTTCAGATGATTCATCACCGGGTTCAATGTTCGTTCCAACATTGATGTTATATTCTGATGGTTTGATTTCATTGGTTTCCTCTGATTGTTTTGGTGTGTTTGTCATTTTGTTAGGTGTATTTAATTTGCAATGACAATTTTTTGGTTTTTTAATTGATTGTAATTTTTTTTAATTTAAAATTGCAATGGAAAACAAAACAAAAAAACAAAAAAACATTCATTCATTGAGCACCTACCTAGAGGCAATAGATGCAATAGAGTGTATGGCCGGATTGATGCTGAGTAGGAGCTCTTTGGGTGCTCCAACACACGCTCACATGGTTTTGGTTTCTCCCATCCATGCTCATGGGTTCGGGTTTGTTATTGTCATAACAAACCTGTACTTTGTTTTTTTATAAAAAAAAAAGGTGTGCGCACGTGTAAATAATGCGTGCGCACACGTTAATAACGCGTGCGCGCATATTTTGTCCACGTCAACTGAACAATGTGGATGTTCGGCATTGTCGAAGTAGGGGCACATGCGCATGTTTGAATGCGCGTGCGTGCCCTTGTCTTTTTTCCGCTCACGCGCTTCTATTGCGGCCTTTTTGGGTACCAGCTTCGTGCGGGTACTCTTATAAGGTTATAGATGATGAACCTATGATATTATTATTGTATGTGGATGATCTATTTTTTACAGGAGAAGACAATCCCATCATTGAATGTAAGAAGAATCTTGCTGCATAATTTGAGATGAAAGACCTTGGGATGATGCATTATTTTCTAGGTCTTCAGGTGTGACAGTTTCTAGATGAGATTTTCCTAAATCAAGGAAAATATGATGTTGAGATCCTAAATATATTTGGGATGTTGGATTGTAAGTCCATGCCTACTCCAATGGTGACAAACTTGAAGCTCTTGAATGATACTTCATAATAAATAATAGATATTACATTGTACAGACAGATTATTGGTTCATTGATGTATTTGACCTTGACACTAGACCATATATATGTTTAGTTGTGAACACCTTGAGACAGTATAGGGTAAATCCTAGATATGTTCACATGGTTGTATCAAAACATGTGATGAGGTACCTAAAGGGTACATTGGATTATGAACTCAGGTATGCATCAGATAGTGAGTTCAGATTGTACGAATATACAGACTCGGATTGGGATGGAAGTGATAAAGACAGAAAGAGCACTTCAGGATATTGGTTTAGTTTGGGACCAGATATGATCTCATGGATCAGTAGAAAGAAACCTTGTGTTTCTCCCAGTACAGCAGAAGCTTAATACACTGCAGCATTTTCAACTTGTAGTGAAGTAGTTTGGCTTCGCAAGATGTTGGCAGGATTGTTTGATGCAGAGATAGATGTGACTGATATTATTTGCGATAATCAGAGTTGTAACAAGATTTCAGAAAACCCATTGTTCCATTATAGATCGAAGCATATCAAAATTAAGTATCACTACATTCGGGATATGGTGCAGAAGGGAGTTATAAAGATCAAGTATGTTCTTACAGAGGAACAAGTTGCTAATGTTTTGACTAAGCCTATGTCTCGAGTAAATTTTGACTACTTTCGAGAAAAGCTTGGTGTGGTCCGAAAGGACATCCTTCAAAAGAAGAAGTTATGATGATGATGATTCTGAAAGGACCTCCATAGAAATAAGGAGTGATGATGATGATGAGTTCGAAAGGACCTCCTTCGAAAGAAGCAGTGATGATAATGATGAGTCTGAAAGGACCTCCTTCAAAAGGAGTGATGATGATGATGAGTCCAAAAGGACCTCCTTCGAAAGAAGGAATGATGATCATGGGTCTGAAAGGATCACCCTCAAAAGAGGGAGTAGTTTCATGGAACCTTGGTATGACAGCTCAGTTTAGAAATGGTACGTCATCCTGGCAAGGCTCGGTTGATTCAAAAATATTGGTATGTCATCCTAGCAAGATCCTAGTGGGATTTCTATGTCTGGATAGGATTGTTTGGTCTGAAAGGATTAGTAAGTTAGCCAAGGCCTTTTTGATCCCTGGGTAGATTGGTATGTCTGACTAGGATTTTCTGGTACGAAAGGATTAGTAAGTCGGCATCATTGACCAGAGTATCTACCAGAGTTCCCACCACAGTGCATATTCCAGATGATGGTGTTGTTCCTGTATCTATATATTGATGGTTCCAGCATTCACATGCTGAAGATCATGTTGTTCCTGTATTTATATACTGATGGTTCCAACATTCACATGCTGAAGATGATGTTGTTCCAGTCTTTATATACTGATGGTCCCAGTATTCACATGCTGATGATGAAGTTGTTCCAGTATTTATATATTGATGGTTCCAACATTCGCATGCTGGTGATGATGTTGTTCCAGTATTTATATATTGAAGGTTCCAACATTCACATGATGATGATGATGATGTTTCAGTATTTATATACTGATGGTTCCAACATTTACATGTTGATGACATTGTTGTTCCATTATTTACCTAATGATGGTTCATGTTGTTGTTCCAGTGTTTACTTACTGATGATTGAGGTTGTTTGATGTTGTTCTAGTATTTACTAACTAATGGTTAATGTTGTTGTTGATTTCAATATCCATGTACTGATGACTGATGATGTTGTTGTTCCATCATTTACATATTGATGATGATGATTTTGATGTTCCAGCAGTTTCCTACTGACGATGATGATGTTGATGTTCCAGTAGTTCCTTGCTGCCGATGATGATGTTAATGTTCCAGCAGTTTCTTGTTGATGATGATGATGTCGATTTTCCAACATTTCCTTGCTGACGACGATGATGTTGATGTTCCAACAATTCCTTGTTGTTGATGATGATGATGTTGATGTTCCAGCAGTTCCTTGCGGATGGTGATGTTGATGATGTTGATGCTCTTGTAGTTCCATGCTGATGACGACCATGATGATGATGTTGATGATGATATTCCAGCAGATGATGTTGATGATAATAATGATGTTGATGATGCCGCAGATATATGATGATGTTCCAAAACTTCCTATGACATATAGATTTTCACCAGTCAATTGTACAAATGTTGATGTTGATGATGATGTTCAGAGAATACTTTCCTAGTTAAGAGGGAGTGTTAAATAAATATAACTACGGAAGATATTCTAAATGTATTTGTTTATTATATTATTTTTATTCCTCATTCGGGAGATGTCATTAATGTAATTGGTCAGGTAAGAGTCATTGAAAGAGTCAATGTAAACTCTCCTTTGTAAGTCGATCCAATAGTACCCTCAAGACTCATATTAAATAAGTTATTGAGTCTCCCTATGTGAAGTTGGCCCAGTCAGTTAGGTGAAGTTGACCTTGTCGAGGAAAAAGTCACCCAACTTAAGAATATAAATAGAGAGGTTGAGTTTCTCATTTGTATCATTCACTCACTCACTCAAGTTCACATAGGAGAGAGAGAGAAGTTCGTTGGTGAAGGAGAGAAGTTGTTTTGTCTTGGGGTTTTGTCTTGTACTTGGTGAATTCTATATTGAGGAATTTTTGCTAGGATTTTTTTCCTTATGGTTTCCTTGAGAGAAATATTGTGTTCTTTGTGTTTGTTGTGCTTGTCTTTCTTTCAGTGATTATATTGTTTAATGTTATTATGCTAAACAAGTAAAAATTTAACAAATTTTAATGTTGCAAATAGATTCAGAGACCCCCAGAGGGCATGAAAGGCTTATGTGGATTCCTCTAAAAGTCATAATCATGATCATTAACATGTTTAACAACAAAAAAATGACTATACCACTAAAAATCAATTATTTATAGGTAAGAAATACTACTAATTCACATTCATGTAGTTGTTATCTAGTCATAATTTTAATCTCGTGACTAAATTAGTCATTTTTAGTTGTGATCACTTAAAGTTGCTCAAATTTGGTCATATTTCACTTAAAAACATTGTGGTGACCAACGTTTTTGGTAGTTTAGTCATTTATTGCACATGGTGACCAACTTTTTTGGTTGCATGGCCATTTATCACCCATTTTTCTACTAGTGATTGGAAATTTTTTGTCGATCCCTACATCATTATGCCATTCCCATCAACATTTGAGCATTCTCAGATCCACTTGGATCACCTTTGGAAATCATTACAAAAATAAAAAATAAAAACTTTTTAATTTTACCAATTTTAAATGATATATACACAACTATTTACATAATTGTTTTTATTAGTATTTTGTTATTTTTATTATCATGTTTATTATTGATTACTTTGTATACTTTATAATATACTATAGTATTAATGACATAGTTACAAGGGAGTGGTGCCTTCTATTAATATAATGATTAATTGGTTGCAATGTGACTATGCTTTAGCTTCCTTCCTTCCTTTATAAAATTTTTTTAAAAAAAATTATACTATTCCACAATACCTCTTTGATATGCATTTTTGCATACTTTCCTTAGAAAAAAGTTCTCATTACCAAAAAGTAATATTAGCCTAAAAATAGTACTGGTTAAAAAAAATTGAATATTCAGTACATAATGATTTTCAATGTACATTTAAGCTATCTTAGCGTATATTTGATAAAAAGTATTACATATAAGAAGTCTACTTATATATTTTATTAGTATTGGATTTTTTCATTGCCTACTTTTTTAGTATAAAATTGTATTCATATCCATATTCATACTCAAATAATGTTACTATGCTAAAAATTATGTCTATTATTTTTACAACATAAATACATTTTTATACAAAAATATACAATCCCACATTGATCATAAATTGCATCTCAAAACTACATATAAAACTCCAATATACCATAATCATAATGCTATTGAAAATAATCACAAGAAAGTGATACTTTATTAACATTTAAAAGTATTTTAAATATTTGGAAGTTTTTATCTTAATTATTTTTTAAATATTAAAATTAAAAAAATACACTAACTTTAATCAATATACATTTTTGTTATAGATTAAAAAAAAAACAAATTTTAAAAATATAATTAAACTTTACCATTGTTTTTACATTATAAAAATAATTACGTCTATTTAATTCATGTCAAAATTTAAATAAAATGTCTCAAAATTTGATTAAAAATAAAATCTTACATCTATTTATTATGTCCCCGAAGGGGATATTATATATTTCATGCAGACCCTATTAATTTGCACCTAGTTTGCACCTATGGCTATAAATTTTTCCTCCATACTATGGTTTTGGGTTATTTGTAAATAGTTGGAAAAAAAATTATTTATATAAATTTTTAAATAGTGCTAATTTGTTAACGTTTCATTGGATGAGAGCTGATAATGTCAGCCTCGGTAATTGCTTCCTGTTTTGGCGGCGAAAGGTGCGTCATCCGAGTTAAGGCTTAGTTGCTGCTTAGTGTAAATAACATGTGGTGGGCGTAGCAACGCGTGGCATATAAGCTCGTCTAGTTTTTTGCGTCGGGAAATGTCTTCGACATTTTCTCCACAATGCGATGGTTATGGTTATCATAGAAAAATGGAACAAGTTTAACGCGACAGGTGGCAAACGTGTCAAATGAGAGTAAGGATAGGGTAATTAATGTTTTAATGGTTCAATGCTGGTGGGCAAGGGTGTCCTGTCATAGTATTAACTTTGCTACAGGTTCCCTAAGTGGAGTATCTACGTGGTGACTAATGTGGCTTGCAACCTGTCATGGAGAATGGTGAGTAATAAATGTGATATTAATGTATTCAGTACCTCGTAAGCGGTTGTGCTATAATGTTGAAATCTTCGTTGTTGGTGTTATATCCCTGGTAACTATTCATCGAGCTTGTTTATGAATGGCATTGTTTGTTTTGTGTTTGGGAGTGGTTTGAAGGAATGGTCGAGAGGCCTGCGATGTATTAGGTTTTAGATTCAGGAATGGCGTTTTCTCTTCGTGGTTTGAACCCATAACCAGTGCTCCAGGTCTCCACCGTGGCTCTCAGAGTCGAACCACTCTGATGTTGTTGTTGATGCAAGATTTCAACCTAGTTCTCGTCAGTTGCAGAAAGGTTTTGGCTTTTGGTTCAAAGTCTACTTACAACAATGTAAGTTGTCAGATCTTGCTCCGGTTTTCAGTAGGTTAAAGATATAAGTTTGAATGTATTTGTTATGACGTTTTAACTTTTTCAATGGTTTAACCAGAATCGTATACTTGTGGCAGGTAAAACGATGTCTCTGGTTTTCTCCTTTGCAGTAGTAGTGGAACAAGCATTCAAATCGGTAAGTCTTGGAGGTTCTTATGGTGACTTTGTTGGTTCTAAGTCTGGCTTAGCCGAGACTTTCGTCAAAGGTGTTGGGAAATAGTTTTAGTTGTTTTTTGTTGGTAGCCAGTATGGCATGTGAAGAGAACGTGATTCTCAGTTTGCGTTGTTCTATCTGCGTGCTATTCTTGTATTTGCAACATTTTGCGATACTGCCTGCGAGGTTCAACCTATGGCATTTGTGATGAAAAATGAATAATATGAATAAGGGTTTAAATATTGTAGTTTTAACTATAAATCTGGTTCTACTGAGATGGTTCCTTGATTTACATAAAATTTGAATGATAAGTGTCTTTCTTGTCATGGATAGCTTAGAAATCACCAATTAATGTCAAGCTCTGTTTTTTTCTTCTATCAATCCGTCGTTTGCGGAAGGGGATGAGCCCAAACTGTAAAGGACGTTTAAATGTATCTAAATGGCACTAAAAGCTTTAAATTTTGGTTTAAGATGTCGACAAAAGAATGAGGGTATCGGTCATTTGGCCGGTTCTTGACTCTACTGTCAGTGATTAAATTCCTGAAGGGTATAGCCGTATGGTATCGTTTCAAATTCAGACATAGGTTGCCTTAGGGAAATGTTTTTATCATTATAAGGTGTGAAACAATACGGTAGTTATGGTTATCATAAAACAACTTCAACATTTGTTGATAATTAGTTGTTGCTGCATACAGGTTTCAAACTCTAACGTGTTTATATATAATAATAACCCGGCAGGTGGCAGACATGACAAACAACAGTAAGGGCAGGATAATTATTAAGGTTTTAATGGTTCAATGCTGGGGGCAAGGGTGTGCTGTCATAGTATTAACTCTGCTATCGACTTTCCTAAGTGGGATATCTAGGTGGTGATTAATGTGGCTTGTAACTTGTGATGAAAAATTGTGCGTGTCTCCGCAATGCCGAGCTGTGCTATCAAATAGCTTGGAAATTGTCCTAGCTGGACTTCATGGTAGAAAGGAATAATAAATGTGATATTAATGTGCTCAGCACCTCGTAAGCAGTTGTCCTATAATGTCAAAATCTTCATCGTTGATGTTATATTGCCTTGGGTTTTGGCGCTTTAAAAATCCTGATCCTCCACTACCTATTCATCGAGGTTGTTTATTAATGGCATTGTTTCTTTCGTGTTTGGGAGTGGTTTGAAGGATTGGTCAATAGGCCTGTGATGTATAATCGCTTCCTGTTTCGGCGGCGAAAAGTGTGCCATCCGAGTTAAGGCTTATTATTGATGTTTGATGTTACATTTCGAAAGATCAAAATTTAATTTTCTATAACGATAGTATTGCTTCCTGCTTAGTGTAATATAGCATGTGCTGGGTCCATGACACGTGAACGATCATACCCCTCCTTGTTTAGCGTGTCTATGTTTGACTCGTGGGCATAGCAACACGTGGCATATAAGCTCATCTAGTTTTTTGCTCTGGGAAATGTCTTCGGCACTTTCTCCACAATACGATGGTTATGGTTATCATAGAAAAATGGAACAAGTTTAACGGGACAGGTGGCAGACGTGACAAATCAGAGTAAGGATAGGGTAATTAAGGTTTTAATGGTTCAATGCTGGCGGGCAAGGGTGTCCTGTCATAGTATTAACTCTGTTACGGGCTTCCCTAAGTGGAATATCTACGTGGTGACTAATGTGGCTTGCAATCTGTCATGAAAAATGGTGAGTAATAAATGTGATATTAATGTATTTAGTACCTCGTAAGCAGTTGTGCTATAATGTCAAAATATTTGGTGTTGATGTTATGTCGCTCATAACTATTCATCGAGCTTGTTTATGAACAACATTGTTTGTTTTGTGTTTGGGAGTGGTTTGAAGGAATGGTCGACAGGCCTGCGATGTATTAGATTTTAGATTCAGGAATGGCGTTTTCCCTTCGTGGTTTGAACCCATAGCCAGTGCTTGAGGTCTTGGCTGTGGCTCTCAGAGTCGAACCACTCTGATGTTGTTGTTGATGCAAGCTTTCAACCTAGTTCTCGTCAGTTGCAGAAAGGTTTTGGCTTTTGGTTTGAAGTCTACTTTCAACAATGTAGGCTGTCAAATCTTGCTCCGGTTTTCAGTAGGTTAAAGATGTAAGTTTGAATGTATTTGTTATCACGTTTTAACTTTTTCAATGGTTTAACCAGAATCGTATACTTGTGGTAGGTAAAACGATGTCTCTGGTTTTCTCCTTTGCACTAGCAGTGGAACAAGCATTCAAATCGGTAAGTCTCGGAGGTTCCTATGGTGACTTTGCTGGTTCTAAGTCTGGCTTAGCCGAGACTTTCGTCAAAGGTGTTGGGAAATAGTTTTAGTTGTTTTTGTTGATAGCCAGTATGGCATGAGAAGACAACATGATTCTCAATCTGTGTTGTCCTATCTGTGTGCTATTCTTGTATTTGCAACATTTTGCGATACTGCCTGCGAGGTTCAACCTCTGGCATTTGTGATGAAAACTTAATACTATGAATAGCGGTTTAAATATTGTAGTTTTAACTATAAATCTGGTTCTACTGAAATTGTTCCTTGATTTACATCAAATTTGAATGATAAGTGTCTTCCTTCTCGTGGATAACTTAAAAAATCATCAATTAACGTCAAGCTCTGTCGTTTTCTTCTATCAATCGGTCATTTGTGGAAGCGGATGAGCCCAAACTGTAATGGACGTTTAAATGTATCTAAATGGCACTAAAAGCTTTAAATTTCGGTTTAAGATGTTGACAAAAGAATAAGGGTATCGGTCATTTGTCCGGTTCTTAACTCTACTATCAGTGATTAAATTCTTGAAGGGTATAGCCATATGGTATCGTTTCAAATTCAGACATAGGTTGCCTTAAGGAAATGTTTTTATTATTATAAGATGTGAAACAACACGATAGTTATGGTTATCATAAAACAACTTCAACATTTGTTGATAATTAGTTGATGCTGCATAGAGGTTTCAAACTCTAACCTATTTATATATAATAATAACCTGAGAGGTGGCAGAAGTGACAAACAACAGTAAGGATAGGATAATTATTAAGGTCTTAATGGTTGAATGCTGGGGGGCAAGGGTGTGCTGTCATAGTATTAACTCTGCTATCGGCTTTCCTAAGTGGAATATCCAGGTGGTGATTAATGTGGCTTGTAACCTGTGATGAAAAATTGTGAGTGTCTTCGCAATGTCGAGCTGTGCTATCAAATAGCTTGGAAATTCTCCTAGCTGGACTTCATGGTAGAAAGAAATAATAAATGTGATATTAATGTGCTCAGTACCTCGTAAGCAGTTGTGCTATAATGTCAAAATCTTCGTTGTTGATGTTATATTGCCTTGGGTTTTGGCACTTTAAAAATCCTAATCCTCCACTGCGTATTCATCGAGGTTGTTTATTGATGGCATTGTTTCTTTCGTGTTTGGGAGTGGTTTGAAGGATTGGTCGACAGGCCTGCGATGTATTAGGTTTCGGATTCAGGAGTGGCGTTTTTCCTCCATGATTTGAACCGATAACTTGTGATTCAGGTCTCCACCGTGGCTCTCAGAGTCGAACCACTCTGATGTTGTTTTTGATCCAAGCTTTGAACCTGGTTCTCGTCAGTTGCAGAAAGGTTTTCTCTTTTGGTTCGAAGTTTACTTTCAACAATGTAAGTTGTCACCTCTTGGTCCGGTTTTCAATAGGTTAAAGATATGAGTTTGAATGTGTTTGCTTTCATGTTTTAAATTCTTCAATGGTTTAACCAAAATCCTATACTTGTGGCAGGTAAAATGATGTCTCTGGTTTTCTTCTTTGCAGTAGCAGTGGAACAAGCATTCAAATCGGTAAGCCTCGGAGGTTCCTATGCTGACTTTGCTGGTTCTAAGTCTGGCTTAGCTGAGACTTTCGTCAAAGGTGTTGGGAGATAGTATTAGTTGTTTTTGTTGGTAGCCAGTATGGCATGTGAAGAGAACATGATTCTCAATCTGCGTTGTCCTATCTGTGTGCTATTCTTGTGTTCACAGCATTTTATGATACTGCCTGCGAGGTTCAACCTCCGACATTTCTGATGAAAAATGAATAGTATGAATAACGGTTTACATATTGTAGTTTTAACTAGAAGTCTGCTTCTAATGGAATGGTTCCTTGTTTTACATGAAATTTGAATGATAAGCATCTTCCTTGTCATGTATAAGTTAGAAATCACCAATTAATATCAAGCTCTATCGTTTTGTTCTATCAATCGGTCGTTTGTGGAAGAGGATGAGCTCAAACTGTAATGGATGTTTAAATGTATCTAAATGGCACTAAAAGCTTTAAATTTTGGTTTAAGATGTTGACAAAAGGATGAGAGTATCGGTCGTTTGGCCGGTTCTTAACTCTCCTGTCAGTGATTAAATTGCTGAAGGGTGCAGCCGTATGGTATCGTTTAAAATTCAGACATAGGTTATCTTAGGAAAATGTAATACCGCTAAAATGATGATGATGATGTCATACTATTGTTAGACTTTAACTATCGTGACTCTCAATATATGGCTTATGTACTAACATCGTCAAAATGATTAAGTTCTGATACCCAAGTAGACATTTGTTGGTAGGCAAACTATCAAAAGATTTGAATATTAAAGTTTCCATAAATACGACCATGCTGAGAAGCTCTTGTGCCTATAATCACATGGTTTGTTCGGTTTAAGTTGATAGTATTTTTGGTGGGAAAGACCTGATACGCCGAGCCCTGTTAGTCTTGATGAGAATAAGTCCTCGCTGGATCTCTTATTGGCAAGCTGGATTAGTGTTGGCAAACTTGATTCATCGTTGGTGACAATGATTAAAAGCAAATTAATGTGGTAGATGAAAATGAAGTCGTAAGCTTCGTTGGCTAAATCCTCACCGTAGAGATATGAAGTTCTTGGTACTTGGACTAACCCTAACGTTCTACTAGACTTTCTTCAAGACCTCCTTCCTTGGAATTCATTTTGCATGAGCGAATTTGAGGGGAGAAGGCGACAGGGGCTTCTGGTTAAAATCCATTAGAAGAATAAACTTCATTTAAAAATTAAATGGCTCCGAGTAGAAGCTCTACAAGGTGGTTTTTGTTAACCAAAACACTGGTCCGAACATATCAGTCGTTATATACACATAATATGTCTGCGAGTTTTCGTCAGAGGCAAAGATGTAATTTCATCCCAGAATGCCCAAATGAATTCTTCTTCTTTGCTTTGTTCAGGGTGTCTATGTGAAGATTGAAAGCCTATAATGGGTTGTTTCTTCCTCATTGGAAGTATAAAAACCTTGCTTTGCTGGCTGTAATTCTTTAGGTGTATAATCTATCCTAAGAGGAAGTATAGAAAGCTTGCTTTGCTGGCTGTAATACTTTAGGTGTATAATCTATCCTAAGAATGGAATGGCTTAAACCAATGAGTAGTTCCGGTCAGCTGCTTAATAAAATTCAAAAATGGTTGATGGAAGATAGTTGCGACCCTTCTCAAAGCAGTATGTGCGGTAATCCAATTGGATTCGATTTCCTGATGATATAGAAGTTATTTAAAAACCTATCCTTTACCACGAGTCGAGGGCAGAGAATATTGTCCGAAGGTTGCTTAAAACTAAGCAGCTTGTGGCTGCTTCGCTGTGTAAGATAAAGAATTCACTGTGGTCTACCTTAAACGCGATCTCTAGACTAGGATAGGTGGTGGACTAAGATAGGTGGTTGTTCCCGTATTCATTTCTTACCCGAAATCGTTACCAATCACCAAAGGGTTCACCCCAGAATGCCCAGAATAGTTACGAGTCACCGAAGGTTTCACAGAGATATCATTTCACCGAAGGTTTCACCCCATAATGCCCAGTATAGTTCATCGAGGGTTCACCGCATAATGCCCAGTATAGTTCACAGAGAGTTCAACGCATAATGCCCAGTATAGTTCACCGAGAATTGACCGCATAATGGTCAAAAATTTTAGTACAGAATGCCCAGAATCCTACCCTCCTAGGTCAAATTAAAGGCTAAACGTTCTACAAACTTCGAATATTAAAATCTTCTTGAAAACCGCCCCTATGGCATAAAACGTTCGAAATTTTGAAAGCATTTCAAATCTACTAAAGAAATGCTAAAAACAAAGTAGACAAGAGGAAAAAACGAAGAACTTCTAAGCATTCAAAGGAAAGGTAAGCAAAGGCAAAATACCGGCCATTTGATAGAGAGGCCAATTGCTGAAAAATCAAAGGCTCTGACAACTGCTGTCTCGCTCCACCTTGTTCCTCCAGGAAGGAAATTTAAACGCATGGACAGACAGAGCAAACTTGCAATTCCTACAGATTTTGGATAGCTAGATACAGGCCCTGGCCCTAGTTGGCAAATCCAAGATATCCCTTGGAATTGGAATTAAAGAAAGGGCTTGCATGGAGAAATACATTTAAGATAATCAATCAATACTGTGCCAGGCAACCTTCAATTAACAGCACCTGCCTGCACTATGCAGATGCGTATACATTCTGCATCCGGCACCCTTAAAATCATGAAATTAAATATCACTGGTTTGATTGGAGATAAAATTTGAATTTTTTTATAGCAATGTAAACCTATTTTAGTTTTTTCCAATTTTCAAATCACGGTTCAAAGATTAAAAAAAATAATAATGATAGCAAGTATTCTTCAAAGTTTAAAAATAATAATAATAAATATTGACAGAAAAATTTAATAATAATAATAAATATTGACAGAAAATTGTTTTGACCTGCGTTTTGTAATTTGATGTTTTCCGAATGTATGGATGTTAAACTAGAACATGCACAGTATACAGGTGATAAGAGAAAGAGCTTACTTGTGCAGAGGAAGGCCATTACTAAAACGTTGTCACTTTCACTAGGCTTGAACCAGTGTGAGAGAAAAAAGAACCTTTTATCTAGAGGAAAATGGAAAATATAGCATATGCATAAGAAATCTCTTACCAGAGCCTAGAAGAACATAAATCTAGATAGCTGTTATAGATATTCTTTACCCTCCAAAAGGAAAATCGAGTGTTATAGCACACTGCAAAATAAAACAATAAATTAGTTGTCTTTGATATTTCTGCCCATAGGATTTCTGGCGCTATATATAAACTCTCGGGCTTCCTTCTTTTTCATGGATTTATTAGCAGCCTGTTGGATTTCTTGTCTCCCTCCCCTTCCTGCTCGTCAGGTCCAGTTATGGCTCAGAGCAGTGTAAAGAATGGTTCAAGATTTACCGCTGCCTCTAATTCTGCTATTGTCCATTTTAAATTCATGTTTTCGTCACATGCAACAGGGCTAATCATCAATTGAATTTTTGAACATATCTGCTGTGGCTGCACCCATCCTCCAGGCTCCTTCGATTTCTTAAGTTTCTTAGCTTAAACCTTGAGTCAAATTATATAAACCGAAAAGCTTTAACGCTATCCATTTTCAGATGCAGAGTTTCTAGCAAATTCATGGCAACATAGTTTTATCATAATGCAGATGTTCTTCCTCCTCTGTGCACCTAGATGACCTCAAAAGTGGCAACTAGGCTGTGCAATAAGCATAATAGAATGCCATGTTCAGTCCATTATTGAAAAAAATGTTGATAGTCTAAGATTTGTTGGATTCTCTCCTCGGTATTTGAGCTCTCTCCGCAGTTTGCGCTCTGAACTTGACGGTTACTTGATTCACTTCTCAATAATGTAATTGTCAGTGCCGGCCATGGAGAGAATGGCTGCCTGCAAGATACATTTACGTTCGAAGACATTGACTCGCAAGTATGCTTTCTCTTCAAACAATCCTGAAACAAAAATCTGTCGCAACGATTAAAAAGAAACAGGTGCTAACAAGATATACTGCTCATACTATGTTCTTACAGCTGCCATATAACCTGGCAAACTAGCGCCTGCATGCAAGACAAGGTTAATTGTTTATAACTTTTCTGACACAACGATTAAAAAGAAACAAGTGCCAACAAGATATACTGCTCATACTATGTGCTTACAACTGCCATATAACCTAGCAAATTAGTGTGTGCATGCAAGACAAGCTTAATTGTTTATAACTTTTCCATTATGGATAGTGTAAGTGCATTGGTAGAATGCGCCCAAGATTTTAGACACTCAATAACAAAGGTAACTTCAACATCCAAATGTAGCACATGCATGGAAGCATTGCTATTTGATTAGCGCTATGGCATGGATACACGACATGTGTTTACATTAGTTCAATCTGATAATATTCAATGGATACATTCATAGTTGTTTAAGCTGTTGCAATTTTTATCCTCCTTTTTCTAGGTTGTCTATACCGATGGGTTCGGTTCAATTGTTAAAAATATATTTAGGAAAAAATATACTTTTATCTAATATGGACATTGATTCGCTAGTTTTACTTGAATGCAACAGGGTCGTGCTCATTGTCTCTATGAGAAGTTTCATGGTAATCGCTGGACTTTGAAATGATTTGTGACAAATCATCATAGGATGAATGCCTAGACACTTTGTATGTTCCTAGGATGGATGCTTGGATCTCTTGTGGCCTCAATGCTACAAACTTCATCATTTGTGTCTTTGTTAAAACCAATGCTTGAAATTGCGGAGGGTGCCACTCCTCTTCAAGTGATTCAAATTTTGTGTTTTTACATAGGTTGTTGTTGTAAGTATCAAGGGAAATTTTGGCTTTGAACTCGCTTATAATATGTATATGGGTGGTATCGATTTCTACTATTTTATGGAGACCATGATTTCCTGTGTACAATTTATGAGTACTATTCGGCTTCGGTTTTTATGCTCTAGAGCAATTTTTTAAATGTACAATGTTTGATGGTTTGCACTGCTGGTTTTGCCTTTGTATTTTCACCCATTGCAATTTAATAGTCTCTTTGTGCAACGTTTTTTATACTTTTGCGATAGGCTATATTATTGAACCGAAAGGGTTTATATAACGATAGTTTTAAAGTCCTGTATTTCGATTTTTAAGCTATTTGATGGTTAGTTTCCTTGCAATGCCATATACTTAAATATGCCTTGACAACGTCTTTGGCAACTATAAATAAATTTTAATTCAAAATTTAGAAAAAAGATAATGTTGAATACTCTAATCTTGCTTATACCGTCCCCAATTCAACATATGTTTGTTGGGAAAATCCCCTGTCTGTGAGGTTGATGGATTTTACCTTTGCATTGTTTGTCTTTTTCATTGCATTTAATTAAAAAATACATTTCTATGTGTGAACAACTTATCAAGAAATTGATTATCATTTATCGCTTGGCTTGAAGGAATCTATAAGGATAGTCAATTGGGTGTAGATCAGATAGTTGGGAGGAATGTTGTTGTTCTCCCCACCCAGGTTCAAATCACGCTTTGCGACACTTGCCCCTTAGAAGCCGATTTTGACTATGTAATCATTTTAATGCTAGTCAGACCTTAATTTTCCGGAATAACAAGTGTTGATTATAATTTATCCCTTGGCTCGATAGAATGTATAATGATAGCCAATTGAATCTGGCTTGGGTGGTTCAGAGGAATGTTGTTGTTCTCCCCAGCCGGGTTCAAATCTCGTTTTGTGGCATCAGCTCCTTGGGAACTGACTTTGGTTATGCAATGATTTTAATGCTAGTCAGACCTCAATTTTCCAGAATAACAGGGCTTGGAAATTTCTTAGTAGATGTAGCCCTCTAGCAAATGGTGGGTCATCATTTAAAAAAAGGATATTATCTTGGATGTAACCATATAAATATTTTAGTCATACAAACATGGAGATATTTACTTTATTCAGAAAAAGAAAAGAACCATGAGTCAACAACCTTGAACACGAAGCCTGCATATGTGCATTTGTTTGACAACATGAGGCCTCCAACCTTGATTCACAAATCCATTAGTAGTGAGTCATTTTTTTCTTTGGGTGTAAAAATATCTCATGAATTTATAACATAACCCATAAAAACATCGAAAACCAATGTTGTACCTCAACATTGTTATTGTTTTCAATGACCTAAGCATAGATTAATGAAATGCAATGACAATAATAGTTGATCGACATCTACAATCATAACAAATGTTCGTAATTTTTGTTGAATATAATATTTTTATTAAAGATGCATACAGATTAATATGCCACCCATTATTATGTTAAAGGAAAAAAGCATTTATTTAGACAAAGGCATTGCAATAAGATTACTAAATTAAAACAAGGTAGAGAGAAGTAAAACTTTAAGTTCTCCTACTTATAAAACGAGGTAAAAAGAAGTGAAACTTTAAGTCTTCGCACTTATACACTAGCAATTGCTCCATGGGGTGTGAAGAAACGCTAGCATGAAAAATAAAATTAATAGAAAGTAAAGTAAACATGATAAAGCAAAAAAGGGAATAGTGAAAGAGATGCTATGATGAAAATAATAAAATGCAATGTCATGTATATTTATTAAAATTAAATTTTAGTTTCTTATATGAATGTTGCTACTTGATGGAATATAGCTCTGAAACATTGTCGATCTGGGGGCTGGTTGGAAAGTGAGAGCCTCCCCGGCTTGGCAACAATTGCATTTATATTGTAGCCATGATAAAGAATCTAATCTAGTAGGCAGAGTCAATATTTTATATTGGTGATAATAAGGATAAGAGGACTACTATGCTCTACTACATGGATTAAAGGACTATTTACCTATGTTGCAATCACAACACATGATGCTAGGAAAAGCTTGCTGGTTTCCATGATATGCACCTATAAAATTTTTGGTGGTTCGTAGCGATTTACTATTACACTGTGCATGCCCATGTATTTTCCATAAGAATAGCCGTCACCAAACATATAGGTGATAACAAATTGATGCTATCACTGTTAATTGCTCAACATATGGTTCAAAGTGCCTACCAAAGGCCTGTCCAATAATTAAGTTTTATAAGTGAGCCAGTATACAAAGGATGGTTAAGACACTAGGTTGTTTATATAGGTTAGAACATAAAGAAAGATATTCCCACAAGCAAAGGTAAATGGCGATGTTCTAAGTGGCCACCCCGATCAAATCTCTTGAAGTCCAGGTACATAGTGAATCAATCTAAGGAAGATAAACAAAGAAGATCTCTAAAGCCCACTCGATATTACAAATATAAATAGAAAGGTGTTCATAGATAAATAGCATATAGAAAAGTCCCAGATCTAAAGCGGTGAGGCACGAAAGTGAGGATCAAAGCTTTAAGTTAGTAAAGAGAATGAACAGAGTGTTTTTTTTACATGGACTGTCTCACCAAAATTAGTTATTAGTTTTCGTTCTTGGCTTTTATATACGTAGTTCTTGAAATCATGCTTGTTTTCATTTAACGGATGCTTCTTTTGTACAACTTACTACGGCTATTTTTCCTTGGTCAAGTTAGTTCAGCCAAGCCTTGCCAATCTACAATTAAGTAATTAGAATCCACTAGACTACTTAGAAATAGACCTACCCTTTTTTTTCATGCTTAAATCTCGTAGTTATCCACCTATTCTATCATACTTTCACTTACTGCTCTCATCCTAATTGATTGAGTCTCAACCCTTTTATGAAGTCAAATGTTTACAGAATGCCTTTACCCACCTATAGAAGGGAGGCCTGGCACTTGTTCTCCCTATACCAATTTTGAATGAATCTTAGTAGTGACATATCCCTTCTTATGCCTTTTTAGGAATCTTAAGAAAGACAGCTATGATTCCTTACCTTAGCTCTAGACACCTTATCACTGTCTACCATATGCCTTTTATTCTAGGGGCTTCGAAGGTCCATCTCAATCTTTTTATGCATACAGCACAAGGAAACTCTTGATCATCTCTTTGATCTTTTTCTTTTTGTGTTGAATCTTTGGGACCAAGCTACCATGATTTTCCAACAAACGTCCAAAATTAAGAGTAACCCAAGCAAAAAAATCATAGATTGAGGAGACATTGCCTTTCACACTAGTTATTTGAATCAAGACTGGCAACTATTCTCAGACTTTCTTCTATGGGAGATCTAGTGCAAGACGAATAACAAAATTTTCCAGAATCAGTACAAAGGGGAAGCAGTAATCTGGGCAAAAGTTAAGCATCATATTTTTGAAACTTTGAAGTGTTGACAAATGGTTTTATTTCGGCATTGTATCACTTTGTAAAATAAGAAGCTCAGATTTTCAGAATCAAATTGCGTTTACTTGAAAATTTAAATTGTTTAGATAATGATACATCTTAAATTTGTTTCTTTTCCCATGCTTTGGCATCTAGTTTTATCATTTTGATTTAATATTAAGAATATATATTCTTATGTAATGTCCAAATTATATTTAAACATAGTAAGAAAAGGTAAATAATAATAGTGTCATAATAGTAATATACAAGGATAAATAGGATAATCATAATACATAGGTATGTTATTAAAAAGACATGCCTTTGTATCAAACGTGAACAACATTTCTATTTTTTTTACTTTAACAGTCAATGTTGTTTGGTTTCAAAGAGTCTCATATGCTTCTACAAGAGTCTCATTGAACTTTGTGTCCATCTTTTTATTTCTTTTGTACTTTACCCTCTTAGGCATTGCCCCTATTACTTAGCAACATTGGCATCAAAACTCTCGCGAGTTATGGCTTTGAGGATTCAACAAAAATCCAGATGGAAGTGAGTTATGGCTTTGACATCAAGTAAAGCCTAATTAGAATTGAATTTGCCTAACTTATAACAAATTTTTGCCATAGTTGCCAAATTTAATTTTTGCTTCCAATTACTTATCATAAAGGAAATAGTTTCTATATATAAGCATATTTTTTTGTTTTATTTTGTAAGACGTTAGTTGGAAATCTTTAAAAAATGTTAGAATAACATATATAAATTGTGGAAATTGCATAGTTTGGGTGCTATAGAGGTATTCATGTGTGTTGAATATGAATATATATATTTGCAATACCATACATTCATGACATTGAGAATATTCACATAGTTATAACATTATTTGATAGCCATTGTTTAATCCACATTGTCTATTTTTCAAAGCTTTTTCATCAAGGTCTCATATAGTTTTATTAGACATGAGTTTTGAACTATAGCATCAAAACTTATTTGTGCTAAACAATTCATTTCTTTCTTTCTGTCATATAAAGCGCTACATTGTATAATCTTCTAAATTTTGGCTTAGCAAAATTATAGTTTCCAATATTTTGCTTTCCAAAAAATAAAAATATACCTTGATTTCACCTTTCAAAGATCATTTTAAACTAGGCTTATCCAATAAATATATTATGTAAGATGATGTACATGTGCCCTAGATTATATTTTATCGGCCATATGGAAACATTGCAGGAAAGCTTTTTCTATTTTGTGCTTGTTTGGAGGCTTACTTCGCACCATCTCTATCAATGATAGCTAGCAAAGCCAGATCTCAACCTTCTCAGGAACAGGTATTTTCCTCGTTCCCTATGTTTCTTCAATTCGATTCATTGCAGAGCACACATGCTTTTGCTTGTGAAATGCATGTGAATGGAGACATGGATATGATTCATGAATAGAGTTTCTAAGATTATATTGATTCTTTTAAGAGCAAATGGATTAAGTGTCTGGTCTCGGCAACTTGGCATCATTATATTGTTATGATTAAAAGTTTGAAGGTTTAGTTATAGTTATAGATGTTCTTTTTAATTATTATATATATAATAACAATAAACCAGTTAATGTTGTGCACATTAAGACTTTTTGCATTGATATCAAATCTTGGATATTTGATAATTTCAACTTAGCAATCGACATGCCGTCTTTTCCTATTCTACTAGGAGGGCAAAATACATTTCATTTGAAAAAAATTTGTTGTGAATATGTTATTTCCTTTGCTTTGGTTATTTGCAATGGCAACAACAATTTACAATGTTTATAACATTATGGTTTGAGAAAAAACCATGCCCTTTGCTTATTTTCTTTTCCTTAGGATCTGCTTCTCTTCACTTGCCTGCAGGTTTTCCTATATAAACGACTGGGGGAATAGAAAAAGAACAACAAAAAAAGGCAAAAAAATATATGCTGTTGCAAATGTCTTTGTAGGCAATATGGGAAAAGACAAAAGTAAAAGTGACTATGTTTTAAGAGCAAATGGTCTTGGGATCAAATATTCTAATTGGCAACAAATTGATGAGGCTTTGGCTACAAGCAATCTGTTTCGACTAGACAATTTCCACTATGAGACAGGAAATTGCCTGTTTGATGCACTTGCAGTATTATTGCATTTCCGATATACATCAATAGAGATAAGGGAAGGGATTGTGAATCATTTCCGTGTTTTTCTAGATCAAAAAGATCCCTCTGCATTGTTATCAATGCGCACAGAATTGACAGTTGACTACTTGCTAGAATTGCATAGCATAGGAAATGTCAATGGATATCTCAATCGCATGTCGCAATCTGCTTCGCAACCAGATGATCAAAGTGTATATGGACTATGGGGTGATATATTTTGCATCAAGTGGTTTTCAAAATGGTTGAATGTTCCAGTCGCTGTTTGGTCATTAACAAAAGGAACAAAATACCTTCATTTCAATTCTGGGGGATTTGAATATTGCTACAATATATTGTTCCATGACCACACACCAGCTTTTGGCCACTTCGAACCATTGTTGTCATATAAAACAATGCAAGCCAAAAGACAAGCGACTGATATGCTTTCTCGAAGCGCATATGTAAATCAATGTGTATATAACGAAGTTGAAACGTCATTTCAACTTCGAGGCAATTGCCATGACTCCTTGTTTGAATCAATCTCCAAATTGACACTGTTCGCTGATGGACAAAGTGTTAGAAAAGCAATTGCTCAAACTTTTTATAACTCTATTGCTTCAAACGATATTAGAGCAATACAATGCTTGGACATATATCTTGATAAAAACACATTAGCAGATACATCTCTTGTTTCTAGAGGGAGAACCTATATTGTCCATTTGGCAGAGCCATATATCATTGGTCACATAGAAGGAGATCGATTTGCCCTTCAATGGTTATGTGAGTTGCTAAACGCTAATATACATCTATGGAGCGATAATTTGCAAGAAAATATTGTCGTATTCCATGCAACAAATAGATCGTCGAAATTTCTATGCCTAATGCAACATGTAATAGATAAAATGCATTCGCATTTCCAACCCTTGTTACAAGAACACTATGAAAATAAAATGCCCTTTCCGCTCGATTGCAAGAGAAATACTTCTACTGTAATTGCAATGGATAATTTTGAAAAGAGCAAACAGACAATAGCGAAAGAAAACATTGTAGAGAAGAACATTGACAAGGGATCCTTGAACGAACCAATATACATAGATGGAATTAAAGCAAATAGGCAAAAACAAAGGATAACAAACATAGAAAAAAACAGTTGTTGAATTGCTGAGCAATTTTCAAAAACCAAAACCAGCATGCAAACATGCATTGATGACAATATGCAAAAAAACTTGCGCTTGTTGAAACACAATCTGCGTAGACAAGGAATGGACATTCGTCAAAAGCAAAAAGATTCTGCAAAGGCAAAGAAAGCAGTTGTTACATACTTAAAAGCTATTCAAGACACACCTATTCATGCATGTTCTGTTTGTAAGCAACTGCATTTTAAAAAAGACATTTGTTGTATGAACAAGACAATTAAATTAGCCTTTGAAACTCTAGCAAATATAGAAGCTGTGACATGCCCAATGCTACTTGTTCAAATTTGTAGACCTTGCAAGAAAGCAATTGCTAATGGGAAATTGCCTACGTTTACATCGCCTACACGAATCTGCCGCAATAACATATTGCCATCTGTAGCTATACTGACTCCTTTGGAAGAACGATTAGTATCACCAAGAATAGCCTTTGCACAAATAAGACAACTTGGTTATAAAAGAGCACAAATTGGGCTAACTGGCTCAATTATCAATGTGCCTGCAAACTTGGATAGAGTTCAAATAGCATTGCCTAGAAGTCTAGATGACAATTTGACCGTTGCAGTTATGCTAAAGCAAAAATTGGAATACAAAAACGCATATCTATCTGGAAATATTTGGCCAAAGATCATTATGACTGCGCTAAGTGATTTATGCAAAACTGAACTTTATAAAATTGAAGGCATTGTAATCAATACTAGTTGGGAAAAAGTATTTAATGAAACAGCCAAACAAGAATCAAATACTCAACAAACAACGGAACAAGTAGATGATGATGAAAATGAAATAGACATAGAACCAATATTAGAAACATTGATACATGGATATGGAGAAACACATCTAGTAGATGATTTAGACAACAAAATCATAGAAATTGCACCTTCCGAGAGCTTCCGACCATTGAGCATTTTCCAAGACAAATACTCTGAAGAGCTAAACTTTCCTACACTTTTCTACGGATTCAATCGACCCAATGAAATTTTTGATCGCTTTTCTTATCAACAAGTATCACAGTGGGAGCTACAACATGAAAGTACAGACTTTGAAACACATGGCATGAACATTTTCTTCAAAGCAATTAAAGTCATAATAAAACAAGTAAAAAACACTGCTTGGATATCGATTCGCATGGGAGAGTTAAAGGACAAAAAAATATTGGCAAAAGATGTCAAGTCAAAAGACAATCTTGTAAAAATACTCCAATCTCCGATTGGGTATCGTACATTGAAAGCAATCAGAACATCACCTGATTACTTTGAAAATATGAAAAAAGATCTGTTTGCAATGATTCGACAGCTTGGTCCTCCTACGTTCTTTTTAACGTTTACAAGTGCTGAACACCTTTGGGCACCTTTATGCAATGCATTGAAACAAATTGAGGAAAAACATTTGGGAGACTTGCAAGACAGTGCGTTGGAAGAAAATATTGACACGTTAATAAGAAGACATCCAGTGCTTTGTACTCGCTACTATAGACACAAAATAGCAGCACTAAAGTCTCTTATGTTAAAAAACAACACATTATTTGGAAAAATACAAGATTTCTTCTTTACGACCGAATTTCAACAAAGAGGAAATGAGCATGAACATGGACTAATTTGGATTCAAAATGCACCTGTCTATGGAAAAAACTCAAACGAGGAGATTACTACTTTTGTTGATCACTATATATCCACAGACTCGTCTTTACTTGATCAAAATCTTATTCAAATTCAAACACATCGTCACACAAAAACATGTAGAAAACATCGACATTCCACATGCAGATTCATTTTCCCATTGCCTCCTATGGATAATACCATCATTCTAGACCCACTGGAAAATGCTTCAAATGATCTCATTCAAAGAGCAAAAAAAGTATTCGCTCTTATTGAACATAAAGAATATTCTAAAAACACGTCATTTGCACAATTGCTTCTAGAGCTAGGCCTAACCAGAGATGAATACATTTTGCTGCTGCGGTCTTTGCTTTGTCGTTCTACACTAATACTAAAAAGAGATGCTGCTGAAATTTGGATGAATTCATTTGCAAAAGCGATACCAGAGTTATGGCAGGCAAAACAGATGCACAATATATCTTAAATGCTTACGCTACAACAACATATGTAAGCTCTTACATCACCAAATTTGATAGATCCATGACAAATGCATTCAAAAACATCAAAGAACAATGTCTTATTGAGAATGATGGAAAGATTGAAACGATACGTAAGCTTGGAAATGCACTTCTGAACATGCAACAAATGTCTACTAGACAAGCAGTACATATCATACTCTCGTTGCCTCTACATTCATCCTCTAGGAAGACTATTTTCATTAACACTGCTCCAGATGACAAAAAAATAGTTGTCTTGAAAAAACCATCACTCTTGGAAAAAGAACCAAATGACTCTGATGACATTATTTGTCCATCAATTTTGGACAAATACATTGCACGCTCTGTTGAGCTTGAAAACATTTCCTTGGCAGAATATGCATCTTTCTATTCTTGTATACACTCAATTACAAGAAAAAGAAATAGACCATGTATCATACGATCTATTCGCTACAACAAACAAAAAGACCCTGAGAATTTCTTCCGAGAAAAGATCATGCTTTTTATGCCATATAGAGACAATTGCAACCTGCTAAAGAGCAATTTCAAAACATGGTCTGATGCATATGCCACATTCAAAGAACAAATAGACATTGTGGAACAAAAGTTCATGGCATCAACAACGACAAAGTGGGGTGACCTTGACAATGTCGTTGAAACAATTGAATTGCAAGACATAACTATGCCTCCTGTAACAACAGACAAAACAACAACTATGTCTGGATTAGAACAATATGACATTCAACATGATCTAATCCGCAAAACTATGCCCAGTGCACCAAAACCTGGGATTGTGTGCAACTTGACAGAAAAGCAGTTTCTTTTGGACATGCATGAATACCATGCAATTCGAAGAAACCTAAATACTCAACAACAATCAATTGTGAAAGAAGTTATTGCAAGGAAAAAAAGAAATCCCCTCACTCCAATTCGCTTGTTCCTGACAGGAGGTGTAGGAACAGGTAAAACTTACACCGCAAAAGCTATTTATGATGGTCTTCTACATTACTACGACAAAGAAATTGGTAGTGATCCTTTAAAGAAAAAAGGTCTTATAGTTGCATTTACTGGAAAAACAACATATAATGCAGGTGGCATTATAGTCCACTCTGCCTTCAGACTGCCATTAAGTTCAAACATGCTTCCACTAAATTCAAACACCCTAGATCTTCTGACAAAAGATTGTGAACAACTTCGAGTATTTTTGATTGATGAAGTCTCTTTAATAGGGTCTCGAATGCTATACAACATTGACAAACGACTACGTGAAATCATGCACACACCAACCAAAGCATTTGGAAACCTTGATGTCATATTCTGTGGTGATTTGTGTCAAGCACAACCCGTTCATGATTCTTGGATTTTTGAACAGCCAAGATTCCAACAACAAACATTTCCTTACACATTTTGGTTCGATGCCATAAAATGCTACGAACTTACAACAGTTGTACGTCAAAGAGATCAAACATTCATATCGATTTTGAATAGAATTAGAACATGCTCTCAAACATTGGATGACATAGATTACTTAAACCAACATTGCTACAAACAACCACCAGCAGACGCAACATTTCGTTATATTTTCCATAGTAATAAGGATGTTCAACAACATAACTCAAAAATGTTATCAGCTATGCAAACAGAAACATTCACACTTGTAGCACATGATAGCAAAATTGATTCAATTGAAAAAAATGACCATAGACAAAAGACATTGCAACTTCCCTCTACGATAGTAGTAAAAAAGGATATGCTTATTGAACTAGTTGGAGGCAAATACTCAACTGAGGATGGATTGGTTAATGGTGCAGAAGGTGTGTTTAAACACTATACCCAAACAAACCATGATATTGTTTGGATTGAGTTTGCAGATCCAAAAGTTGGAGACAAGCAACGTGCAACGATGCAACGTCTTTATACGCCTGCCGTAAAGTCCAATTGGACACCAATCAAAAGGATTGTGATACAAAAAAGACTTGAAAATAAAATCAATGTTATGCGAGCACAATTACCAATTCAGTTGGCATGTGCAAGGACAATTCATAGGGCACAAGGATTGACAATGAACAAATTGGCATTTGACCCAAAAGGAATTAAGAGACATGGCCTTGTTTACACTGCGCTCTCGCGTGTCAGAGATATGGATTGTCTTTATCTTTTAAACAAGTTGGAACAAGGAAATTTTATAGCTTGTCCAAAAGTCACCACTGAAATAGATAGATTAAAAACACATGCAAATTTGCAATTTGAATATGGTCTGCATTCAATGCCAAACTCCAGACAATTACTCATTTCATCGCTAAACACACGCAGCTTGCTTTTGCACTATGACGATGTTCTAAATGATCATGAACTTATGCAAGCAGACATTCTATGTTTGCAAGAAACTCACATGCACACACTTAGCAAAGAAACAACAATGATAGAGAAATACAATTTCTTCTCAACATTTTCAATGCATGGAATCCTTACATTGATTAAAAAAAACATTGCCATTATCAACTCTAAAAACTATACAAAAAACTTCACTGAAGCAATTTGCGTAGATCTAGAATTAGGCTCCAGTGTAATGAAAGTAGTGAACATTTACAATAGACCGTGTGGTGTGCTTGATGATCTCTTTCATATATCGAGTTGCATTTTGTCAACTTGCACACCAACCACTCAAATCCTAGTAGCTAGTGACCTGAACATTGACATGTTGCGAGAAACAACATCGAAAAGAAAATTGCAATTGTTTATGCAAATGAAAGGCTTGACACTAAAAACAACAAAGGCAACAACAAACACCGGTTCAATGCTTGATCACTTTTGGACAAATCTGAAACACAGAGATATTGTTTTCAATATTTTAGATGCTTATTGGACTGATCACTATTCAACATTCCTATCGATCTTTGATTAAAATGCATAGTCTATTCAATTTTGCATTATCTAATTTTATTGTCTTCCTATCTATGAACGGATTCATGATAGCATATTTGCACAAAATCAAAACCAGGTACTATTCTTTCCCCTGCAACTTTCATGCACTTTAAACTACAGCATTTTGGTTTTTTCCTATTCATAGTGAGCTAGGTTTAGATCAGCTTTGGGCATCTGGAACATTGATGTCATAGCTATGAGTTTAAATTTTGTTGAACTTTCTCATATTTTTATAATCTATTTTGTGATGTCAAATCTTGATTATTTTTTGCTGTTGAAAGTTGTTTACACTTTATTTTGTCCACAGTTCAGATCTAAAAAATTAGCAATTATGCCACAACATATGTAGACACTCTTTATAAAAAATATGCACGTGCTACCTCCATTTTATAATAATGCAGACCATGTATAGGCTAAATAAAATGTTTTAATAACAAATTCTTATGTTCAAAATAATTTTAGGTCAAAATTTGTTCAATATATAGTGTTCGGGTACACAGGGTACTACCAAAGGACCGAACACCAAGAGCAACCACTTCACACAAACAAATCACAGATCAACACACCGATGTTTTGACGTGGTTTAAACCCTCTTGAGGGAAACACTCCATGGCCCCGGCCAAATAGCTTCTACAGGACAATTTATTATGCAAAGAAAGAAAGTTACAAATGAGCTTCTCATAATCGATCAACTAAACAATGACCCTCCATGCTCTTTAAATAGAGATCATGGACCAATCGGGTGTTAAGACACGGATCAAGGTTAGGTTTGATCTAAGAGAAGTTGAGCCGTCGGATCACTCTTTGTCAGAAACATATCGTGACCGTCGGATTAAGTATTTACAAATGCATACTAATGCATACTAAAGAAACACACTATCCCTAACGGATATATTACACAAGTTGATCTTAACTAACTCCTAAGTGTCTAAATATCCTAACATCCCCCCTTAAGAACAACTTGGGATAGGATTGAAGAATTTACAAAAGTGACACTATTAGGAGAAGGAAGGAGGCATTAGAGCCTATCCCCCCTTAATGACAAGTTCCTGAACTCCTAACATAGATCGAAGTTTAGAAAAATTCGCTTCTGTAAGAGACTTGGTGAAGATGTCTGCAACTTGATCATCTGTAGGGCAAAAGAGCACTTCAAGAACACGATCATGAATAAGATTTCTGATGAAGTGCATATGTAGCTCAATGTGTTTGCTGCGTTGATGTAGAACTGGATCTTTGGTAAGCTTGATGGCACTTTGATTGTCGCACCAAAGTGGAGTAGGCTGCTGCTGCTCGAATCCAAACTCTGAAAGGATCTGTCGAAGCCATAAAGCTTCCTGACTGGCATTAACTGCTGCTCGATATTCTGCCTCTGCTGAAGAAAGAGCAAGAGCTTGTTGTTTCTTACAAGCCCAAGTAATAGGTCCAGATCCCAGACTGAAAACATAACCTGCAGTAGACTTTCGATCATCAGGATCGCCAGCCCAATCTGAATCAGTGAAACCAACCAACAAAAGTTTCCCCCCTGTACTGTAATGAATCCCAAACTGAATTGTACCTCGAATATATCGAAGTATTCTTTTAGCTGCCTTCCAGTGACTTTCATGAGGTGTCTGCATATAATGGGCAACACGACCAACGGCAAAGGAAAGGTCAGGACGGGAATGAGTCAAGTATAAGAGACTACCAACAAGCTGACGATACAATGTGGCATCGACTTCAGGTGAAGTACAAGTGGCAGAAAGTTTGACTCCAGACTGGAAGGGAGAAGGGGCTGGTGTACAATCTTCCATGTGAAAGCATCGAAGAAGGTCACAAGCATACTTAGACTGAGAAAGAAAGATTCCTTCTTTGGTTTGTAGGACTTGGAGACCAATAAAATAATGCAAATGTCCTAAGTCTGACATTTCAAAGGTTTGTTTAATACTGGATTTCACATGGGTTATAAGCTTAGGGTCACTACCAGTAAGAATAAGGTCATCAACATATAGAACAAGTATGATGAGATGGTTTCCTACTTTCTTGGTATAGACATTGGGGTCAGAATGGCATCTAGAAAAACCAGTGTCAAGGAGAAAGTTATCCATTTTGGCATACCAAGCTCTAGGAGCTTGCTTAAGGCCATATAAGGATTTTTTAAGGCGACAGACAAGGCTAGAGTTATTCTGAACATAGCTAGGAGGTTGTTCCATGTAAATTTCCTCCTGTAAATCACCATGTAAGAAGGCAGACTTGACATCCATTTGATGGAATTCCCAGTTGTGTAAGGCTGCAAGGGACAGAACAAGGCGGATGGAGTTCATTTTGGCGACGGGAGCAAAGGTTTCATTGTAGTCAATCCCTTCAACTTGGGAAAAACCTTTGGAAACTAACCTTGCCTTAAGTCTTTCAACACTTCCATCTGATGCATACTTAGTTCTGTAGACCCATTTACATTTGACAAGTTTTCTTCCTTTTGGAAGAGGTACAAGATCCCAAGTATCGTTCGCCATTAAGGAACGATATTCTTCATCCATGGCTGCATCCCAATCTGGATTCCCTGAAGCTTCTGCAAAAGTTTCTGGATCATGATTCTTGGAAACTTGAGCCAAAAAAGAAGAGGCTCGCTGAAACTGAGAACGTGTTCGACGTTGATCTCTAGGATCACCGGCAAGATCACCAGCTGCTTCACATGTTGAACGGACCCATCGAGGAAGCACTTGTGCTGGTGCAACTGGAGGAACATGAGCAGGTGGAGGTGGATTTTCATCCTCACTGTCATTTCAGAAACTGGAGTTGGAAACCTGTCAAGGAAGTTGGAAGAAGAAGGCACAAACACCAAATCAGGCTCACAGGCCAAAGATGGCACACTCACCGAGTTAGGCTCGCAGGCCAAGATATTTTCATCAAATTTAACATCTCTTCTAATGATTATATCATGAGAATGTGGTTGAAGAAGTCTATAACCTTTTACATCTTCAGAATATCCAACAAATATGCACTTTTCACTTTTAGGCTGCAATGCTTTCCGTTTTTCATCAGGAATGTGAGCCCATGCTTCACTACCAAACACACGAAAGTGACTTACATCAGGTTTAATTTTACTCCATGCTTCTTCCGGTGTTATACCTTGTAATGCTTTTGTGGGGGTGCGATTAACTATGTAATTTGCACAATTTATGGCTTTAGCCCAAAATTGAAGACTTGGTCCCTTAGATTGGATCATACAATTAGCCATTTCTTTTAAAGTGCGGTTCTTCCGCTCAGCTACACCATTTTGTTGTGGTGTATATGGAACAGTGTGCTGTTGTTGGATGCCTTGTTCAGTGCAGAAAGTAGTGAACTATTTGTTAACATATTCTCCTCCATTGTCAGATCTTAACTTAATAATTTGATGACCAGATTGTTTTTCAACAAGGGCCTTGTAGGCCAAGAACATGTTAAATACTTCGCTCTTAAGTTTTAGGAAATAAACCCAAGTGCGTCTGGTGTAATCATCAATGAAAGTTAAGAAATATTTGAAACCAGAAAAGGAAGCAGATGGAAGAGGACCACACAAGTCACTATGCACAAGCTCCAAGGGAACCGAGGCGTGTCAAGAGGCACGTTTGTCAAAACTGTCTCGATGATGTTTTTCGAGTACACAACCGGAACAAACACCATCTCTGCAAGATACCATCGGAAGACTTGTCACCATATTTTCTTTACATAGTTGTTGCAATGAGCGATAATTTAAGTGACCAAATCGCTCATGCCAAAGTTTGCTCAAGTTATCACTATGAGCAACAAAAACTGAAGGGAAAGGTGATGACCCAAAGTTGTTAAACTTGTACAACCTGGTAATATCATCAACAATTCCGGTAGCTAGAACCTGTTGAGGATCTTTAAAATCCTTGATTACAACTTGGTGAGGTGTAAAGGTCACAGTTTTACTTTCACTAGAATGAGTGATCTGATAGACTGATAACAAATTGCAGGAAATTCTTAGAACACATAGTACATCACTAAAATGACCATTATCTACTAGAACTGTTCCAGCTCCTACAACACTTAAAGATCTATCATCACCAACAAATATTTGTTTGGTGTTACATTCATGCATAGTAGAAAAGATGGCTTGATCCTTAGCCATATGATAAGATGCTCCAGAATCAATGAGCCATTCATTTGAAGTAGAAGAAGAAGATGCATTATAAGAATAACCAGAAGAACAAAGTGCATGTCCATGAGAGGCAGATTCTGAAGGTGAATCTAGGCTGATGTGGTGCTTCTTCATTGCTACTTCCAGGGCTGCCATCTTCTTGAAACACTTAGATTCATCATGATTATCTTTCCCGCAATAGTTGCAATGCCGCTCAGTCTTCTTGCCTTTTGGCTTGGATCCTTTGTTATTTTTTAAAGAAGGAGCTGACTGAGAGGGTTTTGGACCCTTGTTTGACTTATTATTGCGAAAATTTTGTTTCTTGGGAGGCTTGGACTTTTCTTTCTGTTGGGACAATAAGGCTTTCCCAGATGTATCTGCATTGTTGATTATTCCAAGATGAATGAGTTTATCTTGTTCCCTAATCAAGGAATCACAAAAGGATTCAAGACTAGGCTCTTGATAGCTAGTTGCATTCAAGGATGCTTTCATGGAGTAAAATGTAGATACAAAAACAGAATATGCAGGTCCAAGTTTGGAAAGAATATGATAAATGCATTGTTTGTCTTCCCTCTCAATCTTACATTCTGCACATAAGAGTTTAAGAGTTTTGTACTTAGATAAATAATCTTGAATGCATGAAAAGTCACTTGGATTTAAAGAAATCAACTCATTTTCGAGTTGGTGGCCTCGAATTTCATTGTGTTTACCAAACACAGTTTCCAACTTGTCCCAAGCAGTATTAGGTTCATCAATTCCAGATATGTGGAATCGCAAATCAGTAGAGATTGACATCCCAATCAATCCACGAGCTTCATCACATCTATTTGCCCATTTTATTTTCTTGTCATCATCAGTGGGTTCTTTTTCTTTCCCTGTGGTAATTCTGAAAAGTCCCCTACTTCGTAGAACATCCTCCATACGAGATTTTCATGAGAAATAGTTGGAACTGTTAAGTAGAATATCACAAGAGGCGGCCATATTTGTAAATTAATGGCTGTAAAAGAAGAAACCAATAGTCTGGATGTAAAGAGCTCGAAAAAATAGGCGGTTTAAAAAAAAATGGCACTGAAAACTGACTCTGTATGATGAAGTTATGCTTGAACAAAGAAACTGTTGAAGATGTCCCCAATAGTGACGTGGCAGCTAGAGAATATCCAACAAAAAAAGAACCCCCCTCTTCCCAATATGAACCTTTTGACAATCACTTTACAAAAAAGTTGCTTTACGTGAATCACTTTTATAAAATAAGTGATTTCACTTTTATAATGATATTACTTTTAAATAGTGCAAAAACATAAGTGACTCACTTGTATTTTTATTTTTTATTATTTAAGTGAGATGCACTTTTACAATAAAGTAACTTGAAAATAGAAATTGCATGCACTTATGTAAAATATGGGAATGAGGAAGGGGGCTTTTTTTTTTTTTTTTTTACTCTTCTTGCTTGTTTTGCGTGCTTTCCCTTTTTCCTGCAAAATAGAGCACAAATCGAAACAAAAAAAAATTTCCACACTTGTGGAGTTAGATCTTGTTAGCTTGCCTGGAAATTCTACGTTTTCTCTCTGTTTCTAATTTGCCGAGATCGTGCAAAGTGCACGGCAAAGAGCATACGCAGCCGAAAAAAACCCTTTCCCTTTCTGTTTTTGATTTGCCGAGAGCGCTCAAGGTGCACGGCAAAGAGCATACGCAGACGGGAAAGCAACAATCCGAACCAAAAAAAATCTAATGGTAAAAAAAAATGAAATATGAGATTTTTTCTTTTCAAAAAACGAAATAAAAAAATGCGTCACTGTAACATTATACCTTCAGATCTGATAAAATACGCGTTTCTGGAGCAACTGGGAACCGTTTTCGATCAAAAGAAAACTATTTCCCAATGGAAACGACGCTCCAGACGCAATGGAACACCTTTCCTCAGCCCAGAAATGCACAGAAATAACAGAACTAGAAACCCTTTCGAGTTTCGGCAACAACAGTTCAAGATCTAGATCATAACCGGAAGCGACACTTCATAAAAGCTCTGATACCATGTTCGGGTACACAGGGTACTACCAAACAACCAAACACCAAGAGCAACCACTTCACACAAACAGATCACAGATCAGCACACCGATGTTTTGACGTGGTTTAAACCCTCTTGAGGGAAACACTCCACGGCCCCGGCCAAATAGCTTCTACGGGACAATTTATTATGCAAAGAAAGAAAGTTACAAATGAGCTTCTCATAATCGATCAACTAAACAATGACCCTCCATGCTCTTTAAATAGAGATCATGGACCAATTGGGTGTTAAGCCACGGATCAAGGTTAGGTTTGATCTAAGAGAAGTTGAGCCGTCGGATCACTCTATGTCGGAAACATATCGTGACCGTCGAATTAAGTATTTACAAATGCATACTAATGCATACTAAAGAAACACACTATCCCTAACGGATATATTATACAAGTTGATCTTAACTAACCCCTAAGTGTCTAAATATCCTAACATATAGCTGTAAATAGTTTTCAGCGCTTGTTTAATTGAAATTCTTGACACTACATAGACTTTGCGCTATGCATATGTTGAAAATCCAGTCAAAGAATTATAGACATTTGTTTTTTTTTTTCCTTCTTTGTTTTTATGCTGTCTGTTTTTCCCATATTTCCCATCTATTATAAATCTCTTATACTCTTTACACTAATTAACAATCTTAGTTACATCTGATTTGCTTAATACTTCTCGCATGTGCAGCTTTTCAAACTCAAACCCAAAATTGCAAAATAATGGAAGATAGTTCCTTGGCTATGCACAACACAACAAAAACAACATCAGCACCAAACAGCCCGGCAATGGGAACAACGTCAACGGCTGAAAGTCCAAAAAGGTATGCAATTATTTTGGTTCTAATTGCTTTTTACATCATTTTTAACACATGAAACTTCTCCATCTTCTTTTATGATTTTATAGCACACAAAACAACAGAATATAACTATTGCATTGACAAGTATTTTCTCATTCTCAAACTTGATCCAAGTTTCAACTTTTCTGCTATTGATTGCTGATAATTTTCTCCCTGGGCTTGTTCTCTAACTATAACAATAGCAGGTTCAAAGAAACACCTTTAGAAGCAACTACTATTATAGAGCTATGCACAATGACACCGAAAATTATTTTTGAAGGAGACATCTTGGCTATATATGGGCCCGCACAGAACAAAATCCAAACTTCTCCTGTAAAGGCACAAATACTGCATGCAGACTTTGTTGATAGAGATGGGCTAATGACAATCACTGCTGGAATAAGTGACAACTTGATCAAACGTTTTGGTAGCTATTTCTCAACCAGCAAAATTCTAAGAATCACTCGATTTGGCCTCAAGAAAAAAGGCCAATATGACAGAGGCGATGCCAAGTATTCAATAGTCATATTCCCACATACAATAATTCAGACAATTGATTGAGTTTGCAAAATGAGAAAGCTAGCTCCAGATATGACAATTTCTGATTTGTTGTCATCAAACGACTCCTACTCTGTTGGCTTTGTCGCAGCAATCGTTGTTGCATGTGAATACAACAACAAGCAATTCGACTTGTATATCAAAGACGGTGGAACGGCAAATGACCATGCAACAGTAAATATGCCATTTGCATAGCTAATGTTCTTCTGAAATTGCTATTTTTTAAAGCTAAATAAAATTTCCACTCTTTTATATAAACAAGAAAATAGGAGAAAAAACAAACACAAATAGCTTTAACGATTTCTAATTGCAACCTATGCTCCTTGACTACTGTCTTCTACTATTGTAGTTACAGGTCGATGAAGGCTTCAAAGAACTGCTCTTGCAAATTCAAGAACAACTTGCATCTAATAATTCTCCATTCTATCTGTTTAAAAACATTGTCCGAAATGACACTAAAGGAAGCCACATGCTCCGGACCTATGCAACTACCTTTATTGACCCTCTTAATGATGATTATGCAATTCAAAATTTGCTGCCAATCATTGATTCAAAGACACAGGTACGTTGAAAAATTGCTTCTTTCTCATTTCATGGACAAAGAAAAACAAAAACACAATCTACTTTGGTGCAAAATAGTTTCATTGATTAACACCTTCTTCTGTTTTTTCGTCTCTTGTTCATTGTCTAGTAGCATTGACTTTATTAACTATAATAGGCTTCAGTTAAAAACTTCTCTAAATTCTTGTGGTCTCTTGAGAGTATTATCATCAAAACTGGTATAGATTTTGCAAAGAAACTGGTATAGGATTTCCTTTTGACTGTACAACTAGCCACAAATTTATTTTGATTTCATTGTCCAGTTTTACAACACATTTGTTATGCAAATTTTGAAACCCCAACCAACCTTTCCATCCTATAAAAAACAAGCAATATCTACTTTAGTTTCCACGAGTTAAATCTATATAAACTTACTTAAATAAGTATTATTTTAACCATAAGCATGTTAGGTTTAAACTTACTTAACTAAATATTATTTTAATCATAAGTATGTGAAGTTTTTGATAGCCTAATCCGTTGGGAAAAAGTTTTAGGCAGCCTAAATTTTGCTATTGTCGATAGACATGGTTATATAGATATAGATATATATATATATATATATATATATATATATATATATATATATTTACGACAAGCTCCACAGTAAAAAGTTCTTACGAGATGCTCCATGACATCACAGCCTGTCTCTGCCACAAATAGAAACTGCTGAATATAGATATGTACAAAAAAAAATGGTCTAGCTCTCTCAAGTCTGCACTTTAGTCATCCTTCACCTACCAACACTATGAAATCATTCCATCATTGCACACTTGGAACCATGGCCTCACAACCTGTCCTTGCCACAAATAAAAACTGCTGAATATAAATAAAATAAAAAAACAGTCTACCTCTGAAAAAAAGAAAATGTAAGAAATATTTAAAATGAAAATAATATTTGCGAAACTACTGCCAAATATAAAAATTCCAAAATTAGTCACTTCTAAAAATAACATCATCTCCCATGTGCATGAAAGCAGTCTCATTAGACTCGCTTTTCTACAAGGAGCTCAAATATGTGCTTAAAAACTATATACAACGCTTCATAGGCACACCACCAAAAATAGCCATTGTTGTAATTCACTCATGAAATTGATCATATGTTGCCCGAAATATGCTCATCTCATGAGCTTGTGATGACCAAAAAAATATAAACATCTCTCACATGCAACCCCAAGAGTCTAGTTCCCAGAAAAGCAAATTGCAAAAACATAACAGTTGCTCAAAAACTGATGAAACCGATTCTCAAACAAGCTTTAATCATTGTAAAATTCTGGATGCACTTGTATTAGCATCAACATCATGTATTCTAACTAAATATTAGCCCTTCATTTCTGCAAAGAAATATGGGGGTTAACATTTCCCAAATAGACCTTCCCAATTGGTGAACCCTTTGATATCTCCTCCTTGACTTTTTTTTGCGGTTTTTTATTGCATGTTGTCTGAAATATGCTCATCGACATCGTGAGCTTGTGATGAGCAATAATATTTAAACATCTCACATGCAAACCCCAGAAAAGCAAATTGCTAGAAAATAAGTTAATAAGAGTTTCACAAAATCTGGTGCAACTGATTCTCAAACAAGCTTTAATCAATGTAAAAGTCTGAATGCACTTGTATTGGGACCAACATAATATAGCCTAACTAAATATTAACCCTTCATTTGTACAAAGAAATATGGAGTTAACATCTCTCAACTAAATGTTCCAAGTTGGTCAACCCTCTCATATCTCTTTGAGTTTTCATGGTTTCTCTCTTGTATCGATGTTTCTGATGTTGAGTACACATTTTTGCTATAATCAACAACCTTGTCTATTTGTAGTTCTAGTCTCAAGGCTACCAAGCATATAGTTCACTAGGTCATTGCTTCCAGGTTGTTTTAGCCATTCGTAAAACGACCACTTTGAAAACTTTGTTTTAAAAAAAAAGCTACACATCTGGTTCCTGCAATCAGAAATATCCTTTTACTCTACTATATCTCCTAAGCACATGTTGCTTAAACCTATGGATTTTAAGCTCTTTTGGCCATTCAGACAGGAGTATTTGGTTTTCTATAAAAGCAGTTTAGTTGTTAGATTTATTTGAGCACATCATAACTAATTTTAAGTCTTCTTTGAGTCTTATTTCGAATCATATGTTTAAGCCTATCCAATTGGTGTTCCCAATAAGGCATGTCATTTTTGCCATAGACAAGCACCCCAAATACTTTTAAAAATAAAGGCAATCGATCACAAGCTTTTAAGAATTTATGCAAAGATTCAAATAGTATGATTGGAAAAGATTGTTTGAAGGCATGTGAGCACAAGAGCTCTCAGGAGTATTGTGAATTGAGGCCAATTGTTTTATAAATCGATGACGTTTCCACTCCCCAACTTGTGAGAACATTTTCATCTCGAGATGTAATCAATATCAAGCTCTCTTTGCAAACAAGGCTTTTAACTACCAAAACTGCATCCATTTAATTCATGTTATTTACATCATCTAAAACTATTAATGGCAAATAAGATGACAGTGGCATGACTAGATTTTTGTGATCAGAAGATGGATCCACGATGCTTAGAGTGCCACAAGACAGGTTTTATATTTGTTTAACTCTTCAAAATTTCATTTGCAGCGCCATTGGAGATTTGGATATTTTGCTTTTCGCAAAAACTGCATTGTGTGTCTGTACTCTCAATGTCTGAAGGAAAATTATGATAATACAACATTGCATCTCAATTAAATGAAAATACTTTTTGCCTATACAATATTTATTGCATACTGGGAAACTACAATTTATTATGTTCCTAGGAGTGCTTTAGAACACTGTTTGCATTGCAACAAATTTTAAATTCAAGCCTGCAACTATGTTCACAACATTCTTATTCATCAGTTTCCAGGGATTGTTTTTGCAATGTCTCTTTCCTTTCACCCTTTTGACTAACGACAGTTAGCCAATGGCTACATTTCCCATTAACATTGTAATTAGTCATAGTGCTTTGAATCTAAATTTAATTATTGTTTAAATAAAAAGAAATACTAACATAATTCTATGTAAAAATAGGCTGATATTATATGCATTTTCTATGGTCATTTGTCGTGTGACTTTGACAGATACACGGAATACTCAGAGCAAAAAATCCATTTGCACCTCCGTAGCGATGCATTTGTGCTCAATGTAAACAGCCACTGATTCAGAGCTGTGTGGTCTGTGCATTTTGCAAAAAAGAAATGCAAATTATATATGAGCATAATCTGGAATGCAATTTGGACACAAATGATGGGCTGATAGAATGCACACTGCGCAATCCACAGCTAAAAGAGTATTGTCGAGAAGTAACAAATATTTCATTTGAAGAATACTCAAAAAACATATCATCAACAGTTTTCAATATTCGAAAGTTTTCCCAGCAAGGACTATTTACATTGGCCCTAGATAACAGAATCATCAACTTGAAAAGAAATTGACTTCCAGGTACACAAATCTATTTTCTGTTCTGAAGAGTGAAATTAAGTGTATTTACCTGTTAAATTCATTCATGACAAATAATTGACCCATCAAGTTTCATCGTTGTTTCTGGACTTAAGTGTCTAAGATCTTCGTAAATCACTATGTAAGATCTTAGTAAGATCTTTTTAGATCACTAAGATCGAATTCCTAATTCCATCTTAGTGATCTAAAAAGATCTTACTTAGTGATCTATAAAGATCTTAGACACTTAAGAATAATAAAAGCTTTTTTTATGCCAATAAAAGTCAACCAGAAATAATAAAGTGTATATTATTGAAATCGTGATATATTCTGCTTGCTAAATAAATTCACCATTGTAGCCATCTAGAAAGATCTTAGACACTTATCAATAGCAAAAAGCCATCCTTTATGAGATTAGCTATTGATATAGCAGTGAAAACCACATTTTATGACAGTAAAAGTCACATTGTAATACTAGTGTGTAATATGTCAAACAGATCCAGGCCACTGTGTTCTTTTGTCATGTTATCAAATTGAAGTTTATGTCAGTGAAAGTTAGGTTGTAATACTAATATGTAATATGTCAAACAGATTCGGGCCACTATGTTCTTTTGTCATGTTATCAGATTGAAGTTTGCATTGGCTAATTTTTTCATCAATTTGAATATGATCCTGAAATTTGAAATCCATTTAAACAATAAGTATCATGACCAATATACCATTGTCACAGTGCTTTGAATTTATGGATTCCTAGATTCTAGATCATTATAGTTCATTTATGGGTTTTGATGAAATAGCATGTATTCATATAGTCTAATCATAATCATTGACAATTACAGTACTGCAAAGAATATTACCGGCCTCTGCAAACTATGTTTTGAAAATTGTATTCAATTGCATTAGCTACAAACAGAAACACTTTTCCATTTCTTGAGTTTACATTGATAGTTTGCAGCTTCAAAACATTTGGTATATGTCTAGTTTAACATATAATCATTTTTCAATTTATGAACTTTTCCTAGTCAGTTTTTGCTTAAACAATTTTCACAAAGTTTTGCTTCACGTTTGACTTTGACCATCTGTTGCAAAGTTCGAAAATCTAATGATAGGATGGCATGATTTAAATAGTGTCGATTTAAATACGAACATTTGATGAAATGCTAGTTTCAGTAGCTTAATACTCTAATTATTGATAACAGTTGTATTACAAAATAATTTCCTGTAATTTATTACACAACCTAACAGAATAATTTGTTACTCTTCATAGGATTTTTCCTCTTGCTAAATTGTTCCTACAGATTTATTGCTTCGAAACTCCACAATTTGAGATAAACTATAAGTAATTCCAACATTATAGTCCAAATAGTATCTAGTCTTTAGAAATAGTTGCAGTCTTGCTACTTTTTCCCAATTATTCTGACTACAGTTTGAATGCTATTGGCAGGTGCAACAACAATAAAAAACTGCCACAATGGCACTGGGACTACAATCAATACGAGAGTTGATATTACATAGCTTTTTTGCAAAAAAAAAAAATGCAAAGATTCATTTGCTCATGCAAAAGCACAACTGCAATTTGTTGGACTTATTGCCTTTTTTTGTCCTCTGGTTTATTGACAAAACTCATCCTATTGGGATTATTCCTTTTTTGTCCTCTGCTTTATCAATAGAACTATCGAAGAGTCGTTTTTCCTGCTCATGTAATGGCTTTAGACAATATAAAAAATACACTAGAACTTTCTCTGATTAACATTTCCATAGTTTTTTGTCATTTGCTAAGTAGACAAATATGCTTGCCACAGATTTACATATATAGTATAATATTTCCTACATGGAAATATGTTCCTTTCTTTTGCAAATTAAATATGTTTCTCCCTATCATGATGTGTTCATTATTATTATGTCCCCGAAGGGGATTATATATATATCATGCAAACCCTATTAATTTGTACCTAGGATTATAAAATTTTCCATGTGTTTCTTTCTACCATAATCTGTTCCTTATTATTATGTCCCTGAAAGGAATTATATATATATATCATGCAAACCTATTAATTTGTATCTAAGATTATAAATTTCCCCTTCCTGTTTCAGTGGCGAAAACTATGTCATAGATTATTAATGCCTATTTAAAATTTATTTAAAAACACATTTATCTCTGATGCCAATCTAGGATTTTGTGCCCCAAGGACAGGCGGTGAGTTGACGTCAACATTCAACCATGTAGCAAGGGTTCTGATGAACAGGTTTCATTCGTGTAACAAGGGTTCTGACAAACTGGTGCACATCTAATTAACTTCTTTATTGTGTCTTGTCTATTATATTGAATACATATTGTAAATTTAACATAATTCTGAGATAGTTGAGTATGTGGCCTCCTGTCATGTTACTCCAGCTCGTGGTGCATTGAATGCAATTTAAAACCAGCTTATTCTACAGATCCCACAGATCATTCAGATTGGTTTGCTTCCACCACTTGCTAACGAGACTCCATCCTACGTTGATTCTGCTTGACAATTCTCATGGCTCTCAATTGTTTAATTGTAATCTAATTTTATTTAACTGCAATCTAATGTTGAGAAATATGCCGTCATTTATTCCCTCTATTGGCCAAAGGGTATTCTGCACGTTGAATAGTCAATACTACTGGGTAGCATTCTGGCATATCCTGGCTATAAAAAAAGATCATATATATTCCTCGTTGAGTTTATGCACCTAACCTTCTTCGAATAGATTAGTCACAGGTCTCATGGGATCCGCTTATGAATGGCATGCAATGCTAATAGAATTATTAATGCGATAAGCATAAATATTTCACTCGATATCATTGACAGATCCTCCAGTTATTTGCATACTCCAATAAGTGTGTATAACCCTAGCCCATCCCTCCATGAATACGTAGTGCAGGATTAGAGTTTTTAAAGCACCAAAACCTAAGGGGATATCACATCAACAACGAAGATTTTGACATTATAGCACAACTGCTTACGAGGTACTGAATACATTAATATCACATTTATTATTCTTTTCTACGACGAAGTCCAGGTAGCAGAATTTCCAACTTATTTGATAGCACAACTTAGCATTGCGAAAACACTCACCATTTTTCATCACAGGTTGCAAGCCACATTAGTCACCACCTAGATATTACAGTTAGGGAAGCCGGTAGGAGAGTTAATACTATGACGGGACACCCTTGCCCTCCAGCATTGAAAGATAAACAATGTACTTCTAGTACAACTTATTAGCAGTAGGCATGCGACCGAGCTCAAATGTGAGTGGCGTGACTAATGCTTGGAATTGCGATAAAAAAATTAGTTGGCTTAACAAATGGCACACTGTAGCAGTCGCATACCTCCAACTTTACAAATAAAAAGCATAATAACAAAATTCATAAACTCCATTTCTGTGAATACTGAATAATGGAGCAAATTCTAAGTCCTATATTCCATTCTAGTAGCAAGCCAGTCACTTGTCTCCGCTTGTAGCATATCAATTCATTAATTATATTTCTACTATTTCAAAGGAGCAATAAACTCCACCACTACTAACTACATTCCCATGTTCTCTTATTAATTTGCTTAGTCTCACAACAGGAACTGCGTCAACTAACGCATAAGAACCCTTGTTACTGTTTCTAATCAATTGAACACAATAGATAGTGTGGTCCTGAAACCACTCGAATAAATGCAGATGTCCTGAGTAAATGAATGAATAAGCCTTCTGTTGACTGCCATCATTTGTTTCGGATGCTCAATTTCAATGTTTTCCCCTTTCATTGCAGACACATACTCAACATTTGATATTGTGGATTTTCTCATGAATGTAGCTAGCATTGATATGTGGCCCGGCCATACCTTGATCTGTCAACTATACCTCGGCCACTGCAATGATTAATATAGTGTTAACTCAACTTGAGTTAAAACTCTCTCAGCTACATCATCGGTGACGTTCCAAAGTTATAGTTCACCGATAGTTCGAGTATATGTTTAGTTAATCGAACACTAATTACATTTTCAATTTTGACAGCGATCTTTTATCATTTAGCTGGAAAATGAAGCAGTCTCTTACTAAACATAGGTTGAAGTAATGCGGTAACTTATTTATTATTTTTGCCTGAGGTAACTTACTTATTATTATTATAGTTCCCTAGTTGACCTCTAGAACTCATGATAATTTATTATGCATAGGGTTCCTGCAAGCTGGCAGTCATTTTGATGAAGAACGTAATCTATTGCATTAAAATTGGTCTCTCTCGCTGTCAATTTAAAGTGATGTGAGCAATATTTTTTAATAATATCAATGGTGACATTAAACCTGTATCAATATGAACATGCAACATTCTTTAAATACACTCTCGTAGTTGCTCATCTTTTTTGCAACAAACTACTGCAACCAACCACAATCTCTATGATCTGGTAAATAAAAAATCTTGGTGGCATCCATTTGTGCTAATTCGTGGCATCTTTCTTTATGAGAATGTCATGGCAAGTAGGGTTACTTTTTCATGTAATGGTGTCCATAACATTTTGTTAACATGTTGACACAGGTATGCAAACAATATTCCCATGGTTTAGTAATGATCTTCCTCTTTAAACCCAACAATCGAAAGGATATTTAATATCCCTCAATAACCTAGTGTTCAACAGATGCAATGGTATGCAAATATCCTTCTTTTAGTACAAATGCAAGCTGTATCACAAATTTATTGACAATCATTATAATTCAATTCATGCCTTTAAATGTTCATTACTTGATGCATAAATCCAAAAAAATGGGTAGAGGAAAAATATATATATTAATGACAAAATATACATTTTTTTCATAAAAGCCTCATTCATACCAAAAAGGATGTATTGTTTTTTTTAATCTTTAAAAATAAAAATTGTTTTAGTTGTGTCTAGTTTGACAACTTTATTTTAATATATTATTTTACTTTGATTTATATACAAATTATAATAATTTTTAATTTCTATTAATTACTTTTTTTAAAGGTCATATTCTGATCATCTTGTCTCTAAAAATGACCTCTAAACCCAAATGGTATTATCTTTTGAGTATATTAGTTTGTTGATTAGTACTCGTGGATAACCATAACCAATGCAAGTGTTGTATTACTATATGTTTTCAGTATTGTGCTGATATAGCCTTGACAAAGATACACATGCACATTTGGAATTTTCATAGGAGTATTGAAAACTTGAGGCTCAATGGCTAATTAGTTTTATCTTAAAAGAAATTTTCCCTTGCTATAATTTTGTGGCAAGAGTATCATATTTCTATAGCTTTTCTCTTATAGCAATAGTTGTTATTGCCCACCTCGTGGCTCTTGTTCTATGTCGAAACAAGACCTAAATTTTTAAATATCCAACATAATAAATATTCCAAAATTATAATTAAAAATGAAAATGTTTATCTTAACCTATAATTATTATAAGTTCTTTTTAAATAATAGTTGGAAGTAGTTAGAAAATTTTATTTTTGAAATAAAAAAAACTGTTTGTTTCTTAATATTCATATTCATAGAATAAATCCAAGAAAAACAGTAAAACATGTCTATCCCTTAAATGGTTTTTACAGCAAAATAATTCAAAAAACATGTCTATCCCTTAAAGTTTTTACAGCAAAATAATTCAAAAGTTTATTTAAAGCTTGGCCATAAATTTGCAATCCAAGATTCAAAAGATGAAAATACCCTTAACTTTGTCCTTTTTTTATTTGAGCAATTGACCAAAGCTTATGGCAAAGAAAACGATTACAATCATAGCATGCCACAGGGCTCCACTTGTCCGTTGCAACAGTGGAGGGCAGTCCCGTTGTTAAGATTCAAGGTGCAGCCTGTAGCGCCAGGCAATTGCTGTTGCAGAATACAGCAGTTGCAATAGGGTTTCATTACTGCGTTTCCCAACGATGTGCATTGACTTGATACCACGTCGGTATAGCAAAACTCTGGACAGTATACTGCAAAATGCCACTTTAATATATCAATTAACCGAAACTAAAGCAACACATCTACCAATAATAAAAAAATGAGGGTGATCTCGATTCTCACTCATGGCCTGCGGATTATCCATATTCTCCTTTCCTCGTACAACGACTGAAGCCATTGCTGTCAACAGTATTACAACTGTGCCAATATAACTTCATTAAATATAACGAATTATAACGATGTCTTAAACAACAAAACATCTTCAGATCAAAAGGCAAGTAACTATCTCAAACAGCTTCATATCAAATGGCAAGCAATTCAGCTATAACAACATTAATTGCTCCGCAGCAAAATTTCAACCCAATATTTTATATATATCATACCTGACAGAATTGATAAAATCCGAACGGGCGCCATTCTTGATACAAAGAGAGAAGTGAAAGACAGAAACAATCCAAAACAATGGAATTTGAGATGATGTGCAGAAGGCTATGATCGCCGTTTATAAAGAGAAGTGAGATTCAAAAGAGGAAAAAGCCTTACACAAGTTCATAATGAACTGGACGACGTAGAGGCGTTTCTAAAAATTAGAAGGTAGCCGTTTTTTCATTAAAAATTAGAAAGTAGATGTTTTTTCTTTAAATTTCCATTCTGTTTCACCCTAACATCTCTATGCCTTCGTGTGGAGATCTTTAGCCCTGTATATACGTTGATACCAATGAATTTATACCACACATAGCCTCCACACAACGAGGATGCCAAATATACAAGGACCATGAATAAAATCATTGTAGTGTCAAAATTCAATATGATACACTTGGATGGACTCGTTATTACTTCCTATCACTCGTTTTCCATGACTTATTAACATATTCCACCACAAATAGGAATTAATAAACCTTGTAATGGCCTTACGCCATTGTTGTTCTCCTAACAACTAATGGTTCATGAATAGTCGAGGCAGAACTTTCTTTAATTAAAGACCGTAAAATACTTCATCCCCATAGGTATTTGAATAACACATGGATTCAAACTATATTGTTTTCATGCAGTCTCTTCATAAATTTTGTATTGATCATTCCTATTGGTTTATTTCATTCTATTCGATCCAATACCTAATTCGAAAGATGTTCTTTCAAGTTGTCTCAATGGCCTATCGGGGAGTTTTGAAATATTTTCGTTCAAGTTATCAAGATGGTCTATTAAGATCATTTAAAATATGTTATTTCAAACCGACATATGGTGTTTTCAAAAAATATGTTTTTGTTTGTTTATATTTTTTTAGATTGAAAAAGACTTTGTATAAAGTAGTAGAGTAAGTGGAATATGTGTCTTAGTGAACATATTAAGGGATAATATTTGTTAGAATGCATATGAAGATATGTTTGAGAATATGTGTGGTATTGTATATTTTCTAAACATGATATGTTGTTAATATGCAGTGTAGCATTATAGCTAATGTGATTGACTAAGAACTGAAACAATAGTAACAAAAGAATCAAGACCCTCTCTAGGTCACATATCTCGCCTCTCCTCGCACATATCTGATAGATCTATCTCAGATCTAACCACCAAAATCACGAATCTGATAGATCTGACCTCTACAACCACAGATTTGAGCTATGCTCTTCATATCTAGTCTCTATCAATCTGATCTGAATGCCAAACTGAGTCACCACATGGATCTGGTATGATGCTCCCATATTTGAGTGTGATTTCTCTCGTTCACCCTTACCAGGGCTCTGATACCATGTTAATTATCCATATATCACTACTCTGTCTGGGTGCCCTGAGATCTGAAGCAATTTGAGTCTCTATAAATCAGAAATACAATAAAGACTTAAGATACAATTGTTATAGATATCTTAACACTTCCACAATGAAAATACACAGCAATCACACAATAACTCAAGATGTACCCTAGAAACCCCAAACAGGGAATACCAACTAACTGTGGGGCTATATTATATCTCGAGCCTATAGCAAAGAAAGTAGAGGATAAATACATAACAATACTTCAGATGAAACAACCGAACCAGACAGGTATCAAAACCCTAGATCTGCATGCAAACACTAATGCATGTCCTTGGGATATGTGCCCTAACTGTCAATACAGATCTGAATCTCTCTGCAAGTCAATATCTCTCTATAATATCTCTCTCACTCCACAACCCTTATTTGTTCTACAAAAGAATAAGGCATGTTGTCTAGATCTGAGTAATGTGACCCTCTCTCTGCATGGAGAAGTGCTCCCTCCTCCAACTACTAGAAACTCGCACACAATCAAATCTCAGCCAATCTAAGCTTTGATGGTCATTATTCTTCCTCAATCATTGAGAAAGACCAACTCTAGAAGTCTTAGCTACTCAATCCTCGAACCGAATGCACAACGACCTCCTCTCCTAAAAAAGTGTGCCCCTCCTCCTCTGAAAGTCGCCCAACCTGTAAACACACAGGCACACACATATATTAAGTGACCATTTTTCATATTTAGGCACATTATTTGGGTACATATGCATAGGCCCAAAATGTCTTGAATCCATCTTACCCACAAATATTTTCTTATACACATATATTCATGCAAACAGTGTTAGCTATAGTTGTATTCCCAACTAGTACACACTCGTGTTGAGCAGCTGAAGCAAGGTATTTTTTAAGGATTCTAATATTATACTTAAGTATAGTATCCTAAGCAATAATTTTGGATTGAAAAAAATATCTATTTAGATCGGTAGGCAAATATTAAATATGAAACATACAATTTACTACAGAAACATGCAAATTTTGGTAAATTTTATGATGAAAAAATATATTCTATATAAATATAGGCAATATTAGAGACTAAAAATGACCAAATAATGAATTTATTTTTTGAAAAAAAAACCCAAAAAATAGCCAATTGGCGAAATTTTGCCCCTAAAAACTAGCATGAGTCGAAGCCACATAATTACATTATGCAATAGTGAGCAAATTTATGGGTTTTATGTTATTGTGGAGTGGACAACAATTGTGTCCTACTTGCTTTTGAAGAATCAAAATTGGTTTTAATTCCATACTTAGGCATTACTATAGTTTATGAATGAGATCATGTTGGATTGAATGGTGAAGAGAAAGAATCATACCATGGGTTGCTATTTTGTGTATATCAACATATGTTCTATATATATATACCCAAAATGAATTCAAATTAACATGCATTCCCATCACTTATATATGCAATGGCACCCTCAAGTAGTGTGGAATGTGAAAAGTGTTTTTGAGTTGTATTCAAATGCAATCAATAGGTTGTTTAGAACTTCCCAACATGCATACTATATTTTATTTATAAACTATTTGTTGTTGGCATCAATGCCATTCATAGATATTGGCTATAGTGAATGCTAGAATCTTGAAAGTGCAAGTTTGGTTGAGGATGTATTGTACTTTACATGCTTATTCCCAATGTAGTTGAATAATCATAAGAATATTATTCACATTATATTTGTGAATCATGGTATGCAATTAAGGGAAAAAGGAAGCATTAGCCATATTGCTTTGTTCCTTACTTTGAAATCTAATTGCCTCTTCGGTGGGAGAAATCCCAAATGAAGCAAGCTCCAATTACAAAATACTTCAGAATACACCTCATTCCATTGATTTGAATTCTTTATATAGTTTTGTACAACATCCTAGGTACATTCTAGAGAAGGAACATTCCAGTAGGTGGAACATTTTAGATATTTCCTAGAGAAGGAATCTTCTAGTAGGTGGAACCTTCTATTAAGAATTCTTATAAATTATTTTTTTTCATACCACATCTACTTTGTGGGCCTTCTTTAATACATATGTCCTTAATACATAACATCCTATCTATCTATATAGGGGTATAGGTAGGACCCTAACATGCCTTGTCCTCAAGGATGAAGGTGAGGATTATGAAATTGTTGAAAAATCCCTTCTAGTTCCCTTGCGACATCCTTTGGTTGCATGTATTTACACTAGATCAAGACTTCTTTGATTCTATTCATGCATAGTTTATATTCCTTGGTATCCATACTACTTCCAGTTAAATCCAAATAGATCCTTCCTCATCAACTTCTTGTAACTTGGTTTGTACTTTACAATTGAACCCCGCCACTTTTTTGAGGAAAGAATGCATGAATCTTGGAGTGATTTGTAAGAGGTAGCTTGAAGGAAACCTGCCCAATGTGTTGGATGATCTTGTAAGGCCCCTAGAAATTTGGAGCTAGTCTCTGATGGAGCTTATTTTTGAGTGATGTATGTTTATAAGGTTGAAGTGAAAGAAAAAAATGATCCCCTTTTGCAAATGAATGCTTTCATGTGTGATTTTGGTTCGCTTGTTGTTTCATTCTATTTTGATCCATAGGAAAATTGTCCTCAAGTGTGTTGAGTATAGTTACATGGGTGCAAAGTGTGTTATCTACTACATGGACCTTGGAAGTTCCTACAAAATAGGAACTCATAAAAAAGGGTTTTTTGCCATATAATGCTTCATATGAGATCATTTTGATAGCTCCATGATAGGTAGTATTACACCACATTCTACAAGAGGAATTCATTGTGCCCATTGGTGTGTCCATTCCAATTCGAAGAATCTCAAATAGGTTTCCAAGGAATTAGCTTCTATTTTACCATCTATTTGGTGATGATAAGTCATGCTCAGTTTTAAATTGGTACCTTGAACTTTAAATATTACCATGCCAAAATATGCTAGTGAAGTTAGGGTCTCGATTCAGACAATCAATCCTTCTTCCAAATCTTCTCCATTGTCACCTTCTCGACACATGGTCCTTCCGAATGATAGCATAACACCCTGGCTGCTTTTCCTCCTCCGCAAGGAATTCTTTTGTTGAGCACATCAACACTTGCTTCTCCCAAAAGTTTCTCTTATCGTGCTTACCGTCATCTCGCTCCTTCGGCCTTGGCTTAAGAGTCCTCTTCATGCCATTTTTCTACACTGTGACTGTGTTGGCTCGACCATCATAGATCATTTTCCGATCATATTTCCATGGTCTTCCTAACAACAAATGGAACGCATCCATTCGGATTACGTCACACGGTACACTATCTTCAAATCCTTCAAATCTGAAGTTAATCAAGAACTGTCTGGTCACCTTCACATGGTGTCCTTTCTGCAACCATGAGATCTTGTAAGGGTGTGGATGCTCTCGACACTTTAACTTTGCTTTGTCAATAACCTATGTTGACACAAGATTCTTAGTGCTTCCACCATCAACTATGGTCTTGCAACGTCGTTCGTTGATTAGCACCTTGGTTCGAAAGATTTCCTTTCGCTGTGCTGGCTCTTGCTCGCCGCGTCTGTCTTCCAAAACCAGTGTCTTCCTGGATGTCATGGCCCGACTTTTCTTCTTACCATCCTCACTGCTGTCGATTGTCGATTCTACCCTCTTGTCGACTTGCTCATCCCTTCAACGTCTGGGTTTCGACTCTTTTGCAACATGTAGGTTCTCTGGGCATTCATATGCCTTGTGTCCCACTCCACAACACTTGTACCAAATTATGGCTGTTCTGTTAGCTCATTTTCTGTCGGATGGACCGCTTCGACCATATGCACCTCAACCACGAGTCTCACAATTATCGCATTGGTTTTCTTTTGTTTTCTCCCTTGTTGATTTCCCTTCCGTCCCTCAACTTTTGTAATGTCCCTTGTTAGGAATTTTATTAAAATGGCAATTTTTCACTTTTTTCCCAAGTTTGGCCTTTGACTAGTTTTGAGCTCTAGGTCCCCAAATTGCTCAAATTGCTCCCAAATCTTCTGAGAAGGTATATGGATGATGTTAGAACATAAATATGTATTTTAGGGATGCTTTTGGACCTTTAAAATACTTCTGCAAATTCTCTTTCAATTCTGGCCAATGTAGGGAACTTTACTAGTAATTTCCCTTGGACTAGTATTGGTCTCTAGGTCTCGAATTGACTCCAAATGCCTTCAAATATTCAAGAAAGGTGTATGAATGATATTAGGACTTGAATATGATTTTCATGTATGATATATTGCCACCAAAATACCTCTGCAAACTCTCTTAAGATTCTGGACCAAGTATGCAATTTTACTAGTAATTTGGGGTTCAAATCCCCTTGGGGTAAATACTGAAAATGGCTTCCCAAATGCCTCCAAAGCCACTCAAATTTATTAAAATAGGTAGGGAATGTATTAAGGATTTTATTAAGGTCTCATTTGCACCATTAATTGATTATTATATCTGTTCCAACACTCTCCCATTCAACTGCAAAATCACCAATTCGACCCTTGGGGAAATGGCACTATTTCTTCTCCCAATGCAATTAAACTGAGTAAAAATACTTCATATGCTCAAGTAAAGTACATGAAACTTGTAAAATACATCCATGGCAGTCCATTAATCACAAATGCATCAAAGAATCATCCATTCATTCGAAATCATCATCAATACATTGGTTCACAACAAGGTAGTGGGGAAATGGCATTGTTCTTCCATTAAAAATGAGATTTATACATTTCTACTTGGAATTTCGACGTGAAAATTTCTGGAGATGAATAACAGAGTATTTACTTCATATTACAAAATAAATGGGGCATTAGAAGCTCCCCCAAAGAGTACAATAGCTCACCAAAAATGTCCTTCCTCAAGGATCAAGAATATGCCATCAAAACTAAAAATGGTTGAAGGAGTGAGCCGCAATAGAAGAAACCATGAGCTGCCCTGTAGCTTACACCTACAAATAAAAAATCCATTAAATCTCCAAATGAAAGTTCTGAATGGCCTTTCCAATTACCAACTTGGATGGGAATCTTTCACCCCCGAAATTGGCTAAGGCAAGAAATTAGTCATCCACTAGCTCTCCCTCTTCACAAATGCAATTGCAAAATCTACAAATGATCAGAAGCTGGTTTAATTCTTTGTTATTGACATGTATAAAGTTCTAATGTCCTCCATGGGTTGAATTCCTTCCAAGAGACTCATGCCAACTCAAGTTGGGAAGAGATTCCAAAGAACGCCACTTGTACAACAATTCCTAGTCTCCCACCTCCACCAAACCACATGTGGAAGCATCTTAGCTGCCCTAACACTCTTGAACGCCCTCTTGGAGTCTATTTTTAGCCCTGACATGTCATATATGTCATATGTTAGCCTTCAGGTATGATTTGTGTCATAGGTGTCATAGCATCTTCATCATTGTTGTCAAAGAGCTAGGGAATCTATCCCAAGTGTCTCACTAGCTCCAAATTGCCTCTTCCTCTTCCATGGGAGTTACTCTTCCTCTATATTTCGACCTTGGATGAGTAATGCCATAAATAATACCTTTTGGACTCCCCAAGTATGTTACCATTCACCTTGAATTCGAATTGGTGAGAGAATGATGCCAAGTGTAGTGGGGAAATCTAGCCATATGTGGGTCCCACTTCCTCCATGTGTCTTCATGATCAAATGCCACTTTGATTTTCGCTTGTATATATTTATTTAGCTCATTTATTAAATATTTATTCCACTCTAATGTTCAAACATCATTTATTATCCCCATTATTCCAAATCCCAAAGCTTGCACCCCAAACCTAGGAAACTAGTAATCTTCCTCCTTGGCAATTATTTGACCTTTAACATCAATTTTACAAACTCTAATTAATATGGCCAATGTGATTAGTCCATTGTGACCCAATTCCAAATTTGGGACATGAAAAATCCTCCCTTTCCAATATTGCTTGTCCTCAAGCAATTCCAAACATGGGTGTTGAAGAACCTGCTTCCTGTATAATTCTTTGAAGTTGCCATTGAATTGCCCAACCTTGAGTCTTTGAGTTTCCATGAAGATTTTAGAGAGGAACCACCATGCTTGCTGCTGCACTATTCTGATAAAAATCACTTTATTAATTGGGAAATCCATCTCCCATACTGCTTGTTTCCCCAGAAAATTTGAAACCAATGAGATAAAAATGATTCCAGGGTCCCATTGCTTGTATTGCACCCCAACAATTAAGAGTGCTCTCCAACCCATACCATTAGATAAGAGAATTCCTAGATCCCATTTTCTTGTATGCATTCTTCCAAACATCATGAGTGCAAAATATATATCATCAAAGTACATAACAACATAAGGAAAATGTACATCGAGAAGATGAATCATCAAAGAATCATTAAAGTGCTTGTACCTCTAAATAAGTAGGCCATCATTTTTCAAGTGCATACAAGCATCGACTGAACAATCAAATCTGATCCAATGACATAGGTGAGTATCCCATGTCCTATAATGCTACTCCAAAAATATGTAAGATGCATCAAATCAATCAACCCTGTATTCTTTCATCCACATAGTTAATGAAGTTCCTCCAACATCAATTGAACTAAGCAAGGAGCAAGGAAGATCATGAGTCTTCAAGTGACTCAAGTGAACATCATAAGTGTGTACATGAAGATATGTATCATCACAAGGAAAAAAAATATTCTGCTGCAAATGTAAATAATGAGGTGCTCTATTCATGTCATCCTCAAAATGAGAGGTAGGAGTTACATACCCCTCATGTGGCACCATTAGAAAAAAACCCTTCACCCAATTTTCATCCCCAATTGATGTGGCTGAAAAAGAAGTGGGGGGTGAGGAATTATGAACCAACCTTAAATCCTTACAATTCTTACCCATTGAAATCTTTAATTCATCCTCTCCATAATTGGTTGGTCCAACTATTGTGAGATCATGTGCCTCCTCCAAGGATTTGCAATTCTCTCCATGAGGAAACTCATAATCCCTCTGAACAAGGACAAGTGCTTGTACTTCTTCCTATTTTAGTGCAGCATCTTCAAGAACCTGCATATCAACATGTACATCATGTTCCACAATTACATTAGGTTCCTCTTTTGTGACATAAATTATTTCATCCTTTTCCTTGAAAAGAGAACCATTGCTCATTATTTTTTCCGAGTTGCTTCCAAGTTCACTAAGCAACAATTTGAACTCTTGAAAGTATTGTCTCCACTTTTCTTCAAAGGATGGTTTAAGTAATTTCATAAACTCCTCATTCTCCCCTAAGGTTCCTTTCTCATCCTTACTCATGGTGACCAATGAAGGCACTTCTTCTCCTACTTCTTCCCTTCACCAAAGTACATCCAGTTTCAATTTCTAAGGGTGGTGGATTATTTCTTTGACTCCTGGTCTTCATTAATGTTCTACCACATCAGGTGCCAAGACCATGCTCTGATACCACTATAATTTCCCTTGTTAGGAATTTTATTAAAATGGCAATTTTTCACTTTATTCCCTAGTTTGACCTTTGACTAGTTTTGAGCTCTAGGTCCCCAAATTGCTCCAATTGCTCCCAAATATTTTGAGAAGGTATATGGATTATGTTAGAATATAAATATGTATTTCAGGGATGCTTTTGGACCTTTAAAATACTTCTATAAATCCTCTTTCAATTCTGGCCAATGTAGGGAACTTTACTAGTAATTTCCCTTTGACTAGTATTGGTCTCTAGGTCTCGAATTGACTCCAAATGCCTTCAAATATTCAAGGAAGGTGAATGAATGATATTAGGACTTGAATATTATGTTCAGGGATGATATTTTTCCACCAAAATACCTCTGCAAACTCTCTTAAGATTCTAGACCAAGTATGCAATTTTACTAGTAATTTGGGGTTCAAATCCCCTTGGGGTAAGTACTGAAAATGGCTTCCCAAATGCCTCCAAAGCCACTCAAATTTATAAAAAGAGGTAGGGAATGTATTAAGGATGTTATTAAGGTCTCATGTGCACCATTAATTGATTATTATATCTGCTCCAACCCTCTCCCATTCAACTACAAAAATCACCAATTCGACCCTTGGGGAAATGGCACTATTTCTTCTCCCAATGCAATTAAACTGAGTGAAAATACTTCAAATGCTCAAGTAAAGTACATGAAACTTGTAAAATACATCCATGGAAGTCCATTAATCACAAATGCATCATAGAATCATCCATTCATTCGAAATCATCATCAAGACATTGGTTCACAACAAGGTAGTGGGGAAATGGCATTGTTCTTCCATTAAAAATGAGATTTATACATTTCTACTTGGAATTTCGACCTGAAACTTTCTGCAGATGAAGAAAAGAGTATTTAATTCATATTAAAAAATAAATGGGGCATTAGAATCTCCCCCAAAGAGTATAATATCTCACCAAAAATGCCCTCCCTTAAGGATCAAGAATATGCGATCAAAACTGGAAATGGAGGAGTGAGCTGCAATAGAAGAAACCATGAGCTGCCATGTAGCTTACACCTGCAAATAAAAACTCCATTAAATCTCCAAATAAAAGGTCTGAATGGCCTTTCCAATTACCAACTTAGATGGGAATCTTTCACCCTCAAAATTGGCTAAGGCAAGAAACTAGTCATCCACTAGCTCTCCCTCTTCACAAATGCAATTGCAAATTCTACAAATGATCAAAAGCTGGTTTAATTCTTTGTTATTGACATTTATAAAGTTCTAAAGTCCTCCATGGGTCAAATTCCTTCCAATAGACTCATGCCAACTCAAGTTGGGAAGAGATTCCAAAGAACGCCACTTGTACAACAATTTCTAGTCTCCCACTTCCACCAAATCACATGTGGAAGCATCTTAGCTGCCCTAACACCCTTGAGCACCCTCTTGGAGTCTATTTTTAGCCCTGACATGTCATATATGTCATATGTCAGCCTTCAGGTCTGATTTGTGTCATAGGTGTCATAGCATCTTCATCATTGTTGTCATAGAGCTAGGGAATCTAGCCTAAGTGTCTCACTAGCTCCAAATTGCCTCTTCCTCTTCCATGGGAGTTACTCTTCCTCTATATTTCGACCTTGGATGAGTCATTCCATGAATAATACCTTTTGGACTCCCCCAAGTATGTTACCATTCACCTTGAGTTCGAATTGGTGAGAGAATGATGCCAAGTGTAGTGGGGAAATCTAGCCATATGTGGGTCCCACTTCCTCCATGTGTCTTCATGATCAAATGCCACTTTTATTTTCACTTGTATATATTTATTTATCTCCTTTATTAAATATTTATGCCACTCTAATGTTCAAACATCATTTATTATCCCCATTATTCCAAATCCCAAAGCTTCCACCCCAAACCTAGGAAACTAGTAATCTTCCTCCTTAGCAATTATTTGACCTTTAACATCAATTTTACAAACTCTAATTAATATGGCCAATGTGATCAGGCCATTGTGACCCAATTCCAAATTTGGGACATGACAACTTTCTTCGACAGATTCCTTTCTATAATCGCTACTTTGGCCTTTCACGGAAACAGTCTTCACACCCCGACCAATCATCGTGCCTCTAGTCACTGTGGATTTCCTCGACAGTTTATCTTCTACCTTCAGAGATAACTGGTAGACTTCACCCACTGCTCTGAATCTTGACATGCTCAATTCATCCTGAATAGCATATTTCAATCCATTCACATACCTAGCGACAACTTCTTCTCCTTCATCGATATTTCCCGACCTTATCGACAATCTGTAGAACTCTTCCATGTACTCCTTCACGGTAATCTCTTTTTGTCAAAAGTTTTGCAACTTCCAAAACAAGGAAATCACATAGTCACTCGGCAAGAACTTCCCTTTCAACTTGGAGACCATCCTATCCCAAGATTTGATTTTCTCCTTGCCCTTCTTGACTCTGTCGGCCTGCACATTGTCCCACCACAATGAGGCATGACCCTTCAACCTCAGACATGCAGTCTTAACCCATTTAGGATCCTCGATATGCTCTATGTCGAAGTATTTCTCGATCTCTCTGAACCAGACAATCAAATCCTCTGGATCCATACTTCCCGAGTAGGTACGCACATCTATCTTTGTCCGACCTCTCGTATCCGTTAGAATTTTGATCAGTTTGTCTTCTGGTTCTTCTCCCACTGCTTCTCGTGCTTCCACTTCTTTGACTTCCTCGTCGTTGTGGTCTAACGCATCAGGAATACAACCATGCCTTTGGCTTTCTTTGATCGATGTGCTTCATTTGTCAAAGTTTGCATTGTTCAGATGCACTTGTCTAACATCTCACGATCAACTGTGACTGCTGCGCCACGTGCTCTTTGTCCTTGGACATTAATGCCTCTGTGAGCCATTTTCAACCTCAGCTGAAACTCCCACTTCATCTAATCGCAACCGGACTTCAACAAGTCATGTACAACTCTACCCAACCTGAACTAGAGCTTTTCAACGCACTTACAGGCTAAATATCACTGAGGTTCTTCTGCGCGCGGGGTTCACTTCTTGCTCTGATATGGCTATCCTCCAGATCTCAGGATGCTATATCTTTGATACCAACTGATGCAAGGTGCCTTATGCAATAACGTTCTTTCTTAACAATTACACACCACACACATGTTCACATAGACAAGATGCAAACAACATGCCAGAAGCTGGATTATATTACTTCAACCGAATTGGTTACAATGCAACTCTACATGGAATGAAATAACTAATTAACTGTTGACCTCAGCCATTACAATACAGAAGTAACTGTGTGCTATCTCAGTGTGTCAACCTCACGCTCTCTTGGTTCACTACAAAACTCTGAGCTATGGCTCGATCTTCTCAACTCTGTAGATGTGTGACTTTCCTATCCAATCTACCAGACTTTTCTTGCTTCTCTACTCTGCCAAGACTGTCCAATTGATCCAACCTTCCTAGACTTCTACTCTGCTGCTACTGCTATTCCCAAGATCACCCTGATCCTCGAGACACGCATCCCCTTTCTGTTGATCTCCTTAGATCCTGCAGACCTGCAACTATCAACGCCCCAACCATGCTGCAAAATCTCTACCTGTGATGACATCTATCATGTCTTCACCCACCTATAATAACTGTCATTATCTTCCTTAGCAACCCCGGACTGGTGCCAAGTACTCTCCTTGACTTCTAGACATCCTTTTGACATGCTATAGTAATCCATCACGTCGGCCATATTTTCTGTCATCTTCAACTTACCCGTCATATTCCTTCACACTCCTTAGGCTTCTCCAGTCCACCCCTTCCTCCTCACTTGGCTCATGCCCAACCTATCAGAGTCATGGTGCGACGCATGTCAACCATCAACACTCCGCTCAATCTATTCGTCTGTCGACCCCAACATGTCGACTCTCAAATTTTACTGCATCTGTCGGTCACATAACCGACTGCTCCTGCTCGACCTATTAATTTCGACAAGTCAATTTGCTCCCCCACACCAGTGGTCATCGGCACTCCCTCTGGTCGGTCTCCGTCATGTCGATCAACTTCGACAAATCTGCCTAGGCCCCTATGCTCCTGCATCAGTATGTCACTTGAGTGTGCTATGATTGTTTCCTTCACCTTGTGGACCTCACTAATTGACTTGGGGGTGGAATTTAATATCCCTGATATGATCTCAGAGGATATCAACTCAAATTCAAAGATTAAAATAAAAGAATTGCACAACAGAAACTAGTTCTCAAAACTAAACAAGAAGAGACTAGACTAGGTCACTGTTTAACCCACCCAGAGCTTGATAGAGGGACACTTTCGTATCTTCAAAATGTATGGGGGAGTGTGTAGTAGAAAGGAAACTAGATTCAAGGCCATATTCAGAGTTCTATGCACACGGTACTAGGGCCATTTATATCTCAACAACCGCTCCAGGGAAGTCTACTCCAAGGCTTCCTGTGCACACCAACATATGCATACTAAAATCATTCACTTACTATTGAAATAAAACCCTGGTGGAAAACAAGTCATTAACCCCCTAATTTGATGATGGAAAATAGTTACTGATGTTTTGGGAATATTTTACTGAGTTTGGGGGCAAAAGGAGAAAGAGCACTATGTAGGATTGCTCCACTAGCTTGTTTCCAGGCTCTTCCAAATAGGTTGAGAAGGCCACGAATTCTCATTTTAATGGTGGGATGGTGTTCAATAATGTCTTGGGGACCTAAAGTGACTGAAAAAACTGAAAACAAGCATACTACAAAGCTAGTCAATTAGGAAGGTCCAAAGAGCTAGTCTTGATGTATTCGGACACAAACAATCTCTAAGGCTCTTGAATATCTGATTTTTGACTTGGGATGGATTGTACATTCATATGAAAACCTACATAAACTTTTAGAAAGGAAAATAGATTCTCAGAACTCAATATATTTCCATATACTGAAAACTAGTCAAGGTAAATTGCACAAAGAGCTAGTCTTGTTAAAGGTGAGCAAAATTTTTTGTCTAAGTATCTCGAAATCCTTCACTGATGTATAATAAGGACTCATACATTAAATAAGACACAACAACAAGTATTAAAAAATCCCATTAAGAATTTAATAAGAGTCTCAGATATCAAACTATATAGAGAGTTATCAAACATGGATTTTTACAATGAATGGAGGAGAATGCTTGAGAGAAGAATGAGAAGGGGAGGTATAACCACTAGATCATATCTGTAGGATGGAAAATATATATTGGTATATCATTGAAGGTGCATTGATATTCTGTATCGTATTTCAAGCTCTCCAACTGATTACTCTCTCCAAGTGAAACTCTACAGAACCACATCAAACCGGCTTGGATCTATGCATCAACTGATGAAGGATTGATCTTCACATGAAATGGTTGGATCAGATCTGCAAATATGTATCAATGGTTGCACTGGATCATGTGCAAAATACTAGAACATGAAATATGGGGAACATCTCCCATAGGTGGCTAAGGGTGCATAACCAAATCCTAGAGAAGCTTAAGCTTACTCACAAACAATTCATAAACTATCAAAAGATGTGAAATGGAGTTCTCCTCCTTTTATAGACTTTTCTCCTCATGGTTGATCTTATCCTCTTAGAAATTCAAATTTGAGGAGGCATGGATGTTTCATTAATTAGATGTATTGGGTTTGGACCCACTTAGCCCCATGGATGCTTCCTCACTTGCTAAACTTGGACCCTATAGATTTTATGGATGTTTCTAATCCTTCTTGAGTTGCACAAATCAAGAAACCTTTTTCTTTTTTGCTTTATATAAATTTATTGATTTTCCAACTTTCTTTGCTTTATGACTTTCTCTTTCTTTTAGAAACTGCACCTCCTTTCTTTCTAGATGTTTCCTGCTTTTCAAGTATGGATTCTTGTTTGCACTTGCCTGCTTTGTGCACTTGCAGTTTCCTTCTTTTTTCTGACACCTTGCTTTGTGCATGATTTCTTCCAGTTTCCTCTTTGGTGTGACAACTCATAAGGATAGCCTTATCTATTCATGTGCCCTCATAGGGCCCTTTTCATCATCAAACTCATCATCATATGTAATTAATAATAAAAAATAAAAATAATATTTACATCACTTCTAATTTAATTAATTAAAACAACTATAGGCTAAATTATTCCTAGTTAATAATTTAACTGCCTAAGTAATGTCATCCCCTTATTAATTACTTAATTGACTTTCACTAGGATCCATGGGGTTTGATGTGACATTGGATGCTTCATGGTAATGGAAAAATGGGAACATGACATGGAAACCATAAATGATTACATATGGTTGGGTATAAAATCGCTTTCTAGTAGCTATCTTCCATGGAGTAGCATATTTAAAAGATAATTGTTCCATCTATACTATGAAATGTTGTTGATGATTACATGATTATTACGTTGGTAATTGCTTATGTATTAATTGGGTAATGGAATTCATGGATGTATGAGGTGTTGCATGTTAACTATTGCATTGCTAGGTTTCATGCCTTTGTTATTTGAATGCATTAGAGTTTATTTGGATGAAATATACATTCTACATTTAGTACTATATTGTGCATTCAAAATAACAAGTTTGAAGTGGTTGACTAGGCCCTATTGAATGATCAAAGTATTCCTTTAAATAGGTAGATTCCATGTTATTTGCATTTGGAATGTTGACTTGGAATGGGATTCACTATGGCATTGGTTGTTTATATTGAAGGGTTACTTTGAGATAGTTCGATTGGCCCTTGTTTGATTCAAAGAAATTCTTCAAATGGGATTAAAGTGTTAATATTCAATATGATAAGACAGAGAATATCAGTATTACATTCCATTTCACAACAATATCATATACAGGATCACTGAAAAAACAACAAGCACAACATAAACATGAGACACAGATTTATCCTACGAAACCCTCATGGGGTAGAAAACCCAGTAAAGCTTCCTCAATATAGATGACCAACAAATACAAAGATGTAATACCCAAACATGAGCTCCTTCTCCTCCATGGAATATCTCTCTCTCACCTATGCGCCAATCACAAGTGAGTGAATGTGTGTTAAATGAGGAACACACCTCCTCTATTTATACACAACTCTGACTTGACTTTTACACTAACTAGGTTAGCCCCAACTTAACCACTTAACATAAAGTTGACTGGGCTGACCCCACTAGGGTGGTCTAATAACCCTTTAAACCACATGACTCATACAGGGCTGACCCCCACTAGGGAAGTCTAATAACCCAAGTTACCACATTCTCCATGGAGGAATAAAACATCTCTGGATATACAATAAGGTCTTCATAGAGGAATGAAACATCTTCAGAATAATAAAGTACAAATATAATATTCTTAGATGTTACAATATCTCAACACTCCCCCTTAACGAGAAGGATATTATAACAACATCTGCAAGAGCAAGGAGTCATCAACTACATGATACATGGTACATCTATAAATCATTGGAAGCTTTCTTCATAATCATCAGTAATTCAAACGGTTACTAGAACATCTTCAAGATCTTCAATACTGGAACATCAACATCTTCAGTACTGAGTCTTCATCTTCTACAATACTTGAACAACTACAGCAATATCATCATTTGGATCTTGTTAAGTTTAAACCAAATAGACTAGCAAGATCACTGAAAGAAACATAATCACAAGATAGACACAGAATATACCCTGGGAAACCCTCATGGGGTAGAAAACCCAGCAAAGCTTTCCTCAATAAGATGATCAACCAAAATACAAGATGTGCTCCTTCCTTCTTTGTCTCCTTAGCAGATCTCCCAGACAAGTGCTCCTATCTCAAGTGAGTGAGTGTATCAAATGAGGAACATACCTCCTCTATTTATACACTACACTGACATTTATTTTACACAAGTACATGTAGGCTCGTATTTAACCATTAGGTTAAATACCCTATTATAACTGACTGGGCCGACCCCCACATGGTGGGTCTAATAACCCTAGCTACCACAACCAATTCGGAGGAATAAACATCTCCGGATTCATAGTATAATCACATCGGAGGTATGGAACATCTCTGGAATAAATAATATACAAATATAATATTCTTAGAAGTTACAATATTCAACACTCCCCCTTAACGAGAAGGATATTATAACAACATCTGCAGGAGCAACGAGTCATACATCATACATGATACATCTATATATCATCGGAAGCTTTCTTCAATTTGTCTTCATCGGTAACTCAAACGGTTATTGGTAAATTAATGTCAACATCAACATCGACATCACGATCATCGGCATCATCATCACATGATCATCAGCATCGTCATCACACGATCAGCAGCATCGTCATCACACGATCAGCAGCATCATCATCACACGGTCAGTAGCGTCGTCATCACACGATCAGCAGCATCGTCATCACACGATCAGCAGCATCGTCATCACACGATCAGCAGCATCGTCATCACACGATCAGCAGCATCGTCATCACACGATCAGCAACATCGTCATCACACGATCAGTAGCATCATCATCACACGATCAGCAACATCGTCATCACACGATCATCAGCATCGTCATCAATACACATGATCCTTCCTTTCAGATTTACTGGATCAATTTCATCACAATCATATTTAAGACTATCCTTCCTTTCGAAATTACTAGATTTACTGTCTAAGGATGATTAGTCCAACCACAATCATATTTAAGACTATCCTTCCTTTCGGAATTACTGGATTTACTGTCTAAGGATGATTAATCCTACCACAATCACATTTAAGACTATCCTTCCTGGATTTCTTGTCTAAGGATGATTAGTCCAACCACAATCATATTTAAGACTATCCTTCCTGGATTTACTGTCTAAGGATGATTAATCCAATCACAATCACATTTAAGACTATCCTTCCTGGATTTACTGTCTAAGGATGATTAATCCAATCACAATCACATTTAAGACTATCCTTCCTGGATTTACTGTCTAAGGATGATTAATCCAATCACAATCACATTTAAGACTATCCTTCCTAGATTTGTTGTCTAAGGATGATTAATCCAATCACAATCACATTTGAGACTATCCTTCCTGGATTTACTGTCTAAGGATGATTAATCCAATCACGTGCATTTTGAACCACGGTCCAGGGACGATGCAGTCTTATCCTCTATTCTCGGAGACACCTGTCTACGTCTCACTTTAGAATTGAAAGTCCAGGGATGATCCAATCCCCTCAACTGTCCACTAAGGACTTCATTCTCGGAGACCTCACGTCTACGACTCTCTTTAGGACTGAAAGTCCAAGGATGATCCAATCCCCTCAACTGTCCACTAAGGACTTCATTCTCGGAGACCTCACGTCTACGGCTCTCTTTAGGACTGAAAGTCCAGGGATGATCCAATCCCCTCAACTGTCCACTAAGGACTTCATTCTCGGAGACCTCACGTCTACGACTCTCTTTAGGACTGAAAGTCCAGGGATGATCCAATCCCCTCAACTGTCCACTAAGGACTTCATTTTCGGAGACCTCACATCTACGGCTCACTTTAGAACTTAAGTTCAAGGATGATCCAATCCTCATCTGTATTCTCATCTATACAGGTACAAATATCCAAGAGCATGTATCACATCAAAACATGTATACATCACTAATCAAAACATGTATACATTTAGCATGTATTCTCACTAATACATCTAAGATCAAAACATGTATACATCACATCAAAAACTTGTATACATCTAAAATAAAAGATATATAAGAGTTCTAAATCTAAATAATTCTAAGTAGCTAAGTGCAACAAAACAAAATTTAAGGGACAGAATTGTTATCAAATACTATACTACTCCCCCTTTCGAGGAGGGTCCTTCTGGACTATACCAAGCTTGTCTCGGAAGTATTCAAACTTTACTCGAGACAAAGGTTTAGTCAGGATATCGGCAATCTGATCCTCAGTGATTATATACTCGAGCTTGATAGCTCCTCTCTGCACCATGTCTCGTATATAGAAGTAACGGATCTCAATGTGTTTTGACTTATCATGGAACACAGGATATTCAATCATCTTAATGCAGCTTTGATTATCACACATAATCACAGTGGGATCCATTTCTAAGTCAAAAATTCCAGATAAAAGTTTCCGAAGCCACACTGCTTCACAGCTGGCAGAGCAAGCGGCTATATATTCTGCTTCAACAGTACTGAGGGCCACACTAGATTGTTTCTTGCTGAACCAGGAGATCATGGCAGATCCAAGACCATAACATCCACCTGAAGTACTTTTTTTGTCTGAGACACTACCTGCCCAATCAGAATCTGAGTAACCATGTAACTTGAGTTCATTACCTCCAAGATAGTATAGGCCAAAGTCCACTGTACCTTTTAGGTACCTCATTATATGCTTTGCAGCTATAAGGTGAACCTTTCTAGGTTCTACTAGATACTGACTTAGGGTATTTACAGCAAAGCATATATCCGGCCTAGTATTTGTCAAATACATCAATGATCCAATGATTTGTCTATATAGGGTTATGTCCACTAGTTCTGATGAATCATGAACTAATAGTTTCAGGTTGGAGTCCATGGGAGTGGCCATGGCTTTACACTCCAACATATCAAATCTTTTGAGAATCTCCACATTATACTTACCTTGATTTAGAAAGATTCCTTTTGGCTCTTGCCACACTTCTAGGCCTAAGAAGTAGTGCATTAATCCGAGATCTTTCATTTCGAATTCTAAAGAAAGCTTCTTCTTGCTTTCAATAATTTGTTTCTCATTTCCGGTTAGAAATAGATCATCTACATATAATAGCAATATAACAGGTTCATCATCCATCACTTTAAGATAAAGATTGGGGTCAGCTTTACTTTTCGTAAAGCCCATGCTTGTTAAGAAACTGTCAATCCTTCTGTATCAAGCCCTGGGAGCTTGCTTCAATCCATATAATGCCTTTTTTAGTTTGCATACATGGGTCCTTCCGTCTTTGACCTCAAAACCTTGAGGTTGTTCTATGTATACTTCTTCTTCAATTACACCATTCAGAAAAGCTGTCTTAACATCCATTTGATGCAATTTCCATTTCATCATGGATGCAAGTGCCATGATAGTTCTAATTGAAGTATACCTAGCAACAGGTGCGAATGTTTCTTCATAGTCAATTCCCTCCTTTTGAGAGAATCCTCTGGATACAAACCTTGCCTTGTATTTTTCAATGCTACCATCTGCAGCATGTTTTATCTTGAAAATCCATTTGGAAGAAACCACACTTTTATCTCTTGGTTTGGGAACTATATCCCAAACATCATTTTTCATTATCGACTGATATTCTTCTATCACTGCTTCTACCCATTCTTTCTTTTGAGCTGCCTCTTCATAGCTAGTAGGTAGTTGATCCACAAGATCACACATCAAGGCCATATAGTTGGACACTAGCTTTGGTTTCTTTCTTTCTCTAATGGAGCCTTCAGGAGCACCATATTTTTCAGCCCCTTGGATAATATCTCTAGCCCATGTTGGCCTTCTTTTCTTTGATAAATCTGAGATAGGAGGTTCTTTTGGTTCCAACATGTCATGATCCTCTGGTGGATTATCTTCAGGGATGTGAACAACCTCTAATTTTCTAGAAGAAGGATCTTCTTCATAGATTTCTTCAAGTTGGCATTTTCTTGATTTCTTGAGAGCTGCTTCTTCATCAAAAGTTACATCTCTACTGATTTCTATATGATGAAAGCCTGGTATGTAAATCCTGAAGGCTTTGGATGATTCACAATAACCAACAAATATTCATTTCTTACCAGAAGGACCCAACTTGGTTCTCTTTTCTTTTGGAATGTGGATGTACACAGGACACCCAAATATTTTAAGATGGCTTACCTCGGGCTTCTTTCCAGTAAACACTTCTTCTGGAGTTTTGAAATCAAGAGCACTATGAGATAATCTGTTTTGAACATATACTGCTGTCTTGGCTGCTTCAGCCCATAGATACATGGGAAGATCCTGGTCATGTATCATAGTCTTCACAGCTTCCATGATGGTTCTATTTTTCCTTTCTGCAACCCCATTTTGTTGGGGATTGTAGGGAGTGGTTAGTTCTCTCTTTATTCCGACTTCTTTACAAAATTCTTCAAACTCTTTTGAAGTATATTCTCCACCATTGTCTGTTCTGAGAATCTTGATTTTCTTTTCTGAGAGATTTTCTATTAGAGCCTTGAACTCTTTGAACTTTCTAAAAACTTCATTCTTACCTTTTAGAAAGTATATCCAAGTTTTCCTTGAATGATCATCAATGAATGAAAGATAGTATTCAAATCCACTTAGAGAGGTGGTGGGCATTGGACCACATACATCTGAGTGTATTAGCTCCAAGATACTCTTAGTCTTTGTTTCACTCTTTGGAAAGGGGTTCTTGACATTCTTCCCTTTCTTACATCCTTTACATGAGCCATCATGATCAACCTTCAAATCTGGTAGTCCTATGACCACCTTGCTTACACAGGGTAAGGCTTTGTAGTTAATGTGAGCTAGTCTTCTATGCCATAGCTCACTGGGACTAGAGGTTTCATGAACAAGGGCAGCTTCTGGATGACCCTTGAGTTTATACAAACCTCCTTCCTCTTCACCAATGAAAATTGCATCCTTAATAGATTTGCCTTTGGACCATATTAACACTTGTCCATCAATGAATGCAACTCTATAACCTTTCTTGTCCAATGCTGAGATTGAAAGCAAATTCTTCTTCAATCCTGGAACATACAAAACTTCCTTCATCTTCATGGGGGTTCCAGAATCAAGTTTGTAGTGTGCTTCACCAATTCCCTTAATGGGATATTGATAGTTATCTCCAAGAGATACCTTTAGTGGAGAGGTATTTTCTTCAAGATTTGATAGAGTCTTCTTTTGTCCTGTCATGTGCTTTGAGGCACCACTATCAATGACCCATGTATCTTCTCCAGGTGTTATAGATCCAGAGAGTGCGGAGAAAAGAACATACTCTTCTGCATCTTCCTCTTCATTTCTTCCAGGTCTTCTTTTGGAGAAGGTCCTTTCTTCATATTCTTCTTCTCTTCTAGATCTTTTCTTGAGAGGCCTTTCTTCCTCTTCAACTTCTTCTTCACTCTCATCTTCTGCAAGATGTGCATGATGTCTTCTGTGGTAAGTACCCTTTTTCTTTTTGTTAGGACAATCTTTGGCAATGTGTCCTAATTTGTGACAAATGAAACATTGGAATGAGGAGTAATCTCTTCCTTGGAAGGATCCCCTTTTCTTTTGAAATCTTTGTGGAGGATGGGACTCCTTTTGACTATCCTTCTTAAGGTAGGATCGATTCTTTCTTCTCTTGGTATGGGTGGCCAAGGCTTGGTCATCTTCCTTGAGCAATGCTTCTCTATTGGCAACCCTAGCTTCTTCTTGAACACAATCCTCCCATACTATATCAAACTTCATGCTTTCTTTTCTGGCACACATGGTTTGTATGAAAGATTCCCATGATCTAGTGAGACCATTTAGAGCTGTCATCACAAGTTCATCTTCATCAAGAGTATCACCAATGGCATCTAGTTGCTCCTTGATTAGAGAGACTCTTGAGAAGTAGTCTTGAATGGATTCTCCTTTGTGCATCTTGGTACTCTTCAACTGAGTCCTTAGATTCATCTTCCTATTGATGTTCTTTCCTTCATACATTCTTCCTAGGGCATCATACATTTCCTTTGGAGTCTTCTTGGAAGCCACTTGGGGAATCAAGTGGTCTTTAATAGAATCAGCTATGATTCTCTTTGCCCTAATCAAATCCTTCCTGTGTTTTTCTTTGGCTTCATCTCCTTCTGGTTCTGCAACTTCCTCCTTGATATAATGAGCAAGATCATTCTCCTCAAGAATGAGACCAATTCTGTATTTCCATGCCCGAAAATTTTCTATACCTTCTAGCTTGTCTTCAAGCTTAGTGTTTGGAGCCATCTTCTCTTGGGGGAGTCCAAGAGACAGAGTAGACTTACCTGGAAAGTTACTTTTCACTTTTCCGGAACCTGGAACAGAATTTTATCGCACTTTTGGTAGAATTAGGGTTTGACTTTCCCGAAGTTCTACTCAACCAAAAAGTTCGATCTATAGCTCAAAAGAATGCTCTTGAGAAGGGCTATCCAGCCATGTAATCAGAATTCAAAAATTCCAACTTTTTTCTGAAACCAAATTCTGACGTATCGCACTTTTGGTAGAATTAGGGTTTGTATTTCCCGGAGTTCTACCCAACCAAAAAGTTCGATCTAGGGCTTAAAAGAAAGGTATTGAAAAGGGGTATCCAGCCATGCAACCAAAAATCAATAATACCAACTTTGGGCTGAAACCCTAACTTCACCGGAGAGAGAGAGAGAGGTATTCTTACCTTGTGAAAGATGTCCTATTCAGTCTAGCTCTGATACCATGTTAAGTTTAAACCAAATAGACTAGCAAGATCACTGAAAGAAACATAATCACAATATAGACACAGAATATACCCTGGGAAACCCTCATGGGGTAGAAAACCCAGCAAAGCTTTCCTCAATAAGATGATCAACCAAAATACAAGATGTGCTCCTTCCTTCTTTGTCTCCTTAGCATATCTCCCAGACAAGTGCTCCTCTCTCAAGTGAGTGAGTGTATCAAATGAGGAACATACCTCCTCTATTTATACACTACACTGACATTTATTTTACACAAGTACATGTAGGCTCGTATTTAACCATTAGGTTAAATACCCTATTATAACTAACTAGGCCGACCCCCACATGGTGGGTCTAATAACCCTAGTTACCACAACCAATTCGGAGGAATAAACATCTCCGGATTTATAGTATAATCACATCGGAGGTATGGAACATCTCCGGAATAAATAATATACAAATATAATATTCTTAGAAGTTACAATATTCAACAGATCTCTGATCAACAACATCATCATATGGATCTCCCAATCAACAACATCATCATCTGGATCTCCCGATCAACAATATCATCTCGATCAATAGTATCAACATCTGGATATTCTCGATCAACAGCATCTGAATCATCTCGATCAATAGTATCAACATCTAGATCCTCTCGATCAACATCATAGCAGCATACTCTGCAATACACATGATCCAATTATGGGATGATCAATCCTGCTCACTTTAGGACATAAGTCCAAGGATGATACAATCCTATCACGTACATTTTGAACCAAGGGTTCCAGAATGATGCAATCCCCTCACGTACATTTTGAACCAAGGGTTTCGGGATGATGCAATCCCCTCACGTACATTTTGAACAAAGGGTTCCAGGATGATACGATCCCTCACGTACATTTTGAACCAAGGGTTCCGGGATGATGCAATCCCCTCACGTACATTTTGAACCAAAGGTTTCGGGATGATGCAATCCCTCACATACATTTTAAACCAAGGGTTCTGAGATGATGCAATCCCCTCACATAAATTTTGAACCAAGGGTTCCGGGATGATGCAATCCCTCACGTACATTTTGAACCAAGGGTTCTGGGATGATGTAATCCCCTCACGTACATTTTGAACCAAGGGTTCTGGGATGATGCAATCCCCTCACGTGCATTTTGAACCAAGGGTTCTGGGATGATGCAATCACCTCACGTGCGTTTTGAACCAAAGGTCTAGGGATGATGCATTCCTATCACATACATTTTGAACTGAATGTTCAGGGATGATGCAGTCCTCTCACATGCATTTTGGACCAAAGGTCCAAGGACGATGCAGTCCTATCATGTACATTTTGAACTGAATGTTCAGGGACAATGCAGTCCTATCACATACATTTTGAACTGAATGTTCAAGGACGATGCAGTCCTATCACGTACATTTTGAACTGAATGTTCAAGGATGATGCAGTCCTCTCACGTGCATTTTGGACCAAAGGTCTAGGGACGATGTAGTCCTATCACATCCACTAGGGACTACTTTCTCGGAGACATATGTCTACGGATCTCTTTTAAGACATGTGTCCAGGGATGATACAATCTACTCATCAACTTAGACCAAGTCTAAGGACCACTCATAGACCTTATCGTCGGCATCACCAATATAGGTATACACATCATCGACCTCACTGTCGATGCAGGCAATCTCATCATTAGTGACCACATCACTCCCCCTTTTGAGGAGGTTCCTTCTGAACTACACCAAGCTTGTCTCGGAAATACTCAAAATTTACTCGAGATAGAGGTTTGGTCAATATATCAGCAACTTGTTTGTTAGTGCTCACACACTCGAGCTTTAAAGCTCCTTTTTGAACCATATCCCGTTAATAGAAATATCATATCTCTATGTGCTTTGACTTATCATGGAACACTAGATTCTTATTCATCTTGATAGTTGTCACATAAGATCACAGTGGGGTCCATCTCCAAGTCAAACAATCCTGATAACAATTTCCGAATCCATATCACTTCACAACTAGCTAAGTAAGCAACAACATATTCCGCTTCAGCTATGCTGAGAACCACACTAGACTGCTTCCTGCTAAACCACAAGATCATGGAAGATCCTAGACATTAACATCCTCCCGATGTGCTCTTCCTATTTGATACAGTTCCTACCCAATCAACATCTGTGGTAGCCATACAATCTGAAGTCATGATCTCCAAGATATCATAGACCAAATTCTATCGTACCCTTTAGGTACCTCATCACATGCTTTGCAACTATCAGGTGAACATGCCTAGGTTCCACTAGATACTAGCTCAAGGTGTTCACAGAAAATCATATATCTGACCTGATATTCATCAGATACATCAATGACCCAATAATCTATCTATACAGAGTCACATCCACTAACTCTAATGAGTCACCAGCTAACATCTTCAAGTTGGAATGTGTGGGAGTGGCCGTGGCTTTTGCATTCCAACATATCAAATACTTTCCCTAGTTGAGAAAGATTCCTTCTGGGCCTTGTTATACTTCCAGTCCTAGGAAGTAATACAATAGTCCGAGATCTTTCATCTCATATTTTGTAGCTAGCTTCTTCTTGCTTTCCATGATCTGTTTCTCATTCCCTGTCAAAAAGAGATCATCCACATACAGTAATAGTATGACAGGTTCATCATCCATAACCTTAAGATAAATGTTAAGATTAGCTTTACTTTTGGTAAAGCCCAAACTTGTCAAGAAGCTATCAATTCTCCCTCTATGACTGAACATCACTCACACTCTGCATTGAGTGATCATCTGCATATCTATCCGTTCCATCTCTCGTTAGATGGGTCTATTGATATGAGCCTCAAGATAATTTGAACTTTGTGATGAGTTCCTTTTTGCATCCATCTAAGAGAAGAATGTCATCTGTATATAGACACCATCTTCAACCTTGTAGCAAAGATTGAAATCCCCGTCACCCATGGTGATCATTAAGCTCATCCAATTACTATCGATCCTAGGTACCCGTACAAATCTTTCTTCAATGACACCATTAAGAGAGTGGTCTTATCTAGCCACTTGGAGCAAACATCTCATCATGATCCTCTTCCTCTTTCTAAGAGAATCTTCTAGCCATGAGCCTTCTATATTATGTTTGATTTGTAAGTCTTCTTATTTGAACATCCATCACTTGTTCGGTGTTCATCATTCTTCATGATCTTTCCTACAAATCAAAGTTAATTACATTAGTAATACTTCATAATCATCAAATCATGTTGTCATTTCAATGATAACCTATTATGCATACTGATATGATTCACATAGTTATGAAACTATCTTGACCAAAATTTTGGCACAACACTTTTCCATATCCTGTATGCATACAGTGGCTATCTAGATGCCTTCCATCTCTACTAGAACATAATATCAAGAGCATGCACAGCTCTCAGCATGTCAGCAAAGAGGTTTCATTCTAGATAAACAACAATGGAATGTTTTTCCAACTTAGCCATCATATGCATATTAGTAGTATACTGTTCAATGCTATATGAATTCTTACACTATGCATGATATATTCTAGGAATACAAATATGAATACAACTATTACGAGCAATATCAGTAATTCAAATAACAACTCAAATACTTATCTTTTATGTTTGTGTGGTTGCCTCCCGCTTGATCTCTATAGCATCATTATATGCCTTTGAACTTCTATCCATTCTGTACCACTATGCATGCTTAAGTGTGCGCTATTGTCATCCTCATGATCTCATACATGATTATACATTCATTAGTATAATCTCAATACTATCAAAACATTATGTATAGTCATGATCATTTCATACACAGGTATACTTACCTAAGATCATAACACAAAGTAAGATTCTAACTTGATATAGGAAAACACACATGGATTATCAAGCTTGGTTATGTCTTAACATACCCAAACAGTATCTTCTTTGTTCTCTTCAATGATTTAGAGACCTTGTGCTAGAACCTACATATCTCATAAGTTAAGCATAGTAGAACAAAGTCATACATACCTTGTAAGTAGAGCTTCTATGTGGTCAAAGACTATGGATGAGTCTTTGTCTTTATGTTATCATGGTCATAGAACTTGATTTGTCTTTCTTGGTGTACCTGTATCTTGTTAGTAGACAACATCATCTTCATACAACACCACAAGTGCATTAGTACAATCATAAGTGTCATAACCCTAATCAATGAATGTCTTCTATCATTCACATGCATTCATTATCAAACAATCATAATTGTACTAACCTCAATAACATGAAGACAAACATATTATGAACTTAATCAAGAATCAGATTTCAAAACATACCTATATTTCCTCAAGTCATACCTATCAGGATTGCTTGTAGTCTTCTTATGTAAGGCCTTAGCCTCATCTCTCTCTGGAACTGGAACTTCTTCACTTATGTAGGTGTCCAATTCATTCTCTTATAGAATTAACCCAATCCACTTGAAATTGGATCTGGAGCTGGATTAAGGTTTGTCAGAGAAACCCTAAAAATTCAAACTTTGAATTTCAAACTTCTAAAAGGATGGAAAGATGCACCTTGTTGAGCTGATCAAACTGGCATACTTCAATTTTGAAATCTCCAAAATTTGACCCCTCAAAATTCCCTTTGAAACTTCTGGATCTTCTGGACAGGATCCCGAACTAGAGTTTGATAAAGCTCGGTCTTCTGCCCAACCAAAAGGTTTGATCTTGTGCTCTAAACTTTGATTTTTCTAAGGAGATTCCAGCCATGGTCTTAGATTCCAAAAATTCCAACTTTTGCAAAAACCCTAATTTTCCACCTTTTCGATCAAAATCATGAACTGGGGTTTGATCAAGCCCGGCCTTCTGCCCAACCAAAAATTTCGATCTTGGTCTCTAAATTTCGATTTTGATGAGGAGCATCCTGGTCTCAGATTCCAAAAATTCCAAATTTCTCTAAAACCCTAATTTCCCGCAGCAGTGATAAGCCAAAAAAGAGAATGCTCAAAATCCAATTCTATTTCATAGAAATATGTGCCTTATTATTTCTTGTGTGACTTAGAAATTTTGGATCTGTGGGGTCTAAAACTTTGGCTTGTAGTATCCTGACCTGTTATCTTTCCAACCCCACATATCTGACCTCAAATGGATTCTCTGAGAGAGAGTTATGCCAAGTGTCACAACGTGATTTATTTATGGGATGAAACAGGAGAGCGAACTTGTACGGAGAGCCACGTGTCATTGTTTCAACTTAGGTCTCTGAAAAGAGGGCCTGTGAAACTATAGTCCATTCCCTACCTGTTACTTTTTACGAAATGTTATTTGGAGCTTCCTAGCCTGAGATATGACCTTTTTTCCTAGGTCACATGTTTATGACTGAGATCTAGAAGAGGAAGAAACCCTAACTTGTACTGATAATATCTCACAAAATAAAACGAATCTGAGGCTTTCCTTTGGACACAAGGTACAAGGGGGTGTAATCTATGACCTGTACAAGTTTTAGACCCTGAACCTTCACCAAAATGGATTTATAGTGAAAGTTCCACAATGACTGGTTTTTTCTATATAAAACCCTAACTTTCAAATTGTCGCAAGTGAGACAAGTGTCATAAGTGCCATACATTTCCTTCCTTCAGGCTAGCTCTGATACCATGTTAAGATTCAATATGTTAAGACAGATAATATCATTATTACATTCCATTTCACAACAATAGCATATACAAGATCACTGAAAGAACAACGAGCACAACATAAACACAAGAGACACAGATTTATCATGGGAAACCCTCATGGGGTAGAAAACCGAACAAAGCTTCCTCAATATAGATGACCAGCAAATACAAAGATGTAATACCCAAACATGAGCTCCTTCTCCTCCATAGCAGATCTCTCTCTCACCTATGCGCCAATCACAAGTGAGTGAATGTGTGTTAAATGAGGAACACACCTCCTCTATTTATACACAACTTCGACTTGACTTTTACACTAACTAGGTCGGCCCCAACTTAACCAATTAACATAAAGTTGACTGGGATGACCCCACTAGGGTGGTCTAATAACCCTTCAACCCACATGACTCATACAGGGCCGACCCCCACTAGGGAATTCTAATAACCCAAGTTACCACATTCTCCACGGAGGAATAAAACATCTCCGGATATACAATAAGGTCTTCACGGAGGAATGAAACATCTCTGGAATAATAAAGTACAAATATAATATTCTTAGAAGTTACAATATCTCAACATAAAGCACCTTTTTGTTGGCATTAGAATGAGACTCATGGGATTTACCATTTTCCTTTCTAAGTTAGGAACAACTTCAAAAGAGACTAGATGACATATTTTGTTTACAATAGGTGAATCTCTAAAAGAGTCCCAATGAGATCTCTTGAAATGGCCCCATGGCCATATCTTTCAAAGTGGCATATTTGAACAAGGATCAATGGGTTATCACAAGGTAATTAAATGTGTTCTTTTAATTTGGTTGGATGGGTAGCACGGGGGGGGTCAGTTGGTAGGAAATATCGTATCATGTCTATTCATATTGGGGAATAAACTATGATACAAAAATGAGAAAATATATTGCCATATATTAAGGGGCCAAGGGGTTATTATGTTATATGGAAATATAAATATTTAGGGTATATTTTATTATATTTCAAGTAGAAGTGGTGGAGGGGAGGCAAAGTGAAAATCGAGGGACGAGAGCATGAGATATTGAGTTTGATGGACAAGGGATACTCAATTAGGATGTAGGGTGATTGATGCTAGTTATCTATTGAAGTGTTTTCATGTTGCTCATGTGCTTGGTTGGTTAATGGATCTTCAAATTGTTAGTGGAATTGAGGTAATGAAGGATTAGGATTTCTATAGTTTATGTGATTGTTATCAATTGAAAGTGTAGTTTAGGTGCATATTTTGTGTGTAGAAATCATGCGTTTTTTTATGCCTTTCAATCTATCCTTCCTCCTTGAGTCCATTTGAATTTTTTTTTCTCTAGAAATTTCCTTTTGTGTAATCTCTAAAATCATCCCATCCACTAGAAAGCATATATGTTTATGCATTGCGACCTTGTCCCTTTCTAATCTTCCTAAAGAAAGCCTCATGTAATCCTTGGTTGACCCCATTTTTCCATTGTATAAAACACTAGCCTCCAATTCCTTCATGGCTCTTATATTTTACAAAAACCAAAACACTTTGTTTTTCTAAAGTTACTCTTCATTTTCACCATGTACTTTGTTGTTAAACTCTAGTAACCATACCTTAGGGACTCCACCTTTGAGATAGAGAAGAGATAGCCTAAAGAGACAAAAAAGGTTAGGTGTGGTGAAAATGGCCCCCCTCTTTGTTGTCCATAAGCTATCATTGATTTTAGGAATTCAATATTAAGATGCTAGTTTGTGTGAAAACATGGAAGAAAAAACATCTCTAAGATGATGGATATATTCTTCACGGTAGAAAAATTGGTGGAGGAGGTTGAAAGATACAACTATTGGGTAGGAAACAATAGCTTATATGATCATCTACTTAATCTTATACAACTAGAAAAGGAGGATAGAAAACCTCCATTTCCTTTTAAATCTAATCATGATTGGTTGGCTAAGAAATATTCTAGACTTCTTACTACAAAAAATGGAAATTTTATGATCCTTGTTTATGAGATTCAGTTATGCTTCAATTTCCCTCCAATCTCAAAAAAGTCAAGAAGCTAGTTATAGGGAGCACAAATCTAAAAAAGAAAGAAAATCAAGTATACCTAGAAAAGGTAGAAGAAACGCAACCACTCTTTTTGAAAATAATGTCAGAGGGTCTTCCAATAATGAAGAGTTGTTAGATTGAAAGACAATAGAGAATAAAAAAAGGAACTTTTAGACAAAAAGGAGGTAGAGTGGAGACCCAAAAGTATATCCATATGGTTGGAAGAGGGGCATATTAACACTAAGTTCTTTCACAATTATGGCAATTTTAAGAAATGTATAAATACAATTTGGTCAATTGATCTTTCTGATGGGCCAAAGAAAAAATAATTCAAAGAGATTGTAAAAGTTAAGAAGGTTCATTTTCAAGATATTTTCAAAGATCCAAAATATCCAAATATATAATAATTATAAAGGTGATAACCTAGCACTTCCAATTGGAAACCATCACATAGAAGAATAAATCCTTACCCCATTAACTGAAAACCATTTGCATTTGAAGATTTCATCCATGAGTGAAGCATGAGAAACACCAAACCATTCAAGAGAGAGTGCTTCGATTCACCTTCCAAAAGAGACCAATGGATATTCAACTAAGCTCAATGGAATTTATTCCCAAACCCAAGCATGAAAAATGAAGGAGATAGATAATCCTTATATAGCTTTTATCTCATCGTCCTCCTACAATAAAATAATAATAGCATCCCATATCTAGTCTAGTGAGGAGTAAATAAACCAAAATACTCCAACTACCACAACCAAAAGAATAAAATAAGGTGGTCAAAGCCACATGTACAAGCCTCGAATGAAGAGAGAGAGAGAGGGGGGGTTCCTCCAATGAATGAGGGCATATGCTAAGTAGAACACAGTAACTATCCTCCAAAGGCTCACCAAGTCAAGCTCCAATAGAATAGGTATCAAAAGCAATGAATGGATCCTAGATCGAGGGTTTGACCCCTTAGCTTTCCTCCAATAACAAATGACCTCCTTAAAACATGGACACCTTTACCAAATAAGACATGCAATCCCATGTAGAGTTCCTCCAAGGTAGATGCTTTAAGGAATAAGATCCCAAAAGGTAGAGCACTTGTTCAAAATGCATGCAAGTGAAGTGAGTAGAGGACCTCCAAGTAACACATCCCATCAAAATGGCATAAAGCTGTGTGTAAACCATCATCCATGAGAAAAAATCACCTCAATCAAGTCTAATTCAAACGATACCCAAGGCCACTAATGCGACTCTCCAAGATAACACTTCGTCAATATAGCATAGATAAATGTGTGAACAACCTGAAAAGTGGATGCCCTCCATGATCTAAAGCATGAAAGAGTCTCCATAGTGAATGCTCCATCAAATAAAACATAAATGAGTGAGTAGTGAGGATCCAAAGGTAGTCACTTTCCTTAATTTGAATTCATTAATGTGCAATGAATCCCATCCACTAAATGATGTCTACATATCAACCAACTCATCAATATATCCGTGTAAGATAGATCCATGAACTAAGGATACCACCAATCAATGATAGAAGCATGTCTCCACACATGCCAAGAAAGAGAAAAAAGAGGATCATTCCATAAATAATGATAAATAACCATGTTAAGAAGCTCACCAAGTTCAAAGAAGAAAGGGTGCTCAACAAGAGATATATGTATGCTTGATACATATTCTAGGAGGATGAAGCTCTATGGAAATCCGACCACAAAACATCCTTAAGTGTGAATTATATCATATGAAAACATCAAGAGATATCACAACCCATAACTACCAGCACAAATATATCATGAAGATCCACCAAGCAACCATCAACTAGGGCATCATCACACCATGAAGCATAACTCTAGCATCAAGAACCCAAGGCATCCAAAAACTGCTTCAACCTATCAATAAATCCTTGTGATGAAAAACCACAAGTGTAGGCTACATACAACATATCGGGTAATAATGTACATTAATCGTTATGATAATATGAGGTTTTATACCTTTGTGCACACCCTCATTTTCATAAGAATTCCAATCAACCATTATGTTAATAGGAGGATTAATACCTTTGTGCACACCCTCATTTGCATAAGGATAATGAGATGTTGGGACTTATATGTTGGTCATTCGATAATTTCCACTATTTACTATCACACATACGCCCACATAACATCCCATAAAGAGGTTTTTATAATTGTAGAAACAATTCCAAGATGCCACCAGATAGGTACATTCAATTATTGGTTCACACATGCAACTGCACAACATGTATTATAGAGAAGAAGGGGAAGGTCGAGCAAATAAACGTACTCACCTTTCAACCAATCAATTATTATGTTTTAAAAGATACCAATCCATTATGACTATGTGAATTAATATAAATACGTTAATATAATTGAACATATATGTTTAGGATACCAACATTCATGACCATGTAAAATAACACATAACCATTGGAGGAGGAGGAGGGAAGAGGGATCTAGGTAAGTAAACCCCAATGGATTCTTTTATACATTAAGTTATAGGTTAAAGATCGATTTCCCCCTTTCGATCACATTGAAAAAGGATTTTAGGGTTTTTGAATGAGCGGTAAGGTTTGTCACATTCAATAGAATGCATTAGGGGAAGGATTTGTTGGTGCTTGATTGTGAGTCCGGGGGAGCAGTGGAGGAGAAATGGTGCACGTCAATTTTTACCACAACTAGAAGTGTCCTGTTCCTCATTCTCCATTTTCCTTTCTTTCATAGCCCTCTATTTCTATGTTTTATTGAATTTTATAAGTCTTCCTTGTTTGCAAATGGAAAGGCGTTCAAGAAGCCCCGCGGCCCTTACGAGAAAGTGTTTTGGACGCATAGTTGAAATTGGTTGGAGAATATGGGATGAAAAACAAGAGAGATCTCTGGAGGGTTCAATGTGCATTGAGCCTCATACGAAATGCGGCGTGTATGCTTCTGAATCTGGACGAGAAAAACCCTCGCTTGCTTTTCGAAGGAGAAGCCCTGTTACAGCATATGAACGGGTATGGATACCTCGAAAAGACCCAAAGCAAGCTTGATTACATCCTTGATATTACTGTTGTGAACTCCCTCTAGCACCTCCTTAAGAATGTCTTCTTCAAATCCGGCATGGCCATGTCCATCCATCAACCCCATGTTCTCATCAGGAAACGTCAGATCAGGTATTCTATTCTATTCTATTCATTTCTATTGTTAAATAACCATAAAATATTTTTTCTCGTTTTAATCATCCCACTTTGATAGAGAAGAGGCCAAATTACTTGTTTAGGGTATGAAATCCATACAAGATCCGTATTACAAACAAGGTATATTTTTGGGAAGTATTTCCTTTTACAAGTTCGCTCTTTCACAATCCAAGCAAATATAAATCCATGTAGTCCAATTACAACATTCAAATATGAAGCACGAACCACATTGACAAAAACATATTCCAGGGAGACAGCTTGAGCCCTAGTGATGGCTATAATAGTGCCCTTCTTTCACTAATTCAGCAAGTCGCCTTTGGTAAAACATGCTACTTTTGGCTAGCAGTCCTGATCGAGGGGGTATATGTTCTATCAAAGTCGATTAGGGATTGAACTTGAAATCAAATAAATAGAATATTGTGCTAGCACAAGTAATGAGACCACCATCTTTTGAACCCAGGTCATCCATGTCACTAGTGTTCAAATTTGCCACTAGACAATGTTTGGACAGACACTCTGTTGGATAATACTATTAAATAAAAAAGGACCAGTCTATTTGAAATTGAGAAAGGAATACTTATATGTTTAGGGTATAAAAATACATAGATTATCCATTCTATGAACATTTTACCTTTGAATAAGGGTTGTTATTGAGGAGTTTATATTCTATCAGTGTGACCCAAGATTTGGACCTAACCTTGTTTGCGTAGAAGGTCATGTTAGTATAGGAAGTGATCCACCAAGCTTTGTACTATGTTAGGAAAATATGTTCTGTCAAAGTCACCCAAGGCTTGAATACCCACCCCAGGACTTGAACCTAAAATCATATGAATAAAAGACTGTGTTAGCACAGGTAGTCAACCCACCAGTTTTTCAACCCAAGTCATCATTGTTGCAAGATGTCAAACTTGCCACTAGACCATGATTGGATGTACCTTTGTTAGGTAATTTTTTAAAGTAACTAAAATAATTGCTTAATCCATTTTAATCAGCCCCGTTTATGAAATACAGAAGACATACTGACATGTGCAGGTGCAAAACTTCTTATATGAACCACATTACAAACAGGTTAACTTTGACTACTAAGGGTTGCTACAGAGGAGTATGTAGTATGTCAAAGTAACCCATGGGTTGAACCTAGATTTGAATCTCCATAGAAGACCATGTTAGTATGGGTGGAGAGCCTCCCTATATTTTCACCTTGTTTGTCATCATTGCAATCAATTTGTCACTCTATTAGGCAACTCTTATAAATAAAAAGATAAAGCATCTATTCATTTCAATAAACCCACATCTTTTTGTTGGTTGTATTTCACTTTTTACGATGCATCTAGTGATCTAGTGAGAATTACCCATCAGGAAGAGATTACAATGAACCGCATTCAAATGGGAGCCTCAATGGGGGCAATAATGGTGCCTTGCCTTTCCCGACCCAGCAAGCTCTCTTTGATCCCATAACTAACAGGCTTGGGGGAGTAAGGGACAATGCTATGTATAGTTCCCATACTCACCACAAAATGAACAAAGGTGGCTGGTTCTAAGCTATGAAATTTTCTTTATTGGTAGGTAGGTTGGACTCTTGGGTTTGAGGGCCTCCGAAAATTCTTGCTGGTACAGGGAGCTGTCCTTTCAGCATAGTTAAATAAGTACATGGCCTTAAGAAAGATGGATTGGAGTCATTACTTTTTTGTGCTTCCAAAATCACTTCTCCTATTTAGCGAGTGAAGTGAGTGAATAGGAATACCATTATAATGGATGATATACAGGAATAAATATGGCTCCTAGGATGTAGCCTAAAAGGAAAAATCAAGTTCATGAAATATAATAACCCCCTTCATCTATGCTAATAGTACCAGCCATATCGTGCTTCATATATGATAATAGTATTGGTTCTCTGCGGGATGCTCTTTCTATATATAATAATTCTACAACGATGGTTCTTAAAGGGATGCTACATTACCCTAAACTTCTAGATATAGCTAAATCGCGCAACCATACCTCATAAAAGATGTTGGAGGAAGAGTTAGTCTTTCCATTGGAATAATTAGATTGGATTAGTCCAATCGGTATACAGGGAAAAACAAACATAGGTGGCATCTACATCTGTGTTTACTTTCACAGATTGAATGAGGTAGAAACCAAGCCAGCCTTGGAATCAAGCTCTCAGGAGTGGATGAGTGCTCAAGTGTCAATCTCTTCATATGGATCTCGACATCATAACCCTAGTGATCTCAACCTTTCCCAACATTTTAGCTATTTAAAAGTATCAAAGAATCGATTGGATTCGAGCTCTTCAGGGTTCTAAATTCAATCTCATTGACCAAAAAATGACGGAGACAGACAAGAATTCATCCATCGATATGAAATTTTTCCACCAAACTAAATTTAGATCGACCTAGTGATTTGAGTGAAGAGATGATACATTTCCAAATGGATGTCCAAGTATGCCACCCTCCACACAAATTAATCCATATCCCTTCACACATTGCAGTTGAAATTTTATGCATTTACCGAATGCTCCTGATCCTAGTTTATCTTCCTTCGATTTCTCTCAAGTATACATTGCCTATCAAACACAACATGCCTCCCAATATGTGAATATCAAAGTGTTGCAAAACGTCAGGTACTATATCTGTTAGGATATTCCTATACTCCATCCTAGTCCCACCAGTATTTTGATCATTTACATTTTTAGTCATGCATGCACTTTTAGGGTTTGCATGCATTTTGCATGCATCCCAGTCATCAGTCTAGCACCTAGCCCTCAGTTAGCCATCACCTAGGAGCTTCTCACTATTCAGTTTTATCCCTCTAGTTGCTTAATGCGCCCTTCTTCCTTGTTTTTAGGAAGCAACTCGCCCATCTTCACCTACCAGTCCAGTTGTCTTCAGTTTACACTCAACTACACTCAGTTACACCTACCAGACTCAGTTTGACTGATGGTTGACAGTTACTTGAGTATTGATGACTCCACTGATGATGATGAAGACTTCCAGTTGTGCTCCGATGATCATGAGGACACCTAGTTGTGCTCCGATGACACTCTATTGATCTTATGATCACTTTGAGAGGCTAATTCGAATTGCCACCTTAGGCATTCGAATCCTCTCTACCATTGTACTATTTATTTTTCCATATTGTGATTAATTAACTAGTGTGTGTGAAGTGTTTTTGCTTCTATCCGAGTTCTACTGTATTATTATTTTGTTGCTCATTATACTGCATTGACCACTCTTCTTCTATTTTCTTGCTTAATCATAATTACTCTTGTGAGGTATACATCATCTCTTAGATCTGCTGTGAGGATTTTCACATGGTATCAAAGTATGTTGAGAGTATTGTTTATTTCCATTCTTGAGAGTTTTTTGCAGGTTATTACCAAGATTTCGAGTGCAGCAATTGCAGCAGTTTTTGCATCTTTGCAGCAATTTCTATATATTTGCAGTAGTAGCAGTTGCATATATTCTCTATTGTTTTTGCAGGTCTTATACAACTTCAATGTATGATTTAGAAGGAATCCCTCCTCTTTCTCTATTCAACTATGATGAATGGAAACCGAATATGATAGCATATTTAAAGAGCCATGATCTCTTTGATTGTTATTTTGAAAGAGAGTTCGAATCCTCTAAAGAGAAGATTGACTGGTTGAATAAAGGTGACATCCACCTTGGAAGAATGATGCTTACTATGCCTAAGTACATATTGTACCCTTTCATTATTGATATTGAAACTCCAAACGAGCTATGGGATCACCTGGATGAAAGATTCGACAAACAGAATGAATGATTTGGTCCAAACCCCTTCAAAAGCAAGCAAAGTGATGCATTTGTTCCCCTTGATGGCCTCTCAGATCATGAACCAGTATCATCTCATATTGAATTTGTTGACAAAGAACTTGCAGATTCTTCACTCATGCTCCAACTTTCTTCTCTTTCTGTGCGAGCTCACACTCTAGATATTGCAGAAGGTCCTAAATCCTCTCTTGCACCAGAGTCTGTTGGTTTGCATCATGATCACATGATTATTTCGGAGGTAAAATAAGCTATTGGAGGTAATGCATTCACTCCTCTCAAGCAATCATCTCTTATTTACTACTATATGATCATTAGCACATGCTTTCAGAAGGTTATTGAAGAATATGGCCATTGCCACCTGCTTGAGATAATTTCTCATGCATCCATTAGTTTTGATCTCACCTCTTACGGTTCAAAGGAGATATAAAGAAACCATTGCCATTGTCTTGGGATAATTTCTCATGCATATGATAGTTTTGATCTCACCCCTACTGGTTCAAAGGAGATCTCAAGAAACTATTCTTCAAGTCTTAAATCTGATTTGGATTTCAAGCAATTATTATTTGATGGTTCTTTTTGGCATAATCTAACCCATGATGGTTCGAAGGAGACGACAAAAGACTATCTGCATATTCATGATTTTGATCCTACCTCAGCTGATTCGAATCACAGGTTCAAGGATCATCCTTATACCTTTGGATTTGTTCTCATCACATTCGATTTGAAGAGCAAGTACAAGCACATGTTTTTTGAGCATGATCCACTTCTTCCCAAGAAGAAGATACCTCCAGACATATGACCAAGCATCACACTGCTTGAGTTTGGAGCATTTATTTTTGTGTGTGCCTTACAGTCTGCTTTTGAGGAGGGGGTATGTTTCCCGTGAAATTTTCCCCACTTCCTTGGTTTATTGACTATTATTATTCATTGTATTGGGTGACCTTTGGTCTTAGTTACCAGCGCCCATGATGGATTAAGGGGGGGTGTTAGGATATTCCTATACTCCATCCTAGTCCCACCAGTATTTTGATCATTTACATTTTCAGTCATGCCTGCACTTTTAGGGTTTGCATGCATCCCAGTCATCAGTCCAGCACCTAGCCCTCAGTTAGCCAGCCCTGAGGAGCTTCTCACTATTCAGTTTTAGCCCTCCAATTGCTTAATGTGCCCTTCTTCCCTGATTTTAGGAAGCAACATGCCCTTCTTCACCTACCAGTCCAGTTGTCTCCAGTTTACACTCAGTTACACTTAGTTACAGTCAATTACAGTCAGTTACACTCAATTACACTTAGTTACACCTACCAGACTCAGTTTGACTGATGGTTGACAGTTACTTGAGCATTGATGACTCCACTGATGATGATGAAGACTTCTAGTTGTGTTCCGATGATCATGAGGACACCTAGTTGTGCTCCGATGACACTCTATTGATCTTATGATCACTCTGAGAGGCTAATTCGAATTGCCACCTTAGGCATTCAAATCCTCTCTACCATTGTACTATTTATTTGTCCATATTGTGATTAATTAACTAGTGTGTGTGAAGTATTTTTGCTTATATATGAGTTCTACTGTATTATTATTCTATTGCTCATTATACTGCATTGATCACTCTTCTTCTATTTTCCTGTTTAATCATAATTACTCTTGTGAGGTATACATCATCTCTTAGATCTGCTGTGAGGATTTTCACAATATCAGTTAACAATAATGAGTTTGGTCCCATTCAATAAAATTGTGCTACTTAGAGGGCCATGTTGTAAATATCATAATTAATGAGCTGATAGTGTATCATATTTACGCGGCTATGTCAGAATCCAGTCTGTCATTTTGTCAATCTGCAATGTCAAATAGTCAGTCGGTTTGCATCCAATCCAGCGCACGTCATGTTAGTATATAAGTAGTTGCGTTTTTATTTCGCAGGCTCATAACTTCTTAGATAGAATTGAATTACAGTGTTTAATGAAACCTTGTAGCTTCCAAGTGAAGCGATCTTGAGTCGGTGATATTGAAACTCTATAAATGAAAATCATTTACAGAAAATTAGATAGAGATGAAGGGATAGAGTGAGAGGAGTGAACAAGAGAAGAAGTGAAAGACCCGTGAAGTGTATGAAGAGCCCAAGCTTTGTGAATGTAAAAGTTTGAAGTAAATCTCATCTCTCTGTAAGTGCGGCAAAATTACTCTGTTTTACTGCAACAATATATAAGTTCTTAAGTTTTATGAATTCATTCTCAAGAATGTTTGTTTATGCATGCCGCGCATCTATTTCATATTGACCTATGTAAATGTTATTTATATTTACGGTCTGTAAATCAAATCAAGATTCCCAAAGCATTTCACGGTGGTGAATGCCCTAGTTTAACGCGCAGTAACTTCAACATATGTTTCAGTTCTTATGTTTTAAGACAAAGTTTACTTTAGTTTGGGTTATGCGCAGTTAGAGAAGTATGCGAAGTTAACTGCGCAGTTAATCATCGTAAAGTTAAAGAGGTGTGAAAAGTAATTTGTATGAAGTGCGAAGCTTATGCAAAATGAAGTATTTTGTGAAGTTAAGAAGTTCCGCAAAGTTAGAGAAGTGCGCATTAATGCGAACATTCAACTACGTAGTAGAAAGTTGAATTACGCAGTAGAAAGTGGAAACGTGCAATTAATCTCCGCTCAGTAAAAGGTGAATCGCGCAACTAATATCTACGCATTTATTTTGTGAAGTAAAGTGGAAGAAAAATTAAAGCAAAGTATTTGCTAGGAACAACGTAGTCCCTTAGCAAAAGAGAAAGAAAATATTTAGCATCTGCATAGTTAATTCTTTTTAACTACACAGTGCGCCTTTTCCCTTGAGGCCATATATTTCTTGGTTAATTTATTTACCTAAATATTTGCTGGTCCATTTCATTCCTTCAACTTATTTCCCATCTCTTGTAAGCTAAATATTTCTTCACATTGCGTTATTATACCCAAAAACCCGTTTTAATTATTCTTTTTAGTATCAAGTATTCCCATGTCGAGTTGCCACCTATACAATAGTTATCCAACACCTGAATGTAAGTAAATTTAATACTCAGATTGACTGAAAGTATGCACAGACACATCATGAATGCTTTTTTTGTAGGTCTTACATATCGGTAAAGCATGACAATGCTAGTGGCAATGTGTGGGTCCCTATCACAGAAATTATTTTGCATTTTTTGCCACCTGAGAATGTGAAAATTTTGAGACTTCATGAAAAAAGGGGTTTTGATATTTCTATTTGAACTTATAACCTATTCGGAGAAAATAGGTCTTTAATGGCTAAGCCATTCAAAATAACTTATCTTGTGGGAATTATGAGTGTTATAAAACAAAATCCATTAATGAACATGGTGTTTAAAGTATTGATATTTAAAAAAAACAAACAAAAAAACATTTCAAGGATTCGGGGGATTTCATTAAAACCCATTCAATACAAAATCTCTAATATTCACAACCCTGTTGCCTTGGATTCAACTTTTATTACATCGATTGAAAAATTTTCAATCTCTTGCTTCTGAGACCGTCGATTCCTCTATGGACAATACGTTGCCTACTACATATTGACTCGTCAACTACCACAAAAGCTTTCACGAAGTCTTTGCGCCAACTGCCAGAAACCATTAATGAAGTTGCTGGTCAGATTGTTCCCGCTTGAGCAGTGTAGAATCGTGTGTTCTTTTTAATTTGAATTTTCATTTAAAACTTTACACAACATAGTTTCTCATACTTGTAAGTGTAGGGTTTTCCGTCTCTTAACCTTGTACATGGCACGTTTTCATTTTTATTTTTACCAGCACTAAGTTAAATTTTTATCAACACTAGTGTTTTGATTACACTTGTTTTAAATGAACTAAATTTTTATCAACACTAGTGTTTTGATTACACCTTTTTTAAATGAACAAAATATACAATAGGGAAACGAGACACATAATCATAATCAACACATAATCATAATCAACAAAGGTTGATCGATGGAAACTATGATTGAGAGAGAGTACATTTTAATTTTTTATATTAAAGTTTATATAGAAAGTTAGAATTAGTGGAAATGATCAAACTTTATGAAAAGAAGTTTAATGTTTTATGAAGAGTAACTATCATATGTCATGGCTTCTCATATGATAGTGGCTATTAATATAAATTAAGAAGACGGGGAAACACAAAAATGTAAACTTACTGCTTTGAAAATTGTGAAAACAAGAGTTGAGAGCTATGTGAAATTGAGAAATGGCATAGGACAATGCTTTTGACAGCTCCGACCATGAACAGAAGGAAGATTAATTGATTCTGAGCAATCAAATAATAATAGCAATAATAAACAATCATCCAAAGCAATAACAAATGTTGAGGCAGCCTGCTTTATCTACTTTACACGATATGGAGGACCTTGTACCTTGCATGTCATGAAGATAATCATGAATTATTAGAATATAATTTTTTCGAATTAAATGTTTTTTTACTTTCACCCTTTAAATATTAAAAAAAAAAAAAAAAATTACTAAATTGTTTTTAACAAAAAAATAAAATAAAAATTACTAAATTGTCTTTGGATGTAACCAAATAGGCAACGAGGCCATATACATGTATCCTTAGAATGAGTGCTGGAGTAATTGATTAATGTTATGTGATTGTGATAATTGCACAAATATGACATTGACATTATTTTTTTAAGACAAAAAGATAAAATAGCATATTATTAATAGTAAACATTGACATTATTTGTAATTAGATAAGATAAAATGTTATATAATATTAGGATAAAAGGAGGTAGAAATGTTATATAATATTATGATAAAACATAAAAAAAACAGAAATATAAAAAAGTTAAAATTTTTAATTTTTAATTTTATTAATTTATTATATTATAAAAGAGTTCCCATTATATAAAGTTTGATTTATAATTTTAAATTATTTTTTATTTATTAAAAAAATTAATATAGATTATAAGATTATATATATATATATAGATATATATATATATATATATATATAGATATAGATATATATATATATATTTATTGGTTTTAATTCATATTTCATAAATGAATTATACTTTTAAATTTATATAGTTATATATAAAAATGTTAATAAATGATATTAATAATGTGTATATCTAAACATGAAACATATTAAGTTTCAATACTTATACTCATAAGATATGATGTAAAATAAATCATGTAAATTAGGGTAGCTAAAGTAAGGGCTCAATTTTATGTTTCTTGGCCAACCAAAAAATTGATTTTAAGCTTATTATCTCCATTAAGAGCGTGAGACTGCTAGAGTCACATTGTGTTTTCTTAAGAGTTGAAGAATATTATATTTGCTCATAACTATTACACTTTATTAAATAAGCAGTCATAAGCCAATGAAAATAACATAGTAGGGAATGGAGAATAACATCAATTCAAAAGATAGATTTCAATAAAAAAAAAAACTAGGATTCAAGGATTAGATTGTCTACATGAATCCAGGAGAGATATTCCAAGAAAAAAATTGTCAATTGAAATCAGAAATGTCTAAAGATGAGATTATTTTGACTTTTCAAATCATAGTTAACAAATATGAGAGGGTTGATTTTACACAATTAATTTATTCTGAGAGGTTGGTCATTTTGGTTATCAATTTTTATCCTTGTTTAAAAAAAAACCTAATATGTTGAATCTATTTTAAATTTTGGACTAGAGAATCCATTGTCATTTGCTAGGCCTAAAAGAATATTGGATATCTATTTCATTGATAAAACATTACTTATAACCTTACGATGAATGGCCTAAACTTAAATCACAATGACCTAAGATATACTATTCTTTAGAATGAGTTAAGCCCAATATGAGAGGTGGCATTAGAACCTCATGTTAAGATGAAAGGAGAGCACTACAAGAGGTGATTAGTCAATAATAAATGCACTTATTAATATAACGATAAGCATGGAAATCTTGTTTTAATTTTAATGATTAAGGCATATTAGTGATTTCATTAATAATACTATTATTGAAATTTATTGTTTTGATAGGAGTATATTGTTATGGCTCTAGATGAATGTGGCATACTAGAAATTTTTAATATGGACATATACAAAATTCCCTGGCATGTACAAGAAGAAGATCTGTGTACTAGATGTGTCTTGGACGATTTTCTATAGAATTAGATGTTTACATCGTGGATACTTATTCTTCATACTCGACAGGATGATGATTTCATGTAATGCTTTGATTTTCTAGTATGTGAGGTTGTTTATGATAAGGATATTTATTTTGATGTTCCGCAGGATGGTGATTCCATATGATGCATAGCATATTTATTTCCTAATGTTGATGTATATGTAAATTTGGAATGTATTTCATCTGTGTATTTTATATATATTTATTGTACCCTTATAAGAGATGTGTTATTCCTCTATAAGGAAGTGTCGTCATGTGGATTGACAAGTGTCGCAAGTGTGTGTACTTGCCGGTGGGTTATTAGACCACCATGTGGGGTCAGCCCTGAATTACATATATTATAATGTGGATGTAACTAGCTAGACAAGTCGGCCCCATAAGGTCATTGGGCAAAAAGGTTAGTATAAATAGAGATCGGAGATCTCTATTTTACTCATTCGGAAAAGTAACTCACTCTCACTCAGAAAGTGGCGCACTAGTGAGGAGGAGGATCATCTGCTACTAGGAGACTATCTCAGTGTATTTTGGTTGTACTTTGGTTGAGCCATTGCTCTCCCTATCTCTGAGGAAGTTGTGGGGTTTTTCACCTTAGGGTTTTCCCCACGGAAACTCTGTGTCTCTTGTCTCTCAAGCTTTTGATTCTTGTGATGCTTGTCATGCTTATTGTGATTGTCATGCATTGATATACTGTATATGTTATTCTCTCAGCAAAGATCCTAGAGTATTGTGAATTAATGCTCAAAATTTAACATGGTATCAGAGCTAACCTGAGAAGAAGACATTTTGCAGTGACGGAAACTTGAGTTTCTTGTTTATTGGGTTTCTCTCCATAGATTTTGGAAAATCAGTATAGTAGATTGACTCTACTCATCAAGGCACATCTATCTGTCCAATCAGAATTCAATTCCGAGCATTTTCAGATTTGGCCCTAAAAATTAAGGTTTCCACAAAAATAGGAATTTCTGGAATCTGAAGACACAGCTGGAAGATCCTTGCAAAAATCGAAGTTTAGAGCTTTGGATCGAGATTTTTGGCTGGGTAGATCTCTGGAAAACTCAAACCCTAATTCAGGGCTCTCCCTAGTGAACCCGGGAGGACAAAAAGTCAAATCTGAAGGGTAAAACTTTGTTGATCTCAAATTCTGAATGCACCAGGCTGATCATATCATCAAAGCGCATATTTCTATCCTTTCAAAAATTTGAATTTCACATTTTGAATTTTTAGGGTTTTTCTGACAAACCCTAATCCGGGACTAGATCCAGTTTTCAGCATTTCAAGTGGTAAGATCTAAATCTTTTCTATTTCCATTTGAAGTACTCTTTAAGATGTCTCACCACACCAAGCTTGAGGATAAGCTTGAAGGAGCTGATAACTTCCGAGCTTGGAAGTATAGGATTGGGTTAATCCTGGAAGAAAATGAGTTGGACTCATATGTGAAAGAAGACATCCCTATCCCAGAGGATGAAGAGGCCAAGGTATTGCATAAGAAGAACTTGGTCAAGGAAAAGAGAATCATTGTTGATTCCATTAAAGATCATCTCATACCCCATGTGTCCTCTCTAAAGACACCCAAGGAGATGTTTGACTCTTTGACCAAGCTATTTGAAGGGAAGAACATAAATCGAAAGATGACCCTGCGGAACCAATTGAAAGGAGTAAAGTTTCAGAATGGAGAAACCATTCAATCTTATTTTTCAAGGGTCTCCCAGATCAAGGAATAACTAGAAGAAGTGGATGAAATGGTAGAAAATGGTGAAGTTGTCATGACCACTCTGAGTGGTTTACCTCGGTCATAGGACTCCTTCATTCAAGGAATCTGTGCAAGGAAGAAGTTGATTTCCTTCAGTAGAATACAGGAAGAATGCTCACAAGAAGAAGCAAGGCTTGTGGCACGAGAAGAAAAGATGGGGAATGAAGATCAAGCTCTCACAGCTCACACCAAGAAAGGGAAGTCCAAGAGAGAGCCATCTCACTCCAGGAAATCTTCACATCACTTCAAAGAAAGAAGAATATGCTTCACCTGCAATGAGAAAGGACATATTACCATAAATTGTCCCAAGAACAAGAAGGACAACAACAACTCCAATAACAAGAAGAAGGGTAGCAAAAGAAGGTTTCATGGTCATGCTGCCGAGGATGATGAACCACCCAAGAAGAAGGCTAGGGTAGAAAGTGATGATAACTCATCAAGTGAATAAGAGTATGTTCTAATTTTTGCTCTCACAGGTACCATCTCCCATGGTTGTAATGATTGGTTGATTGATAGTGGGGCTTCCAAACACATGACTGGGTTTAAGGAATCTTTTGTGAATCTATCTGAACATGAATCACCCCATAAGGTGAAACTTGGGGATGATTATCAATACCCAATCAAAGGAAGTGGTGAAGCCTCCTACAACCTAGATTCTGAAAAATCTTTGAAGATGAAAGAAGTTCTTTATGTACCTGGGCTCAAGAAGAACTTACTCTCTATCTCTGCATTGGATGCAAAAGGTATGAGGGTTGCATTTGTGGATGGCCAAGTCCTAATGTGGCCAAAGGGAAAGACCATAGATGATGCAGTAGTGATTGGAGAGCAAGAGGGAGGTTTGTATAAATTGAAGGGACAACCTGAACATGCCATGGTGCATGAATCCATGGAGCCAAGTGAACTTTGGCATAGAAGACTTGCTCATATGCACTATAGAGCACTTCCAATTGCAAGCAAGGATGTAGAGGGTCTTCCTGAAATCAAGACCAAACATGAAGGTGTTTGCAAAGGATGTTCAAAAGGTAAGAACATTAAGAAGGCTTTCCCAAGCAGTGAAAGCAAGGCAAAAGATATATTGGAAATCATCCACTCAGATGTATGTGGTCCTATGTCATCCAGTTCTTTGAGTGGGTATGTTTACTATGTCTCATTTATTGATGACTTCTCCAGGAAGACTTGGGTATACTTCTTGAAGAACAAAGATGAGGTGTTTGATAAGTTCAAGGAATTCAAAACCTTGATGGAGAATCAAACTGACAAAAAGATCAAAACATTCAGATCCGACAATGGTGGAGAATTCACCTCAGGTGACTTCAAGAATCTTTGTAGTGATTCGGGGATTAAGAGGGAGTTGACTGCTCCTTATAATCCTCAACAAAATGGAGTTGCAGAAAGGAAGAACATAACTATCATGGAAGCAGCAAGGGCAATGCTGCATGACCAGGATCTACCTATGCATCTATGGGCAGAAGTAGCTAGAACAACTATATATGTGAAGAACAGAACACCCCACAAGATATTGGACAACAAGACACTGGAAGAGGTCTTTTCTGGTAAGAAACCTGAAGTCAGCCATCTCAAAATATTTGGTTGTCCAGTATACACTCATGTACCAAAGGAAAAGAGGACTAAACTAGATCCTTCAGGAAAGAAGGGTATCTTTGTGGGTTACAGTGAAAGCTCAAAAGATTACAGAATATACTTTCCAGGGTTCAAGAAGATTGATGTCAGTAGGGATGTAACATTTGATGAAAACTCAGCATTCATCAAATCAAGGAAGGCACCTATCGAAGTTTATGAAGAACCTAAGGAAACTATATTTCAAGACACTACCATGACTGAAGTAGTTCCGAAAGTTGTTCGTGAGTTTGAAGATCCACAAGAACCTATAGATCCACCCCTTGAGGATAACTCTCACAAGAGGAAACCTGCATGGGCTAGAGAGCTCATTCAAGATGCAGAAAGATTTGGCATTCCAGAAGAGGAACATAGAGCAAAAAAGAGAACCAGATCACATACCAGCTATGTTGCTTTACTATGTGACATTATGAACAAAGAGCCATCTAGTTATGAAGAAGCAGCGGAAAAGAAAGAATGGAAGGATGCCATGGTTGAGGAATATCAATCAATAATGAAGAATGATGTTTGGGATGTTGTCCCAAGACCTAAAGAGAAGTCTGTTGTGACTTCTAAATGGATTTACAAAATCAAGCATGCTGCAGATGGCAGTGTAGAGAAATACAAGGCAAGATTCGTAGCTCGTGGCTTCTCTCAGAAAGAGGGAATAGATTATGAAGAAACTTTTGCACCTGTAGCCAGGTATACTTCCATCATAATAGTAGTTTCCCTGGTTGCAGCTATGAAATGGAAAATACACCAGATGGATGTCAAGACTGCTTTCTTGAATGGTGTAGTTGAAGAGGAAGTATATGTGGAGCAGCCACTCGGTTTCGAAATACATGAAAGGGAGTCTTATGTGTGCAGATTAAAAAAAGCCTTGTATGCCTTGAAACAAGCTCCCAGAACTTGGTAGGATGGACAGTTTCCTATCTAGTTTGGGATTTACCAAGAGTAAAGCAGATTCCAACCTTTACTACAAGGTTGAGGAAGGGAATCCTGTGATTCTACTCCTGTATGTGGATGACTTATTTGTAACAGGAGATGACAGACTGATTGTAGATACTAAGAGGAAGCTTGCTGCATAATTCGATATGAAAGATTTGGGAATGATGCACTATTTCCTAGGTATGGAGGTGTGGCAGAGTGCAGGTGGGATCTTCCTTGGTGAAGGGAAGTACACAGTAGATATCCTGAAGAGATTTGGGATGATGGATTGCAAGGCCATGGCCACACCTATGGCATCGAATTTGAAGCTTCTATGTGATGCTTCATCTGAGCCGGTTGATGTCTCTATGTATCATCAGTTTATTGGGTCCTTGATGTACCTGATGAACACGAGACCAGACATTTGCTTTGCTGTGAACACATTGAGTCAGTTCCTGACAGATCCAAGGAGTGTTCACCTGGTCGCTGTAAAGCATGTTCTGAGGTACCTGAAGGGTACAGTGGATTATGGGCTCAAGTATGAAGCGAATGAAAAGTTTAACCTGCAGGGTTATGTTGATTCAGATTGGGCTGGCAGTGCTGCAGATAGGAAGAGCACATCTGGATGCTACTTCAGTATGGGATCAGGTGTGATCTCTTGGTTTAGCAGGAAGTAGTCCTGCATAGCACTGTGTACAGCTGAGGCAGAGTATGTTGCAGCCTGTTCAGCTAGTTGTGAGGCAGTATGGCTACGGAAGCTACTGTCTGAGTTATTTGATCTCCCATTGGATGCTACTGGTATCTTCTGTGATAACTAGAGTTGTGTGAAGCTGTCCGAGAACCCAGTGTTTCATGACAGATCGAAACACATAGAGATCAAATATCACTATATCAGGGATATGGTGCAGAGAGGAGCTGTGAAGCTCCTGTATGTTGCGATAGACGAGCAGATTGCAGATGTGCTGACGAAGCCACTAGCCAGGGTGAAGTTCGAGTACTTCAGAGAGAGGCTTGGAATTCTTCAGATCGAGGACACTTTGAGGAAGAAGTGATGGACACATTTGCTGAAGCCATTCCAAGCATGTTGGAAGGAGGATCCTTCACATGGCTGTGGATGTAAGCATTGGATGACGAGCATCAGGATGATGTTCTAATTTCTGCTTTGTATGATCAGTTGGATCATTTATATGTATATGTATGTACGCATCATGTTGGATGTTGGATATGATCAGTTGGATCATTTATATGTATGTACGCATCATGTTGGATGCTGGATATGATCAGTTGGATAATTTGTATGTATTTTATATGCATCATGTTGGATGCTTGGACCATGTATCTGTACATGTATCAGGTGGATACATTGTATGATCATGTAGATCATGTATATTGATATGTATCAGGTATGATCAGGTAGATCATGTATGTTGATGGATACATTGTGTGGATCATGTATCTATGTATCAGGTGGATACACTATGTATGATGATATGTATCATATAGATACTTGGTGTGCATCAGATGGATGCATTGTATGATCAGGGTGATCATGGATGACGAGCTTCAGGATGTTGCTCCAGATGACATGCAACAGAATGTTGCAGTGATGATGATCAGGATGATCATGTGTACATTAGGATGATGTATGGTGAGTATCAGGTTGATACTCTGTGGCCGTGGAACAGGTTGTGCAGATAAGCATGTAATTTGTGCCCTGGGAGATTTGCAGATGGTCTTTCGAGGTTTTGCTTGGGAGGACATATAATTTGTGCCCTGGGAGATCTACAAATAGTCTTTCGAGGTTTTACCTATGGCATGTAATTCGTGCCTTGGGATATCTGGAAGATGCTCTTTCGATTTTTTGTCCTATGGCATGTAATTTGCTCCTGGGAGATCTGGACAGGATGAAAAAGGCCTCAGATGCTTCAGCTAGGTTTTTCCATGACCACATGTAATTTGCTCCTAGGAGATCTGGACAGGATGAAAAAGGCCTCAGATGCTTCAGCCAGGTTTTGTGGTGGACCACATGTAATGTGCTCCTGGGAGATCCGACAGGTAGAGCTGTGTGCTCATAACAGCCTGAGATGCTTCAGCCAGGTTTTGTGGTGAGATCACATGTAATGTGCTCCTGGGAGATCTGACAGGTAGAGCCGTGTGCTCGTAACAGCCTGGGATGCTTCAGCCAGGTTTTGTGATGGGTCACATGTAATGTGCTCCTGGGAGATCCTACAGGTAGAGCTGTGTGCTCGTAATAGCCTGGGATGCTGCAGCCAGGTTTTGTGACGCACGTAATAAGTCCTGAGAATTCCACAGTATGGCCAGTGATGATGAAGACCTGCAGGTGGTGGGCCTACATCCAGTATGAAAAAGGACTGGCTCTGTAGAACTTCCTATGACGAGTAGAGTCAGAGATTGGTTGAGATAGCAGCAGCAGTGACAATGATGATGACGATGCATCGATGACGATGATCTCGAGAAGAAGACTTGTCTAGTAGATTTGTGTCGAGAAATAACTTCCTAGTTAAGAGGGAGTGTTGATGTATATGTAACTTCGGAATGTATTTCATCTGTGTATTTTATATATATTTATTGTACCCTTATAAGAGATGTGTTATTCCTCTATAAGGAAGTGTCATCATGTGGATTGACAAGTGTCACAAGTGTGTGTACTTGCTGGTGGGTTATTAGACCACCATGTGGGGTCGACACTGAATTACATATATTATAATGTAGATGTACCTAGCTAGACAAATCGGCCCCATAAGGTCACTGGGCAAAAAGGTTAGTATAAATAGAGATCAGAGATCTCTATTTTACTCATTCGGAAAAGTAACTCACTCTCACTCAGAAAGTGGCGCACTAGTGAGGAGGAGGATCATCTGCTACTAGGAGACTATCTCAGTGTATTTTGGTTGTACTTTGGTTGAGCCATTGCTCTCTCTATCTCTGAGGAAGTTGTGGGGTTTTTCACCTTAGGGTTTTCCCCATGGAAACTCTGTGTCTCTTGTCTCTCATGCTTTTGATTCTTGTGATGCTTGTCATGCTTATTGTGATTGTCATGCATTGATATACTGTATATATTATTCTCTCAGCAAATATCCTAGAGTATTGTGAATTAAAGCGCAAAATTTAACACCTAAGACATGATGTTGAAATTGATATTAATGGCTTTGTTATGATGAGATCTAAATAAAGTTATAAATATGTCACAATACAACTATAATCACAAATGTATTGCAAACTGTCAACATATGGTTTTTATGAAGAATGTGTCACTAAAGGAAATGTGGTTCATGTAGTGTTTCTTTCACATTATAAATCAACCTTTGTTATATTTTTCTTTTGTAATTTGCCATCTAAATATTTCTAACATTTCTCAGAATATGGTTATGAGGGTGTCAATAAGGGAGGTGTTACATGGCATTTGATGAAGTACCTACGATCTTGGTTTATGAATTACATGTTATTATGATCCATGAATATTGTTATGATGTGGTTATTATGCAGTCCTATGTTAAGAAAGGTTCCATATGTTTTTCTTATAGTTATGTTATGAGATTCTAATCATGATGATGATGACATCATTCATGGTGATGTGAGATGGTTAGGGTAACATGTGTTTCTTGATTTCTTAGTACACATGATGTGATGCAATAATTGCACTTGATTTGTTTATACAAAATTATTATGAAGTGATGCGGTAATGTGTATAGCCTTGTTTCATGATGATTATTAATTGACTATATGATTGTGAGTGGAAATGTTACATGAAGTCCACTTTGGGGCCTTTCAGGCCGATTCATTCTAGAAATCATGATCTTGTGGGATCCCATAACCACAAGGGATTTATGGTCTAGGGACTAGCTCACTCGGTAATACCTTTCCAACAGTTCCTTTCCTTTATACAGTTGTCAAAAGTCCACAGCTTAAGGTATATCGGCAAGGGGAGGTATATGGAGAAGGACTTCCGATGCTTGGGTTTGATTTCCCATTGGGGAGTTGTGGAGTAAGTTTGGGCCAATATTTTAAGATGCCTAGTTTACATAGTTTAACGTACTAGAATAGATTCGTGGTGGCTCTAGATGAGTTCTATGGGGTATATAGCCCAGCGAATACTAAAAGGCCTTAAGCCTTCTCATGTTTCCAAAAGTTAGAAAAGAGCAAGAAGCATGCTTGCAACTTATCATATCTATGATTAGACTTTTGGTGCATGCTGCAGTCACACCATGTTGGATGAACTATTTGTAGCAGAGGGCTCATGCCATGGCCAGTTGGTCCATTCAGAGTATTGGGTGGTGTCCGTAGGTTGATCAGATGGAATGATTATGGGAGAGGGTGTGTAAGGGAGGAAGTTGAAGTGTTATGGTTAGGAAGATGGTAAAAATAACTTCGAGACAAATTTCCTTGAAGGGGGAATGTCATGTTCCCATTTTTTCAGCACCATGAAGAAGATTAAACCCCATGGATGCTAGTGAAAGATTGAATTAATTAATTAATGAGAGGTTAAGATGATGCAATTAATTAATTAGGAGAGTGCATTTAAATTTATCCATAGTTTGCTACCTACTTGGAATAAATAATTATGGAGCATTTAATATTATTGGTGCAATTAATATTTTTATTTGTTATGCTGAATAAATGGAGAAATTGGCCCACCAATTCGAATTAGTGGATAAGATTGGAGGAATTACTTGGAGTAGAAGCCAAGTAAGCACTAGAGTCCAAAAATGATGCCAAAAATGAGAACAGAGGAATATTTCAGGAAAAGCAGGATAAAACAGGAAAATAAGAAAAGTATGAAAAGCAGGAAAGTCAGAAAAAGAGGAAAAAGAAGGAAAGCCAAAGCAAAGCAAAGCAAGGAAAGTATGTCCACTCATGGGTGACCTATTCTCACAGGTCACCAAGCCAAGTAACTTGCTCAACAGGTCAACATGAATTCTATAAAATAAGAATTCCAACTCCATTTCAGATTTTTTTTTTAGAGAAATTTTATGAATGCATTTGTGCATCTGAGACTTGGGAGATGTGCCCCTAGTCAAGCATGGGAGATGTGCCCCATATTTTTGTGAGAGGATGATAGCATTCATCCATTGTAATTGATTTTATTTGCAGGTCTTGTAGCTGATCAAGTTGAATTTGAAGATAAGAAAAGGCATCATCCATTCAAGAGTTTGAATCTCCAAGCTTCCTATGGATTTCTAGAGCTAGTTTCTGGTGTAGAAGAAGAGATTATTTTCCATGATGTTTTGAGAGGTATTTCTGCCTATTTCTGATGCAATGAAATTGAATTTAATCCTCTGATATCAGTGGTCGAATTTCAGGAAGATTCTACAAGTATGTGGTTGGAATCTTAGCTCCATTCATTGATTTCTAGTGTTGTAATGTTCAGTAGAAATGGAGAGAATGTTTTGTAATTATATGAGGAGACTCTTGGCCCATATATGATGTAATAACAATGAAATTCATCCTATGATATCATTCAGCTTCAATAAAATTACAGAACTTTGATTTCTTCTCCAATTTATGCACCCCTTCTAGATTTAACTAGAATTTGACTAGCTTTCAGTGTTTGATTCATAAGTCAATGAGAATAAATCCAAATTAAGTAATTCCTCTTCATGGAGTTATCTAACCTGTCATATTTCATGATAAAACCCATGTTTCATAAATTCTATTTCCTTTGAGCACTGTTTGGGAATCCAAAATATTGAGCTAGTTGAGTTGTCCTGAATTGCCATTTTACTAGTTTTGTTATAAGACTTGTTCGTATCTGCATAAAAATTTCTTAGATGATATTTAATGGTGCAATGACTATAAATTAATGTTCATTAACCTCTCTGATGTCTGCAACAACCTTCTCCAACTCTTAGTCAATTTTTCTACCCATACTAGTATGCATATGATGAGAACCCCAGGAGCATTGGAGTAGAGTTCAGCCGAGATGTTATTGGAACATAAATGGTATTAGTACATTGTGCATAGGTATAAACTCAGATAAGAACCTTCCATCCATTCCTATCCTTTGTTCTTTCCCATCTCCAGCAATTCTAGCTTCCACAATCATTATTTTAGTCAATTTTGAAAAGTATTGAGTTTTTGTGCCACAATCCTAAGTTGGTACACTATAGTGGTATCATAGCACTTTCCTCGACCCCTGTGGAAATAAAGAAGCTCACTCTTGAAGAATATTGCAAATCATAATTCAAATTTGTAGCCATGAGGCTAGTGCCAATTGCAGTCGAAGAAGAAGAATCATCATGCATATTTTCGAGCAGTTTCACAAGAGATGATGGTAACTATGGTGACCAATAGTATGAGGAAGATTTTTATTATCCAAGGTCTGAAATTTTTTAGTAAGTGAAGTTAAGGAGACCCTTTGAGTACCTCACAGCTTACTATGCATTGAGAGATGAGATTTTGGAACTCACATCTTTTAGAGAGTTTTGCACACATGAGATCCAAAGATTATTTCAAGATCCCTACTCTAGACTTAACAAGGAAAAGATTGCATTGATGGAAAATGATTTTTTCAAATAAGTGGTATTCGTTTTATCCAAGAAATACAAAACAATAACGTATGTGGATTCCTTGAAGACCAACAAGCCATCAAGGAAGGAGCTAAATTGTAGAGAAGAAAATAGGACCAAAGGTATTGATATGAAGGAGAAGCAAGAGGAATATATTTGCAGCAGCCATAAGGTTGATGAGTTACCAAATAAATCCTCGGAAGAAGATAAATAAGTTCCATGCATAGCTGAAGATCTAACAGTCCAACATCTGGTTGTTGGTACTGTGGAAGGTGAAATCACTCCTAGTTTCTTGGTGGGTGGTCGCAAAATAATTATAATGGATGATGATGTTTTCAGAAGTGGTAAGACATATTTTGGATCTAATCTAAAGGATGAACATGAATCATGTTTACAGTCACCTCCTAAGCTTCATCAGGAAGCAGAAGACAAGCAAACAATAGTTGGATGTGAACCAGAAGATTTGGTGGAAGGGCAAGCCATCACAGATCCACCACATGAAGAGAAATACATGATACAAAGGTATTTCCACAATTCTGATTTTTTAATCCCTTTGTTTCATTATGATATGGTAGACGCTTACAATGAGAGGGTTGGCATGGTTGATTCCTTCGATATGGAGGCTCAAAATTTTGGTGTTAACTATGAAGGCATTCATGGAGATGAACCATTGGAGGAGAATGAGTCACTGCAAGGTGATATTAATGGGTGCTCACATCTCTATGATGGTGACATAGGGATCAGATTTGAATATTTTACTACAAGCCAAAGTACCATTGATCATGATAATGGAGTCCTGCAATAGTGGAATAAAACCAAGGATCAATTTCACCTTCACCGCTTGAATTTTATGAGGGTGATCCAATGAAGTTTGAAGAAGAGAATGTTCTATCTCATGAATTTTCATACTTTGATAAAGGTGCTGCAAATATAATTTCCTTTGAGAATGAATATGATGAATTTGCACCCATTGGTGAGGAGAAAGGAGTAACTTCACCATCATCACATAAGCTTCATGATTTTAATCCAAGGAAAATTGAAGAAGAGGGTGTTCACCATCATGAAGCATCCTTCCTTCAAGGGACATTGAAGATCAAGGAGGCCATTGACATTCTCCATGTCATTCATGATTTAGTGTCACAATATTGTTGGAGAGCTGCATCACTGGGAAATACACTCTCCATTGAAGACATGGAGGAGATTCAAAAGTCAATGACAAACATCATAGGTAAATTTTCACAATTGATTTCTGACAGATATTATTTGTTTGATCTTTCAGGAATGTATCATGATGTATTATTGAAGAATGAATAATACATTGAAAGGCTCTCATATGAGTTGGAATCCACCCAAGAGTCTTTCAGAAGTACTCAAAGTACTCTGTTGGAATCTCATATGCAAGTAGAGAAACTTCAACAAGAGTTTCTAAGAGCTCATATTCCTTCCTATGTTCCAATCATCCATTCCCTTTTGGTTGATGATTTTCATATTTATGTTGAGGAATCTCATGTGATGGTGGAACATTGGGAGCATGTTGATTTGAATGTTCTTGAGAGGGCTGAAATCAAGCAAGAAGGTAACCAAGAACTTGCCTTGTTTCAAAGAGATTATGAGTTACCTCATGATGAGAGATGCATAATTTTGGAGGAGACACATGGTCTCACATTTGATGGATCATCCCATGAGGATGAGGTACATAGATCCAAATGCTTGGTGGATAATTGTTACAGAGAGTTTATTCATTCTCTTTCACCCCACACTTCTGTTTCAGTCACATCACTTGAATATGAGAATTGGGTGAAAGGATTTTTCTTGATCAGACCCCAAGAGGAGAAGGAGGATCCCACAGTGATTTTGGATGACTTGATGGTAAATACATGGTGTTTGGAAAAGGATCATATTCCCCCTAGCATCCATGATCTTGATTTCATATACTTGGAATCAAGTGGTAGAAATTTATGTCCATCTATGGATAGATGCACCACAAAGTTGAAGACTCCAAGAGGTAAATATTTTCTATGTAAAATTTGTAATGCCTCTGACATTGATATGTTTTGTGATCAACAACATAGGTAAATATTGCTTCCATTAGATACCATTCATCCACACATGGATTGGGTGGAATATTACATGTTCCACATGGAGTCTCCTCGCAGAAACAATTATGCACATGGTGGGTGGAAGGAAACTAAACAAACAAGCTTCCAAAGGAAGTTGATGAACTATTGGGGATGTGCACTTGGAGAAACCACAAGTTCCTTACTTGGACCTGATTTGGTGAGTGGTTGCTCATCCATTGATGGGAAAAGTACATACTTGATGGAGGTATGCAGCACATGTTCTTTCCACTTGAGTGGAACCAGTGGCAAAGAGTTGAGCCATTGGGATAGTACATGTTTGTCTTTTGGATCTTGTGGTAGAAAGTTGAGCCATGAGATTACTGCCTTGGAGATGTATGCCGTTAAGGGTATTGGGTCTTATTGCACTTATGGTTTTTCATTGTATTCATCATATTTTAGTTGTGAGCAGTTAACAAGGCATTTTTGCTTATATGATTCCTATCTTTCTCATGATTGGATAAGGGACTTCCACCCTTGTCATTTGAGCTATAGTGATGACATTTTTTACTCTTATGTGCATTTGACATATGAGAACCTTCTTGATGGAGTGGAAAGAATTGATGAGGTTCATCCTCACTCTTTGGAGGCATATTTGGTGATGCCTATCTTTTCCTTGATTGGGTCCTACCATGGAGAGTTGCATATCTTTATTGAGGGGCCCTCAAAGCTTCAGGGTTGCATTGGAAATGATGATTTTCCAATATGGTGGTATGATGTTTTCATCTTTCCCAACATTTCATATGATGCTGATTTTTTCTTGTTATTAATGTTTGGCGAGATGCAGCATGAAAAGTGGGATCCAGGCACTCTTTTGCTTAACAAATTTTGTTGGATGGTATTCCGATCCATGGGGGTTCCATACAAGCAATGGGATCCTGGCATTGTTTGTCCTTGGAGTAGTTGTTTTCATGTTGGCATGATGGATCAAGCCAACCCTCTTTTGCACCAGTTCATCTATGTTGCACTTGGTTTTAGTTTCCCACATAGGGAACACCACCTTGGATGGAATTATAGTTTACATAGTAGTGGTATCTTTGCATTTCTGATATTCTTATGGGATCTTGGCACACTTTCTAGTTGCTTCACTTGGATAGAAGTAGGCATGTTCAGTTACAGATGTAGTGAATATTTTCTTGGAGGGATGATTATGATCATAGTAGTGCAACAAAATCATGATGGACCTCATGGGATATTTTGCTTGAGGACAAGCAATCCTATGAGGGGAGGACTGTCATGTTCCCATTTTGTCAGCACCATGAAGAAGATCGAACCCCATCGATCCTAGTGAAAGATTGAATCAATTAATTAATGAGGGGTTAAGATGAGGGAATTAATTAATTAGGAGTATGCATTTAAATTTATCCATAGTTTGCTACCTACTTGGAATAAATAATTATGGAGCATTTAATATTATTGGTGCAATTAATATTTTTATTTGTTATGCTGAATAAATGGAGAAATTGGCCCACCAATTCGAATTAGTGGATAAGGTTGGAGGAATTACTTGGAGTAGAAGTCAAGTAAGCACTAGAGTCCAAAAATGATGCCAAAATTGAGAAAAGAGGAATATTTCAGGAAAAGCGGCATAAATCCAGAAAGCAAGATAAAACAGGAAAAGCATGAAAGTATGAAAAGCAGGAAAGTTCAGAAAAGAAGGAAAGTTGGAAAAAGAGGAAAAGGAATGAAATCCAAAGCAAAGCAAATCAAGGAAAGTATTTCCACTCATGGGTGACCTATTCTCACAGGTCACCAAGCCAAGTAACTTGCGCAACATGTCAACATGAATTCTATAAAAGAAGGATTCCAACTCCATTTTAGATCTTTTTTTTGTTTGAGAAATTTTATGAATGCATTTGTGCATCTGAGACTTGGGAGATGTGCCCCTAGTCAACCATGGGAGATGTGCCCCAACTTTATGTAAGAGGATGATGGAATTCATCCATTGTCATTGATTTTAGTTGTAGGTCCTGTAGCTGATAAAGTTGAATTTTAAGATCATAAAAGGCATCATCCATTCCAGAGTTCGAATCTCCAAGCTTCCTATGGATTTCTAGAGCTAGTTTCTGGTATAGAAGAAGATAGATTTTTCCATGATGTTTTGAGAGGTATTTCAACCTATTTATGATGTAATGAAAGTGAATGTAATCCTCTGATATCAGTGGTATAATTTCAGGAATCTTCTACAACTCTGTGGTTCGAATCTCAGCTCCATTCATTGATTTCTAGTGTTGTAATGTTCAGTAGAAATGGAGAGAATGTTTTCTAATTATATGAGGAGCCTCTTGGAAAATATATGATGTAATAACAGTGGAATTAATCCTCTTATATCATTCAGCTTCAATAAAATGACAGAACTCTAATTTCTTCTCCAATTTATGCACCCCTTCTAGATTTAGCTAGAATTTGACTAGCTTTCAGTGTTTGATTCATAAGTCAATGAGAATAAATCCAAATGAAGTCATTCCTATTAATAGAGTTATATAACATGTCATATTTCATGATCCAACCCCTGTTAATTCATAAATTATTTCCTTTGAGCATTGTTTGGGAATATAGAAGTTGAAGTAGTTGAACTGTCCTGAATTGCTATTTTACTAGTTTTGTTATAAGACTTGTCCAGATATTCATAAAAATTTCTGAGATGATATTTAATGATGCAATGACTGTAAATTAATTTTAATTAACCTCTCTGATGTCTGCAACAACCTTCTCCAACTATCAGTCAATTTTGCTACCCATACTAGTTTGCATATGCGGAGAACCCCAAGAGCATTGGAGTAGATTTCAGCCAGGATGTTCTTGAAAAATAAATGGTCTCAGTACGTTTTGCATAGGTATAAACTCATATCAGAACCTTCCATCCATTCCTAGCCTTTTTTCTTTCCCATCTCAAGCAATTCTAGCTTCTAGCTTCCATAATCATTGTTTTAGTCAATTTTGAGAAGTATAGAGTTTTTGTGCCACAATCCTAAGTTGGTACATTATAGTGTACCAGAGCACTTTCCTCCACCCCTGTGGAAAGAAATAAGCTCACTTTTGAAGAATATTGCAAATAACAATTCAAATTTGTATCCATGAGGCTAGTGCCAATTGCAGTTGAAGAAGAAGAATCATCATGCATATTTTTGAGTAGTTTCACAAGAGATGATGGTGACTATAGTGACCAATGGTATGATGAAGATTTTTATTATCTAAGGTCTGAAATTGCTTAGGAAGTGAATTTAAGGACACCCTTTAAGTACCTCATAGCTTTCTATGCATTGAGAGATGAGATTTTGGAACTCATATCTTTCAAGAGAGTTTTGCACACATGAGATCCAAATATTATTTCAAGATCCCTACTCTAGAATTAACAAGGAAAAGATTGCACTGATGGAAAATGATGTTTGCAAAGAAGTGGGATTCTTGTTACCCAAGAAATCCAAAACAATGACACATGTGGATTCCTTGAAGACCAACAAGCCATCAAGGAAGGAGCTAAGTTGTATAGAAGAAAATAGGACCAAAGGTATTGATATGAAGGAGAAGCAAGAGGAATATATAAATCAGTCTATTTGCAGCAACCATAAGGTTGATGATTTACCAAATAAATCCTCAGAAGAAGATAAAGAAGGTCCATGCACATATGAAGATCTAGTAGTCCAACATCTGGTTGTTGGAAGCGTGGAAGGTGAAATCACTCCTAGTTTCTTGGTGGGTGATCTCAAAATAATTATATGGGATGATGATGTTTTCAGGAGTGGTAAGACATATTTTGGATATGATCCAAAGGATGAACATGAATCAGGTTTACAGTCACCTCCTAAGCTTCATCAGGAAGTAGAAGACAAGCACACATCATTTGGATGTGAACTAGAAGATTTGGTGGAAGGGCAAGCCATCACAGAGCCACCACGTGAAGAGAAAGACATGATACAAAGGTATTTCCACAATTCTGATTTTTTTATCCCTTTGTTTCATTCTGATATGGTAGCCACTTACAGTGAGAGGGTTGGCATGGTTGATTCCTTCGGTATGGAGGCTCAAAATGTTGGTGTTAACTATGAAGGAATTCATGGAGATGAACCATTGGAGGAGCATGTGTCACTGCAAGGTGATATCAATGGGTGCTCACATATTATGATGGTGACATAGGGATCATATTTGAAGATTTTGCTGCAAGCCAAAATACCATTGATCATGATAATGGAGTCCTTGCAATAATGGAAGCAAAACAAGGATCAATTTCACCTTCACCGCTTCAATTTTATGAGGGTGATCCAATGAAGTTTGAAGAAGAGAATGTTCTATCTCATGAATTTTCATACTTTGATAAATGTGCTGCAAATATACTTTCCTTTGAGCATGAAGATGATGAATTTGCAGCCATTGGTGAGGAGAAAGGATTAACTTCACCATCACAACATAAGCTTCATGATGTTAATCCAAGGAAAATTGAAGAAGAGGATGTTCATCGTCATGAACCATCCGTCCTTGAAGGGACATTGCAGATGAACACATTGAAGATCAAAGAGACCATTGACATTCTCCATGTCACTCATGATTTAGTGTCACAATATTGTTGGAGAGTTGCATCACTAGAAAATCCACTCTCCATTGAAGACATGGAGGAAATTCAAAAGTCAATGACAAATATCAAAGGTTAATTTTCACAATTGATTTCTGATAGATATCATTTGCTTGAACTTTCAGGAATGTATCATGGTGTATTATTGAAGAATGAAGAAGAGATTGAAAGGCTCTCATATGAGTTGGAATCCACCCAAGATTCTTTGAGAAGTACTCAAAGTACTCTCTTGGAATCTCAGATGCAAGTAGAGAAACTTCGACAAGATTTTCCAAGATCTCATATTCCTTCCTATGTTCCAATCAACCATTCCCTTTTAGTTGATGATTTTCAGATTTTTGTGGAGGAATCTCATGTGATGGTGGAACATGAGGAGCATGGTGATTTGAATGTTCTTGAGAGGGATGAAATTAAACAAGAAGGTAACCAAGAACTTTCCTTGTTTCAAAGAGATTATAAGTTACCTCATGATAAGAGATGCATAATTTTCGAGGAGACACATGTTCTCACATTTGAGGGATCAACCCATGAGGATGAGGTACATAGATCCACATACTAGGTGGATAATTGTTACAGAGAGTTTATTCATTCGCTTTCTCCCCACACTTTTGTTTAAGTCACATCACTTGAAGATGAGAATTGGGTGAAAGGATTTTTCTTGATAAGGCTCCAATAGGAGCCGAAGGATCCCACAGTCATTTTGGATGACTTGATGGTAAATACATGGGGTTTGGAAAAGGCTCATATTCTACCTAGCAGCCATGACCTTGATTTCATATCCTTGGAATCTAGTAGCAGAAATTTGTGTCCATCTATGGATAGATGCACCACAAAGTTGAAGAGTCTAGGAGGTAAATATTTTATGTGTAAAATTTTTAATGCCTCTGACATTGATATGTTTTGTGATCAACAACACATATTGCTTCCATTAAATACCATTCATCCACACATGGATTGGGTGGAATATTACATGTTCCACATGGAGTCTCCTTGCAGAAAAATTTATGCACATGGTTGGTGGAAGGAAACTAAACAAACAAGCTTCCAGAGGAAGTTGGTGAACTATTTGGGATGTGCATTTGGGGGAACCGCAAGCTCTTTACTTGGACTTGATTTGGTGAGTGGTTGTTCATCCACTAACGGGATGAGTACATACTTGATGGAGGTATGCAACACATGTTATTTCCACTTGAGTGGAACCAGTGGCAGAGAGTTGAGACATTGGGATAGTACATGTTTGTCTTTTGCATCTTGTGGCAGAAAGTTGAGCCATGAGACTACTTCGTTGGAGATGTATGCCCTTAAGGGTATTGGGTCGTATTGCATGTATGGTTTTTCATTATAATCATCATAGTTTACTTGTAAGCAGTTAACAAGGCATTTTTTCTTATATGATGCCTATATTTCTCATGATTAGATAAGGGAATTCCACCCTTGTGATTTGAGCTACAATGATGACATTTTTTACTCTTATGTGCATTCGGCATATGATAACCTTCTTGATGGAGTGGAAAGAATTGATGAGGTTCGGCCTCACTCTTTGGAGGCATATTTGGTGATGCATATCCTTTCCTTGATTGGCTCCTACCATGGAGAGTTGCATATCTTGATTGAGGGGCCCTCAAAGCTTCAGGGTTGCATTGGAAATGATGATTTTCCAATATGGTGGTATGATGTTTTCATCTTTCCCAACATTTCATATGATGTTGATTTTTTCTTGTTACTAATGTTTGGGGAGATGCATCATGAACAGTGGGATACAGGCACTATTTTGCTTAACAGATTTTGTTGGATGGTAATCTGATTCATGGGGGTTCCATACAAGCAATTGGATCCTAGCATTGTTTTTCCTTGGAGTAGTTGTTTGCATGTTGGCATGATGGAACAAGCCAACCCTCTTTTGCACCAGTTCATCTATGTTGCACTTGGTTTCAGTTTCCCACATAGAGAACACCTCCTTGGATGGACTTATAGTTTACATAGTAGTGGTATCTTTGCATTTCTAATGTTCTTATCGGATCTTGGCACACTTTCTGGTTGCTTCACTTGGATAGAAGTAGGCATGTTCAGTTACAGATGTAGTGAAGATTTTCTTGGAGAGATGATTATGATAAGAGTAGTAAAGTAAAAGCATGATGGACCTCTTGGGATATTGTGCTTGAGGACAAGCAATCTTGGGAGGGGAGGACTGTCATGTTCCCATTTTTTCAGCACCATGAAAAAAATCGAACCCCATGGATCCTAGTGAAAGATTGAACTAATTAATTAATGAGGGGTTAAGATGAGACAATTAATTAATTAGGAGTGTGAATTTAAATTTATCCATAGTTTGCTACCTACTTGGAATAAATAATTATGGAGCATTTAATATTATTGGTGCAATTAATATTTTTATTTGTTATGTTGAATAAATGGAGAAATTGGCCCACCAATTCAAATTAGTGGATAAGGTTGGAGTAATTACTTGGAGTAGAAGTTAAGTAAGCACTAGAGTCCAAAAATGATGCCAAAAATGAGAAAAGAGGAATATTTAAGGAAAAGTAGCCTAAATCTAGAAAGCAAGATAAAACAGGAAAAGCTTGAAAGTATGAAAAGAAAGAAAGTTCAGAAAAGAAGGAAAGTCAGAAAAAGGAGGAAAATGAAGGAAGGCCAAAGCAAAGAAAAGAAATTAAAGCAAGGAAATTATGTCCACTCATGGGTGACCTATTCTCATAGGTCACCAATCCAAGTAATTTGCTCAATAGGTCAACATGAATTCTAGAAAAGAAGGATTCCAACTCCATTTCAGATCTTTTTTTTGTTTGAGAAATTTTTATGAATGCATTTGTGCATCTGAGACTTGGGAGATGTGCCCTTAGTCAAGCATGGGAGATGTGCCCCAGCTTTCTATGAGAGGATGATGGAATTCAGCAATTGTAATTGATTTTATTTATAGGTCCTATAGCTGATCAAGTCGAATTTGAAGATCATAAAAGGCATCATCCATTCCAGAGTTCGAATCTCCAAGCTTCCTATGGATTCTAGAGTTAGTTTTTGGTGTAGAAGAAGAGATATTTTTCCATGATGTTTTGAGAGTTATTCCGGCCTATTTATGATGTAATGAAAGTGAATGTAATCCTCTGATATTAGTGGTCTAATTTCAGGAAGCTTCTACAAGTTTGTGGTTCGAATCTCAACTCCATTCATTGATTTCTAGTGTTGTAATGTTCAATAGAAATGGAGAGAATGTTTTTTAATTATATGAGGAGCCTATTGGCCCATATATGATGTAATAACAATGAAATTCATCCTCTGATACCATTCAGCTTCAATAAAATTACACAACTTTGATTTCTTCTCCAACTTATGCACCCCTTCTTGATTTAGCTAGAATTTTACTAGCTTTCAGTGTTTGATTCATAAGTCAATGGGAATAAATTAAAATGAAGTCATTCATGTTCCTAGAATTAGATAAAATTTCATATTTCATGATCCAACCCTTTTTTCAGAAATTCTATTCCCTTTGAGCACTGTTTGGGAATCCATAAGTCGAACTAGTTGAGTTGTCCTGAATTGCCATTTTACTAGTTTTGTTATAAGACTTTTCCAGACCCGCATAAAACTTTCTAAGATGATATTTAATGATGCAATTACTGTAAATTAATTTTAATTAACCTCTCTGATGTCTGCAACAACCTTCTCCAACTCTTAGTCAATTTTCCTACACATACTAGTCTGCATATGCTGAGAACCCCAGGAGCATTGGAGTAGAGTTCATCCAAGGTGTTCTTGAAACATAAATGGTCTCAGTACATTGTGCAGAGGTATAAACTAAGACAAGAACCTTCCATCCATTCCTATCCTTTGTTCTTTCCCATCTCCAACAATTCTAGCTTTCACAATCATTGTTTTAGTCAATTTTGAGAAGTCTTGAGTTTTTGTGCCACAATCCTAAGTTGGTACATTACAGGTAAGTATATAATTCCCTCTGTCACTTATTGCATTAGTACTAGGAGGCATGTTGGGGTTATAGTGTAGGCATGAGACATACTGGTTATGGCCACACTAGTGGGTCTTATCCCTACACAATAGTAGTAGACTATGTAGGGTTATAATAACAATATTATTATAATGGCATGGGATTCATGAGAATATATATATATATATAAAGCTTAATTAATCATGATTAGGTTAATATGGGGGTTAAAAAGGGTAAATAATAAGAAAATATTTATGACCTATTTATCTATTTAGTAGAATTTGCATGAGAAATATTGTATGTGGACATGTGTCCACCCTTGGGAACCTTGGAAAAAATTAAATATGAGGAAGGAGATGGGGAGGAGTCTTCTTCCTTCCTAATTTATTTGGGTGGATTCTTTCGGGGGGGATTGGAGGAGATGGAGGATGGAGTATGCGTGTTCTTCTGATGTGGATGTTGTTTATTAGCTTGGTATTTCTGAGTGAGGGCTCCAGGGCTCTCTATCTATGACTGATGGGTTGGTTGGAAGGAGAGGGGTCCTCCAAATGTGGTATCCCTAATGTTTTCTCATGGTAGTCCACTTCTTCTACTCCACTCAATCAGTTGTCAATGCAACTGTAAGTCTTTCTCATAGGTTCATGTATGTATTCTTGACTGTTCTCTCACTATTTATTAATATGGAATATTAAAATATTTTGGATCTTGGTCTCTTGTAATTTTCATGGTGAATATTCAATTTTCTTGTAGTTATTTTCTTTTAAGTTTATAGCTATTGATAATGTTGAATATTATTCTAAATTTTGTATAATTATCTGATTTGGGTCTTACACTATATCCAATCTTTTGAAAAATGTTGTTATATATTTATCCATTTTTATCTAACTGAAAAGTATATGTGGATGGAAATGCAGATGAATATAGAAAGTTATTTTGACTTCGTAATTGTAACTGGTGAAGAACATTCTACCCTTGGCATAGTTAGGTGCAAATCAAATGATACATTTGCAGAAATCCATCAAGAAATCGTGCTTGATGATATCATTCGATAATTTTGTGGCATTGGGATAACCAAGGTGATATTATTTTGATCTTCTATGTAAAATGTTATTGATGTGATGTCCAAAATGTTAGTGTTTCCACTTGTTCTTAATATGTATGCAATATTTCGCTTTCTCCATAATGGAGGTTGAGTTTGCTAGTGTTAAAACTGAGGTAGTCTCGTAACATTATACCTTTATTTTCTAGATAGAAGTCACATTGCAGCATAGGACACTATTCAGTATGCTTGAATATGCATTTGGTTCCTTGTCAAATCCAAAGTTAAGAGATGTAACTAATCAGGAGTTTCGAAGTTGAACATTGTATTGTTTTTTTGTACACATTTTTGTAAAAGATCTAACTTCATTTTTTAGGTTGGGGTTTAGGTGGGTATTGAAATTCAATCAAACCTCGCTCTACGACAACCAAGAAACATGAGATCAATCTTTCTTGGCTCACTGGAACCAAGAAAATTTAGATCAACCTTTCTTGCCTAATTATTTCTTTCAACTTTTTGTATTCTTCTTTAACATTTTCACATTTCCAATAAGGAATAGTTATTAGATTGAGTTATATTTGGCACATCGGACATTTTTCTTTTGGCAAGGATCCTTATGATCTTGAAAATCAACTAAGAATTAATATATGAATATTGATAAGACTAAGGTTATGATCATCAAGATTCTCAAAGACAAAAACCCTAGCGCTCTGCCTCGACCTACAACGACTCTACGTTTTCCTGTGGGATCCTTCTGAGCCGCAGCCATGGATCCACCCCCTGACAATTGCAGGCGTCTTCTGGACACTGCATTTTCGCTCCCTAGTGGCTGCCACACCCCCCGTTCTGCTCCTTCGGATCACTCGGATGCCAGCTTCATCAAACGCACGACTGCACCTTGCATCCAGATCATGTCGACAGCTTTGAAACTTGAAGCTTTAGCATGAAATGGTGGCTTGATCGGGAAATTTACTGGGATCTGGCCTTCCCCCAAGACGATGGACACATGGATCAACAAAAACTAGATGCCTCTGATCTCTAGTGGCTTACAACATTGCTTCTGCGGTAAGGGTTATTTCATTTTTCTCTTTGAAAAAAAGATGATAAGGATCTCATATTTTGAAGTGGCCCGTACTTCATGGGGCCTCGTGGCCTCTACCTAAATCGCTAGAACCTCTCTTTCGATCCGGAGAAAGATGTCCCTTCAGCTATTGTGGTTTGGGTTCGTCTCCCCCACTTGCCTCTGCATTGTTGGGACGATGATACCTTGAAATCCATTGGAAATGCACTCGGAAAATACATTGACAAAGTTAAGCCTAAAGGGCCTCTTTTCGCCTGTGCCAGAATATGTGTCAAGGTAGACTTGGAAAAGGGTCTTCCAGAAGAAGTAAATTTACAAATGGATGGCTGGGAACACCTACAAAAGGTTGACTATGAACAATTACCCTTTAAGTGCAAAAAATGTCATGAGTATGGACACTTTGTCAAAAATTGCCCCAAAGCGGTTCAGAAAATCTCAGAGCAACCTCAAGAGGACGGATGGCAGCAGGTAAAAAAGGGGGAAAAGACCTCAGCTGCCCCACATCCCAACAAAATCTCTCCCCCCCCTGCCAAAGGAAAATATTCAGAATCAAAAGAAGCCACGAATGTCAACAGCTTTCAAGAATTGTAGGTCGAAGGAGAGATCAACATATCGGAAGAAAGACCAAAAGAACCAAACAAGGAAAATGTAGAAACCTCCAACAACCCTGAAAAATAATCGAATGAAGTAAATCCCGGAGAAACCATCACTCCAGGTGGCTTATGGGCTGATAAGGTAAAAAGTAAATTTGTGTCAACCATCTCATCCACGGATGCCTCCTCAAAATCTCTCGATGATGGGGAATCGGTGCAACCCCCAAATAATAGAGGCAGGAAATCTCATAGGTACCACAGGGAACTAGAAGCGGAGAGAGAAATTTTGATGTATATGTAACTGCGGAATGCATTTCATCTATGTATTTCATATATATTTATTGTACTCTTATTAGAGATGTGTTATTCCTCTATAAGGAAGTGTCGTCATGTGGATTGACAAGTGTCGCAAGTGTGTGTACTTTCCGATGGGTTATTAGACCATCATTTGTGGGGTCGGCCCTGAAATATATATATTATAATGTGGATGTACCTAGCTAGACAAGTCGGCCCCATAAGGTCACTGGGAAAACAGGTTAGTATAAATAGAGATCAGGTGATCTCTATTTAGATCATTCGGAAAAGTATATCTCTCTTACTCAGAAAGTGGCGCATTAGTGAGGAGGAGGATCATCTGCTACTAGGAGACTATCTTAGTGTATTTTGGTTGTACCTTGGTTGAGCCATTGCTCTCTCTATCTCCGAGGAAGTTGTGGGGTTTTTCACCTTAGGGTTTTCCGCACGGAAACTCTGTGTCTCTTGTCTCTCATGCTTTTGATTCTTGTGATGCTTCTCATGCTTATTGTGATTGTCATGCATTGATATACTGTATATGTTATTCTCTCAGTGAAGATCCTAGAGTATTGTGAATTAATGCTCAAAATTTAACATGGTATCAGAGCTAACCTGAAAAGAAGACATTTTGCAGTGACAGAAACTTGAGTTTCTTGTTTATTGGGTTTCTCTCCATAGATTTTGGAAAAGCAGTATAGTAGATTGACTCTAATCATCAAGGCGCATCTATCTGTCCAATCAGAAATCAATTCCAAGCATTTTCAGATTTGGCCCTAAAAATTAGGGTTTCCACAAAAATAGGATTTTCTAAAATATGAAGACATAGCTGGAAGAGCCTTGCAAAAATCGAAGTTTAGAGCTTTGGATCGAGATTTTTGGTTGGGTAGATCTCCGGGAAACTCAAACCCTAATTCAGGGCTCTCCCTAGTGAACCCAGGAGGACAAAAAGGCAAATCTGAAGGGTAAAACTTTGTTGATCTCAAATTCTGAATGCACCAGGATGATCAACTCATCAAAGTGCATCTTTCTATCCTTTCAGAAAAATTGAAATTCACATTTTGAATTTTTAGGGTTTTTCTGACAAACCCTAATCCGGGACCAGATCCAGTCTTCAGCATTTCAAATGGTAAGACCTAAATCTTTTCTATTTTCATTTGAAGTACTCTTTAAGATGTCTCACCACACCAAGCTTAAGGATAAGCTTGAAGGGGCTGATAAATTCTGAGCTTGGATGTATAGAATTGGGTTAATCCTGGAAGAGAATGAGTTGGACTCATATATAAAAGAAGACATCCCTATCCCAGAGGATGAAGAGGCCAAGGTATTGCATAAGAAGAACTTGGTCAAGGCAAAAAGAATCATTGTTGATTCTATCAAAGACCATCTCATACCCCATGTGTCTTCTCTAAAGACACCCAAGGAGATGTTTGACTCTTTGACCAAGCTATTTTAAGGGAAGAACATAAATCGGAAGATGACTCTGCGAAATCAATTGAAAGGGGTCAAGATGTTGAATGGAGAAACCATTCAATCTTACTTCTCCAAGGTCTCTCAGATCAATGAGCAACTTGAAGCTGTGGATGAAGTAGTGGACAATGGTGAAGTTGTTATGACCACTCTGAATGGCCTACCTAGGTCATGGGACTCCTTTATTCAAGGAATTTGTGCAAGAAAGAAATTGATTTCTTTCAGTAAACTATGGGAGCAATGCTCTCAAGAAGAAGCTAGACTTGTAGCTCGTGAGGAAAAGATGGGAGGTGAAGATCAAGCTCTCGCAACTCACACCAAAAGAAGCAAGCCCAAGAAGAAGCACTCTCACTATAAAAGATCCTATCAAAAGAATAAGAAGGATCTAAGATGCTTCACATGCAATGAGAAGGGTCACTTTGCTTCAGATTGTCCCAAGAACAAAAGGGATAATAACAACAACTTCAGCAAGAAGAAGAAGGGAAGCAAAAGAAAGTTCCATGCTCATGCTGTCAAAGATGATGAACCTCCAAAGAAGAAGGCTAGGGAAGAAAGTGATGATGACTCATCAAGTGAAGAAGAGTATGTTCTAATCTCTGCTCTCACAGGTACTATCTCCCATGGTTGTAATGATTGGTTGATTGATAGTGGGGCTTCCAAACACATGACTGGGTTTAAGGAATCTTTTGTGAATCTATCTAAACATGAATCACCCCATAAGGTGAAACTTGGGGATGATGATCAATACCCAATCAAAGGAAGTGGTGAATCCTCCTACAACCTAGATTCTGGAAAATCTTTGAAGATGAAAGAAGTCCTTTATGTACCTGGGCTTAAGAAGAACTTACTCTCCATCTCTGCATTGGATGCAAAAAGTATGAGGGTTGCATTTGTGGATGGCCAAGTCCTAATGTGGCCAAAGGGAAAGACCATAGATGATGCAGTAGTGATTGGAGAGCAAGAGGGAGGATTGTATAAATTGAAGGGACAACCTGAACATGCCATGGTGCATGAATCCATGGAGCCAAGTGAACTTTGGCATAAAAGACTTGCTCATATGCACTATAGGGAACTTCCAATTGCAAGCAAGGCTGTATAAGGTCTTCCTAAAATCAAGACTAAACATGAAGGTGTTTGCAAAGGATGTGCAAAAGGTAAGAACATTAAGAAGGCTTTCCCAAGTAGTGAAAGCAAGGCCAAAGATATCCTGGAAATCATCCACTCAGATGTATGTGGTCCTATGTCATCCAGTTCTCTTAGTGGGTATGTTTACTATGTCTCATTTATTGATGACTTCTCCAAGAAGACTTGGGTATACTTCTTGAAGAACAAAGATGAGGTGTTTGATAAATTCAAGGAATTCAAAACCTTGATGGAGAATCAAACTGACAAGAAGATCAAAACATTCAGATCCAACAATGGTGGAGAATTCACCTCAGGTGACTTCAAGAAGCTTTGTAGTGATTCAGGGATTAAGAGGGAGTTGTCTGCTCCTTATAATCCTAACCAGAATGGAGTGGCAGAAAGGAAGAATAGAACAATCATGGAAGCAGCAAGGGAAATGCTGCATGACCAGGATCTACCTATGCATCTATGGGAAAAAGTAGCTAGAACAGCTATATATGTGTAGAACAGAACACCCCACAAGATATTGGACAACAAGACACCAGAAGAGGTCTTTTCTGGTAAGAAACCTGAAGTCAGCCATCTCAAAATATTTGGTTGTCCAGTATACACTCATGTCCCAAAGAAAAAGAGGACTAAACTAGATCGTTCAGGAAAGAAGGGTATCTTTGTGGGTTACAACGAAAGCTTGAAGGCTTACAAAATATACTTTCCAGGGTTCAAGAAGATTGATGTCAGCAGGGATGTAACATTTGATGAAAACTCAGCATTCATCAAATCAAGGAAGGCACCTATCGAAGTTTATGAAGAACCTAAGGAAACTAGATTTCAAGACACTACCATGACTGAAGCAGTTCCAGAAGTTGTTCGTGAGTTTGAAGATCCACAAGAACCTGTAGATCCACCCCGTGAGGATAAATCTCACAAGAGGAAACCTGCATGGGATAGAGAGCTCATTCAAGATGCAGAAAGATTTGGCATTCCAGAAGAAGAACACAGAGGAAAGAAGAGAACCAGATCACATACCAGCTATGTTGCTTTACTCTGTGACATTATGAACAAAAATCCTTCTAGTTATGAAGAAGCAGTGGAAAAGAAATAATGGAAGGATGCCATGGTTGAGGAATACCAATCAATAATGAAGAATGATGTTTGGGATGTTGTCCCAAGACCTAAAGAGAAGTCTTTTGTGACTTCCAAATGGATTTACAAAATCAAGCATGCTGCAGATGGCAGTGTAGAGAAATACAAGGAAAGATTCATAGCTCGTGGCTTCTCTCAAAAAGAGGGAATAGATTATGAAGACACTTTTACACCTGTAGCTAGGTATACTTCCATCAGAATAGTACTTGCCCTGGCTGCAGCAATGAAATGGAAAATACACCAGATGGATGTCAAGACTGCTTTCTTGAATGGTGTAGTTGAAGAGGAAGTATATGTGGAGCAGCCACTCGGTTTTGAAATACATGACAGGGAGTCATATGTGTGCATATTGAAGAAAGCCTTGTATGGCTTGAAACAAGCTCCCAGAACTTGGTATGGTAGGATGGATAGTTTCCTATCTAGTTTGGGCTTTACCAAGAGTAAAGTGGATTCCAACCTTTATTACAAGGTTGAGGAAGGGAATCCTGTGATTCTACTCCTGTATGTGGATGACTTATTTGTAACAGGAGATGACAAATTGATTGCAGATACGAAGAGGAAGCTTGCTGCTGAGTTCGATATGAAAGATTTGGGAATGATGCATTATTTCCTAGGTATTGAGGTGTGGCAGAGTGCAGGTGGGATCTTCCTTGGTCAAGCAAAGTACACAGTAGATATCCTGAAGAGATTCGGGATGATGGATTGCAAGGCCATGGCCACACCTATGGCATCGAATCTGAAGCTTCTATGTGATGCTTCATCTGAGTTGGTTGATGTCTCTATGTATCTTCAGATGATTGGGTCCTTGATGTACCTGACGAACACGAGACTAGACATTTGATTTGTTGTGAACACATTGAGTCAGTTCCTGATAGATCCGAGGAGTGTTCATCTGGTTGCTGTAAAGCATGTTCCGAGGTACCTGAAGGGTACAGTGGATTATGGGCTTAAGTATGAAGCGAATCAAAAGTTTAATGTGCAGGGTTATGTTGATTCAGATTGGGCTAGCAGTGCTGCAGATAGGAAGAGCACATCTGGATGTTGTTTCAGTATGGGATCAGGTGTGATCTCTTGGTTTAGCAGGAAGTAGTCCTGCGTAGCACTGAGTACAACTGAGGCAGAGTATGTTGCAGTTTGTTCAGCTAGTTGTGAGGCAGTATGGCTATGGAAGCTACTGTCTGAGTTATTTGATCTCCCGTTGGATGCTACTGGTATCTTGTGTGATAACCAGAGTTGTGTGAAGCTGTCTGAGAACCCAGTGTTTCTTGACGGGTTGAAACACATAGAGATCAAATATCACTATATCAGGGATATGGTGCAGAGAGGAGCTGTGAAGCTCCTATATGTTGCGACGAATGAGTAGATTGCAGATGTGCTGATGAAGCCACTAGCCAGGGTGACGTTCGAGTACTTCAGAGAGAGGCTTGGTGTTCTTCAGATTGATGACACTTCGAGGAAGAAGTGATGGACACATTTACTGAAGCCATTCCAATCATGTTGGAAGGAGGATCCTTCACATGGCTATGGATGTAAGCGTTGGATGATGAGCATCAGGATGATGTTCTGGTTTCTGCTTTGTATGATCAGTTGGATCATTTTTATGTATGTTTGTATGCATCATGTTGGATGATGGATATGATCAGTTGGATCATTTATATATGTATGTATGCATCATGTTGGATGCTGGATATGATCAGTTGGATCATTTATATATGTATGTACGCATCATGTTGGATGCTGGATATGATCAGTTGGATCATTTATATGTATGTACACATCATGCTGGATGCTGGATATGATCGGTTGGATCATGTGTATGTATTTTTGTATATGCATCATGTTGGATGCTTGGACCATGTATCTGTATATGTATCAGGTGGATACATTGTATGATTAAGTGGATCATGTATGGTGATATGTATCATGTATTTGTATTTGTATCAGGTGGATACACTGTACGATCAGGTGGATCATGTATGATGATATGTATCAGTAGATACTTGGTATGCATCAGGTAGATGCATTGTATGATCAGGATGATCATGGATGACAAGCTTCAGGATGTTGCAGTGATGATGATCAGGATGATCATGTGTACATCAGGACTATGTATGGTGAGTATCAGGTTGATACTCTATGGCCGTGGATCAGGTTGTGCATATGAGCATATAATTTGGCCCTGGGAGATTTGCAGATAGTCTTTCGAGGTTTTTCCTATGGCATATAATCTGGACCTGGGATATCTGGCAGATGCTCTTTCGAGGTTTTGTCCTATGGCATATAATATCTCCCTGGGAGATCCGATAGGTTGGGATGCGTGTCCATAATAAGTCCTGGGATGCTCTTGCGAGGTTTTTCCATGACCACATATAATCTATCCCTGGGAGATCCTATAGGTAGAGCTGTGTGCTCGTAACAGCCTGGGATTCTCTTGCAAGGTTTTGTGGTGACCACATATAATCTATCCTTGGGAGATCCTATAGGTAGAGTTGTATGCTCGTAACATCCTGGGATGCTCTTGCGAGGTTTTGTGATGAGGTCACATATAATATGGCCCTGGGAGATCCTATAGGTAGAGCCGTGTGCTCGTAACAGCCTGGGATGCTCTTTCAAGGTTTTGTGATGCACGTAATAAGTCCCGAGGATTCCATAGTATGGCCAGTGATGTCGAAGACCTGCAGGTGGTGGGCCTACATCCAGTATGAAAAAGGACTGGCTCTGTATAACTTCCTATGACAAGTAGATTCAGAGATTGGTTGAGATAACAGCAGCAGTGACGATGACGATGACGATGATCCAGAGAAGAAGACTTGTCTAGCAGATCTGTGTCGAGAAATACCTTCCTAGTTAAGATGGAGTGTTGATGTATATGTAATTGCAGAATGTATTTCATCTATGTATTTCATATATATTTATTGTATCCTTATTAGAGATGTGTTATTCCTTTATAAGGAAGTGTTGTCATGTGGATTGACAAGTGTCGCAAGTGTGTGTACTTACCAATGGGTTATTAGACCACCATGTGTGGAGTTGGCCCTGAAATATGTATATTATAATGTGGATGTACCTAGCTAGACAAGTCGGCCCCATAAGGTCACTGGGCAAACAGGTTAGTATAAATAGAGATCAGGTGATCTCTATTTAGATCATTCGGAAAAGTATATCTCTCTTGCTCATAAAGTGGCGCACTAGTGAGGAGGAGGATCATCTGCTACTAGGAGACTATCTCAGTGTATTTTGGTTGTACTTTGGTTGAGCCATTGCTCTCTCTATCTCTGAGGAAGTTGTGGGGTTTTTCACCTTAGGGTTTTCCCCACAGAAACTCTGTGTCTCTTGTCTCTCATGCTTTTGATTCTTGTGATGCTTGTGATGCTTATTGTGATTGTCATGCATTGATATACTGTATATGTTATTCTCTCAGTGAATATCCTAGAGTATTGTGGATTAATGCTCAAAATTTAACAAGAAATAGAGTTGGGAAAACAAAAAAGCCTCGAAGAAATGAGGATTCTTCAGCAATCCAAACCTCAAACTGAAGTGAAAGAAGGTAAGTCTCGAGCAAGACCTAATCCATCAAAGAAGTAATTTTTGCAGTCTCTTGGAACTGCAGGGGTCTCGGTGGATTGAACAAAGTGGAAGCAATAAAAATATGATAAAAAATGAAAAACTGAACCCTGTATTACTCCAAGAGACTAAAATGCAGAGCGTTGAGATCTTAGACATCTCAGGTTCTATTTGGAAAGAATGTCAAGGAATATCTAGTAATTCCCATGGAGCCTCAGGGGGCATATCTACCCTCGTTTCCTCTAAATTCTTAGTTCTTTCAATCGTAGAAAACAACCATTGGCTTCTCATTGAAATAAAAGAAAAAGAAAGTAGCTGCACCACTTTTGTTTGCAATGTGTATGGACCCATTCACCACAGGGACAAAATTAAATTATGGGATGATCTCAGAAATCTAAAAGATAGCATGCATGGGGAAAATCTAATTATTGCCGGCGATTTTAATGTAACTAAGTCCTAGAAGGATAAATGTGGTGGAAACATAGTTCGTGATCCTTTTGGGGAAAATCTTAAAGACTTCTTGTCGATTTGGATCTCATTGAAATTCCACTTAAAAATTCCCAGTATACTTGGATCAATAGGAGGAGCGGCATTGGTTACATAGAGGCAATATTGGATCTCTTCCTGGTAAGTTCTTCCTTCTTTCATTCCGATTTCATTATTAGCTCCTTCACCATCCCCTGCACCTCTTTCGATCACAAGCCCATCACCCTATCCATATCCCCTCCTGAAAACCTTGGGCCTATCCCCTTCCGCTTCAATCCCCTTTGGATCCATTCCCCCGGTTTCTTATATATTGTTCAAACTTCCTGGAACGTGAACTTCCATGGCTCCCCAAGCTTCATCTGGGAGTCCAAACTCAAAGTTGTTAAATATGCACTAAAAAATTGGGCCAAGACCTCCTATAAAAAACCCTATGGCACAAAGTTAGCTCTCCAGTCCAAACTTAGCAAACTACAGCAAAGAATGGAGTTAGAAGAAGTCACGACCATCCTTCTCAACCAAGAGAAAACCCTAGAAATGGAGATTCTTACAGCATCCAAGAGGGAAGAGGAAACTTGGAGAATTAAATCCAGGCAGTTGTGGTTGAAAGGAGGAGATAACAATACCAAGTATTTTCACAATCAGGCCAAAGCTCACCGTAGCCAGAATCCAATCAGGGAGCTGAAAAACAATAATGGGGAAAGAATCAATGGGCAAGAAAATCTTAAACTGCTTACTTACAACCACTTCAAGGAGCTTTTTTCGGACAGTGGAGAAGCTGACTTAGCTGCACAAGCTAAACTTCTTGATAGGATCCCAAATTTGGTTTTAGAAAATGTTAATAAAGATCTTATCAAACCAATCCAAGAGCATGAAATTGAGAAAGCAGTTTGGTCTCTTCAAAATGACAAGGCTCCTGGCCCTAATGGATTTACCATCAACTTCTATCGGACAGCTTGGGACATTATTAAGCAAGACCTGAAGCGCATGCTAAACTGGACCAGGAAAAAAGATAAAATTGGAGGGGCCACTAACTCCTCCTTCCTTGCCTTAATCCCCAAAGACAAAGCACATAGCTCCATGAGCCGCTTCAGGCCAATTTCCCTCTATAATTCCTCCTACAAAATCCTCACCAAAATCCTTGCTACCAGAATGAAAATGATCATGGGGAAAATCATCTCAGATACTCAAGGGGGTTTCATTGCGGGCTCGAAAATTCTGGACAACATTATTATTGTTCAGGAAGCCATTCATTCAAGTATGGAAAAAAATCATCAAGGCATGGCCATCAAGCTAGATATGGCAAATGCCTTTTATAGAGTAAATCATGGCTTCCTCTTTTCCATCATGGAAAAAATTGGCTTCTCCATTAGGTTTGTGTGATGGATCAGAGCCTGCATCAACTCCCTCTGGATTGCTCCTCTTGTCAATGGAAGACCAACATGCTGCTTTTCTGCCACTCGTGGTCTCCACCAAGGCTTCCCCTTGTCCCCTTTTCTTTATCTTCTAGTTGTTGAATCCTTGAGTAGGAAGCTCCAATCCCTTCAATCCTTTAGAGACCTCAAAGGAATCAAATTTGTCAGAGGAGTTAGATCTGTTAACCACTCACAGTTTGCTGACGATACAATTGTTATGGGAGGAGCCTCTGTCACTATTGCAACCAAGTTCCACCAAGCTCTTAATACTTTCCTCAAAGCCTCTAATGGAAAATTAAACTTTGATAAATTCAAAATATACAGTTGGAACTAACCCCAAAGAACACTAATGAGAATTGCTAGAATTTTCGAATTTGAAGGTGTTAAAGACTGGAACTCATTTTCCTACCTCGGGGTTCCAATTTTCAAAGACAAGAAAAAAGTGGCCGATTGGCAAGGACTAATCACCAAAATCAACAACAAAATCAGTTCCTGGGGCTCTCTCTCGCTAAAACCATATGGCAAGCTGGTCCTTCTTAATTCCATCTTCTTTGCATATCCTCTCTATGCCTGCTCCATCTCCCTCGCTCCTAATTTTGTTTTATCCAAAATTACAAAGCTCTTCCTAAACTTCCTTTGGTAGGGTGGAAAAACAAATGGAACAAAAAAATTTCATTTCATAATCTAAGACAAAGTGTGCAGACCCAAATCTCATGGTGGAGCTGGAATAAAAGACCTTTCTACTATGAATCTCGCTCTAGGAGCCAAAATTATCTGGAGGATCATATCTGGAAAGAAAGCTTGGTGGAAAGAGATATTCTGCAAAAAGTATATGCAGGGAAACAGAAGCAGGTGTGTAGAAAAAATAGATCAAGAAAAGAAAGAAACTGTGATATGGAAACTTTGCAAGAAAGCCGCTTTTATAATCCAAAATAACATCTCCTGGGTTCCTGGCAACGGTAAGAAAATCTATATTTGGAAAGACAAGTTTGGTGCCTCTCCTCCAGTCAACTCTCTTCCTGCTTTCCGGGATTTCAGAAATTGGATGGAGCAGGCACACATTAAAACTCTTCATTATATCTCAACTTGGTCTAACCAAGGCAATTGGACTGGATGGAGAAAAATTGACCTCCTGAATAATCTTCAAAAAGAGTATAGTGTCCTCCTCTCACGTCTTCATGGTGCGATTCCCATCAACATGGCAATGAGGGACAAATGCAGCTGGGGGAAAGATGGTATATATACTATTAAGAAAGACTATAATTACCCGGATGCTCTTAACAACAGTAACAATAAAGATAGCATGTGGAGCAATGTGTGGAACAACGATGGGATCCCAAAAGTGAATGTTTTTAACTGGATTCTCGCTCACAAGAATATTCTCACAACGGATAATCTAAAAATAAGAGGGATTGAAGGACCAGCTAGATGTATCCTTTGTAAAAGCGTGGAAGAGACTATTAATCATCTCTTTCTGGATTGTGAATTTTCTCAAAACGTTTGGCATAGAGCTCTTCGTGACATTCAGCCAAATTTGGTCCTCCCCAACAACTAGTTGGATCTCTTTGGAAATTGGCACTCATACTACCTAAATTCCTTCTCCAGAAATCCTATATTCAAAAGAGCTTGGTTAGCTTTCTTGAATTTCATATGCTGGAAACTTTGGATCGCCAGAAACCATGAAATCTTTGAAGTTAAAAGAGTAGTCCTAGGGAAAATCATTTCATCTGCAAGAGCCCTTTGGATCGACTCTCTATCCACCAAAAACATGAAAAATATCCACAAAGAATCTCTAAGTGTTGAGGAAAAAATTTGGGTGGCTGACCTTTTATCTCCCTTCCCCTCCTCTCATCACCCTCCTAAGGCTATCAAACCCCAAAACTGGCACATCCAAATGGATCATAAAGACCTCCAAGCTTGGATTCAAACTCTTGGAAACCATATCCTTTTCTTCGATGGTGCCTCCAAAGGAAATCCTGGGTTGGCAGGTGTGGGGGGGGTCCTGATAGACTCCGATGGAAATAACCGGAATGCTTATGCTTGGGGAATTGGAAAAATAACTAACAATGATGCGGAGTGGTTAGCCTTGATAAAAGGGATGGGCATTGCAAGAAGCAAAGACATAAAGGACCTTGTAGTCTTTGGAGACTCAATGTTGGTCATTAGACATTCCAGAGCTTTAACCAACCTTTGCAGGAAACCTACCACCACGATGCATCAACATCTCATTCTGTAGGCTAGACATTTTCACTCCCTCTCATTGTTGATGTATATGTAACTTCAGAATGTATTTCACCTATGTATATTGTACTCCTATAGAGATGTTATTATTCCTCTATACGGAAGTGTTGTCATTTGTATTGACAAGTGTCACAAGTGTCGTAACTTGCTGTGATGGGTTATTAGACCACCAAGTGTGGGGTCGGCCCAGATTAATGTAACCATGGGTTATTAGACTCTTCTAGAGAAGTCGGCCCTGCTAGTGTAATAGGCAAGTCAGGACAAGTATAAATAGAGAGTGGGAGATCTCTATTTGTTCATCTCATTATTCACTTCTAAATCACTCGGAAAGTGGTGCACTAGTTGAGGAGGAGGAAGGAGTAGCAGCTAGGAGAAGACTATCTCTTGTACTTTGGTTGTATCATTGCTCTTTCTATCTCTGAGGAAGTTGTGGGGTGTTTCACCTTTATGGTTTTCCCCAGCGAAACTCTGTGTGTCTATTGTCTCATGTGATTGCTTGGTGTGATTGATATGCATTCTTATACTTGATATGTTGTACATGTTATTCTCTCAGTAATGATCGTAGAGTATATTGAATTAATGCTCAAAAATTAACATGGTATCAGAGCTAACCTGAGAAGAAGACATTGTGCAGTGGCGGAAACTAGGGTTTCTTGTTTATTGGGTTTCTCTACACAAATTTTGGAAAGGCAGTAAGGTAGATTGACTCTACTCATCAAGTAGAATATTTCTGTCCAATCATAATTCAATTCTGAGCACTTTCATTTTTGGCCCTAAAAATTAGGGTTTCCACAAAAAATAGGAATTTCTGAAATTTGAGGACATAGCTGGAAGCTCCTTGGAAAAATTGAAGTTTAGAGATTTGGATCGAGATTTTAGGTTGGGTGAAGCTTCGGGAAACTCAAACCCTATTTCAGGGTCCTCCCTAATGAATCCGAGAAGACTAAAAGGCATTTCTGAAGGGTGAAACTTTGCATATTTCAAATTCTGAATATACTAGGATGATCAACTCATCAAGGTGCATCTTTCTATCCTTTCAGAAAGTTGAAATTCACATTTTGAATTTTTAGGGTTTCTCTGACAAACACTAATCCGACACCAGATCCAGATTTCTGCAAATCAAGTGGTAAGACCTAAATCTTTTCTATTTCCATTTGAGGTACTCTTTAAGATGTCTCACCACACCAAGCTTGAGGATAAGCTTGAAGGGGCTGATAACTTCCGAGCATGGAAGTATAGGATTGGGTTAATCCTGGAAGAAAATGAATTGGATACTTACATAAGTTCTAAGGTCCCTGTCCTAGAGGAAGAAGAGTCTAAGGCCTTACATATGAAGAACTTGGTCAAGGCAAAGAGGATCATTGTTGATTCTATCAAAGACCATCTCATACCACGTGTCATCTCTAAAGACACCCAAGGAGATGTTTGATTCCCTAACCAAGTTGTTTGAAGGGAAGAACATAAATCGGAAGATGACTCTGCGGAACCAATTGAAAAGGGTAAAGCTTCAAAATGGAGAGACCATTCAATCCTATTTTTCTAAGGTCTCTCAGATCAAGGAATAAATTGAAGCTATGGATGAAGTGGTGGAGAATGGTGAAATTTTTATGACCACTTTGAATGGCCTACCTAGGTCACAGGATTCCTTTATTCAAGGAATCTATGCAAGAAGAAAACTGATCTCCTTCAGTAGACTGTGGGAGGAATTCTCACAAGAAGAATCAAAGCTGGTGGCCTGAGAAGAAAAGATGGGGAATGAAGATCAAGCTCTCACAGCTCACACCAAGAAGGGAAATCCCAAGAGAGAGCCATCTCATTTCAAGAAATCTTCTCACCACCATCAGCATAAAGAGAAGAGAATATGTTTTACATGTAATGAGAAGGGACATATTCCTATAAATTGTCCCAAGAACAAAAAGGAAAACAACAACTTCAACAAGAAGAAGAAGGGAACCAAAAGGAGGTACCATCCTCATGCTATTGAGGATGATGTACCCCCCAAGAAGAAGGCTAGGGCAGAAAGTGATGCTTCATCAAGTGAAGATGAATATGTTCTAATCTCTACTCTCACAGGTACTATCTCTCATGGATGTAATGATTGGCTTATTGATAGTGGGGCTTCCAAACACACTACTGGGTTTAAAGAATCCTTTGTAAATCTATCTGAACATGAGTCACCCGATAAAGTAAAATATGGGGATGACTATCAATATCCCATCAAGGGAAGTGGTGAAGCCTCCTACAACCTAGAATCTGGAAAGTCCTTGAAGATGAAAGATGTACTATATGTACCCAGGCTCAAGAAGAACCTACTCTCCATATCTGCATTGGATGCAAAAGGAATGAGGGTGCATTTGTAGATGGCCAAGTCCTAATGTGGCCAAAGGGTAAAACTATAGATAATGAAGTAGTGATTGGAGAGCAAGAGGGAGGATTGTACAAATTGAAGGGACAACCTGAAAAAGCCATGATACATGAATCCATCGAGCTAAGTGAACTTTGGCATAGAAGGCTTTCACATGTGCACTACACAGCACTGCCAGTTGCAAGTAAAGTAGTAGATGGTCTTCCTGAAATCAAGACAAAGCATGAAGGTGTTTGCAAAGGATGTGCAAAAGGAAAGAACATTAAGAAGGCATTTCCAAGCAGTGAAATTAAAGAAAAAGGAATCTTGGAAATTATCCACTCCGATGTATGTGGTCCGATGTCATCAAGTTGTCTGAGTGGGTATGTATACTATGTCTCTTTCATTGATGATTTCTCTAGGAAGAATTGGGTTTACTTCTTAAAGAAAAAAGATGAAGTATTTGATAAATTCAAGGAATTCAAAGAATTGATGGAAAATCAAACTGATAAGAAGATCAAGACCTTCAAATCCGATAATGGCGTAGAATTCACTTCAGGTGATTTCAAGAAGCTATGCAGTGATTCAGGTATTGAGAGGGAGTTGACTACTCCCTACAATCCACAACAAAATGGAGTTACAGAAAGGAAGAATAGAACTATCATGGAAGCAACACAGGCAATGCTTCATGACCAAGATCTTCCTATGCATCTATGGGAAGAAGCAGCTAGGACAGCTGTATATGTGCAGAATAGAACACCTCACAAGATATTGGACAACAAGACACCAGAAGAGGTCTTTTCTGGTAAGAAAATTGAAGTCAACCATCTCAGAATATTTGGTTGTCCAGTATATACTCATTTTCCAAAGGAAAAGAGAACTACGCTAGATCCTTTCGGAAAGAAGGGCATCTTTGTGGGGTACAGTGAAAGCTCGAAGGCTTATAGAATATACTTTCCAGGGTTCAAGAAGATTGATGTCAGCAGGGATGTAACATTTGATGAGAACTCAGCTTATATCAAATCAAGGAAGACACCTGTTGAATATCATGAATAACCAAAGGAAATCAGATTTCAAGATACCACTATGAATGAAGCAATTCCAGAAGCAACCCGTGAAATTGAAGATCCACAAAAACCTATAGATCCACCCCGTGAGAAGATATCTCACAAGAGGAAACCTGCATGGGCTAGAGAGCTCATCCAAGATGCAGAAAGATATGGTATTCCAGAAGAGGAACACAGAGAAAGGAAAAGGACAAGGTCACACACTAGCTATGTTTCCCTGCTCTGTGACATTATGAACAAAGAACCTTCTAGTTATGAAGAGGCAACGGAAAAGAAAGAATGGAAGGATGCCATGGTTGAGGAATACCAATCAATCATGAAGAATGATGTTTGGGATTTGGTCCCAAGACTAGAAGGGAAGTCTGTTGTGACTTCCAAATGGATCTATAAGATCAAGCATGATGCAGATGGTAGCATAGAAAATACAAGGCAATATTTGTAGCTCGTGGCTTCTCTCAGAAAGAAGGAATAGACTATGAAGATACCTTTGCTCTTGTAGCTAGATACACTTCCATTAGAATAGTACTTGCTCTGGCTGCAGTGATGAAATGGAAGATACACCAGATGGATGTCAAGACAACTTTCATGAATGGTGTAGTCGAAGAGGAAGTGTATGTGGAGCAGCCACTTGGTTTTGAAACACATGACAGAAAGTCATATGTGTGCAGGTTGAAGAAAGCCTTGTATGGCTTGAAGCAACCTCCTAGGACTTGGTATGGTAGGATGGACAGTTTTCTATCCAGTTTGGACTTTACCAAGAGTATAGTAGATTCCAACCTTTACTACAACGTTGAGGAAGGCAATCCTATGATTCTACTCTTGTATGTGGATGACCTGTTAGTTATGGATGAGGATAGACTGATTGCCGACACAAAGAGGAAGCTTGCTGCCGAGTTCGAGATGAAGAATTTGGGGATGATGCACTATTTTCTAGGTATGGAGGTGTGGCAGAGTGTAGATGGAATCTTCCTTGGACAAGGGAAGTATGAAGTAGAAATCATAAAGAGGTTTGGGATTATGGACTGCAAGGCCATGGCCACACCTATGGCATCAAACCTGAAGCTTCTGTATGATGCTTCATTTGATCCAGTTGATGTCACTGTGTATCATTAGATGATTGGATCCTTGATGTACCTGACGAACACGAGACCAGATATTTGCTTTGAGGTGAACACATTGAGCCAGTTCCTGACAGATCCCAGAAGTGTTCACCTGGTTGCTGTAAAGCATATTATGAGGTACTTGAAGGGTACAATATGGGATCAAGTATGATGCGAATCAAAAGTTTAACCTGCAGGGTTATGTTGATTCAGATTGGACAGGCAGTGCTACAGATAGGAAGAGCACTTCTGGGTGCTACTTCAGTATGGGATCATGAGTGATCTCTTGGTTTAGCAGGAAGCAATCCTATGTAGCACTGAGTACAGCCGAAGCAGAATATGTTGCAGCTTGTTTGGCTAGCTGTCAGGCAGTATGGATGAGGAAGCTACTATCTGAGTTATTTGATCTCCCGTTGGATGTTACTGGTATCTGTTGTGACAACCAGAGTTGTGTGAAGCTATCTGAGAACCCGGTGTTCCACGATAGGTCGAAGCACATTGAGATCAAATATCACTATATCAGGGATATGGTGCAGAGAGGAGCAATGAAGCTCTTCTATATTGCGATGGATGAGCAGGTTGCAGATGTGTTGAAGAAACCACTAGCCAGAGTGAAGTTTGAGTACTTCAGAGATAGGCTTGGTGTTCTTTAGGTTGATGACATTTTGAGGAAGAAATGGTGGACACATTTGTAGGAGCCATTCCTAGCATGGTGAGAGGAGGATCCTTCCCATGGCTATGGATGTAAGTGCTGGATGATGAGCATCAGGATGATGCTCTAGTTCCACCTCTTTATGCATCATGTTGGATGCTTGCTATGATCAGGTGGATCATGTATTTGTATATGTATCAGGTGGATACATTGTATGATCAGGATGATCATGGATGACGAGCTTCAGGATGTTGCTCCAGATGATATGCATCAGGATGATGCTATGATGATGATCAGGATGATCATGTGATGATGTACATCAATATGATGTATGATGAGTATCAGGTTGATGCTCTATGTCCATGGACAGGTTGTGCAGATGAGCATGTAAGTTGACCTGGGAGATTCGATAGGTTGGGTTGTGTGCCCGTAATCAGTCCTAGGATGCTCTTTCGAGGAATTTCTCTAGGAGGACATGTAATATTTCCCTGGGAGATCCGATAGGTTGGGTCGTGTGCCTGTAATAAGTCCTGGGATGCTCTTTCGAGGTTTTTCCATGACCACATATAATGTAGTCCTATGAGATCCAATAGGTTGGGCTGTGTGCCCGTAATAAGTCATGGGATGCTCTTTCGAGGTTGTATGGTGGAAAATCCTAGATTTTTTCTAGGTCCCATCCAGTATTATAATGGACTGACTTTATGGCGGAAATCCTAGATGCGTTCTAGGTCTTATCCAGTATGAAAAAGGACTGGCTCTATGGTGAAAATCCTAGATGCGTTCTAGGTCCCATCCAGTATGAAAAAGGACTTGCTCTATGGCGAAAATCCTAGATGTGTTCTAGGTCCCATCCAGTATGAAAAAGGACTGGCTCTGTGGCGGAAATCCTAGATGCGTTCTAGGTCCCATCCAGTATGAAAAAGGACTAGCTCTGTGGCAGAAATCCTAGATGCATTCTAGGTCCCATCCAGTATGAAAAAGGACTGGCTCTGTGGTAGAAATCCTAGATTTGTTCTAGGTCACATCCAGCATGAAAAAGGGTTGGCTCTGTGATACATCTAGCATGAAAAAGGGCTGTCTCTGTAGATGATGATTCGATGATGATGATTTAGTGATGATGATCCAGAGAAGAAGACTTGTGCTAGCAGATCTGTGTCGAGAAATACCTTCATAGTTAAGAGGGAGTGTTGATGTATATGTAACTTCAGAATGTATTTCACCTATGTATATTGTACTCCTATAGAGATGTTATTATTCCTCTATTAAGAAGTGTCGTCCTTTGTATTGACAAGTGTCGTAACTTGTTGTGATGGGTTATTAGACCACCAAGTGTGGGGTCGGCTCGGATTAATGTAACCATGGGTTATTAGACTCTTCTAGAGAAGTCGGCCCTGCTAGTGTAATAGGCAAGTCTGGAGAGGTATAAATAGAGAGCGGGAGATCTTTTTTTGTTCATCTCATTATTCACTTCTACATCACTCGAAAAGTGGCACACTAGTTAAGGAGGAGGAGTAGCTGCTAGGAGAAGACTATCTCTTGTACTTTGGTTGTATCATTGCTCTTTCTATCTCTGAGGAAGTTGTGGGTTTTTTCACCTTTATGGTTTTCCCCAGTGAAACTCTGTGTGTCTATTCTCTCATGTGATTGCTTGATGTGATTGATATGCATTTTTATACTTGATATGTTGTACATGTTATTCTCTCAGTAAAGATCCTAGAGTATATTGAATTAATGCTCAAAAATTAACACTCATTTTTCCACATCCTAAGAAATAACAATCACTCTACCAACTCCATGGCCAACGTTGGCACTGGTTTGAAATGTGGGCATATCCTTTTAAATGGCTTACTTGAGCTTGATGCTTGGGTTCCTTAATCTCCTAAACTTCTTGTTCCTCACCCCCTCCCCCCTCATAGCCATCCCACCGTTCTCATTAAATCTCCCTATCTATCCTAGATCCTCCTAATCCTTTTCAACGATCCCCCCCTGAACTAGAGGCTACCCCTAACAGAGACCACCGGGCTCGCATGCGCTAAGTTATGGTGGACGACCTCCAAGGTGATACTCAGCTATAACATGTAGGGTGGCGAAGCCTCTAGTATCATCTGAAGCCCTCTGCACTTGTCTTCTCCGTTTTCCTGTGTCTTTTTCCCTAGTGTTGTCCCCAGTAGTCTACTGTCCTCACCAGCCATGGAGAGATGCAACCAATGCCCACCGGCTCATCATTGCCAAAAATGCAAGAAAAACTTTCAGGGGCATCTTAGGGGGACCTACAATGGTGAACATAAGTGATGTCTTGCTGACCTCTTTCATGGCGTCGGTGGCAATGAACATCCCAGGGGCAATGTAAGTAATATGGCTTGTCTTAATCAGCCTAAGATTGATGAATATGGCAGCAGAAAAAGGTCAACGCCCCTAGATTTTGGACATGGACAGGGAAGCAGGAACTTGGCGCAGCTACCTGGCTATGGTTTCGTTACTGGAAAGACCACAAACTCTGGCCTACCCTTGAATCTGATTGACTATAGTCATGGTGTGCAGATTCACAGCAGTCTCGGCGAAACTGGCAATAAGAACTGGAAATACGCAAATGGCGAAATTGGAGGTCTGATCAGCCTGGATTCTCCTCATGGATAGGGAAGTCCCTCCCCTGAACTTCAATCCCATCTCCAGGACCTGGATGCACAAGTGCGTTGGCTCAGAGGTGACCTCATGGACATGAAGAAGGAAATATCCCATTTGGCCACCTTTGTACAAATCTCCAACTCAAAAGTTTGCTCCAGCACCGACAACACTAAATACTGTTTTGATAAATTGATGAACAAGTACGATACTTTCTACAGTTGTCTTCGAATTGTAGAGGCAAAAGTGGATTGTGTTAGGACCAACAGTGGGAACAGTCCCTCGGTCATCCTGAATTTAGATGATGGGAATGCAGGAACAACCATGGGAAGCAAGGACAAAATCTCCCGAAGCCATCATGAAAATTAGTTATTTGGGTTTCAAGCTGCTCTTTTTTGTCTAGCGTTTATAGTATTAGTCGTATGTTCTACTATTGTTGCATCCTATTAGGGCAATTTATTAATATCTATAGTTGTATTAGTTCTACAATTTGCTTCAATTGTAATAGACATAAGGTCATTTTTGAACCTCAGAGGCTGGAACTTATAGAAACAGTCTTGACAGCTCTAGCTTTTGGGAACAACCTCCCCATATCTATGTATTCGGCTCCTATTTTTTAATATAAAGCTTTTATCCATTTGTGTAAAAAAAAAGTTATATTTGGCACATTCATAATTGTAATTTCAATTCTTATATGGAAGGCATCCATCTTAATATTATATTGGAACTGACATGAGTTCACATAGGTGAAAATATAAATACTTATTTACATACCCTTTGTGTTATCGTTACCATGAAATGGTATCATATAAGTTTTTCATTTGTGTATCTTTATAACTATTGCATGCTTGAAGCTTAGCAATGGAGATGAAAAACTAGATATAACCCAAGAAATAATAACTAAATGTTGTTAATTCCCTTATTTGCAAGAATAAATGTTTAGGAAGTGGAGGAAATTCATTGCATCTTGTGAATGACCCAAATCCAAGCTATGGACATGATCATATGGTGTTATTGACAAGCAGGAGGATTTTTTCTATGTTCATTTGGGTTCAAACTTTAATGATGTTAGTTTTAATAGAAAGGTAGGGAATTCCATCCACAAAAGGGTTGAAATTTTGCATTTTTATGGACTTTAATTTATTAAGCTTATAGAAAACATGAGCTCTCTATGGATATACTTGTATTTACATGATATAAAATTGGTAGATTGGCAGGTTGAGTTGTGAAACATATGCAATTCTCATATGTTCTAAGAATTGCATTGACTACTGGATTATCAGTCTTTCACATTCTTTGTTACATTAATCTCTTGACTGTGTTTCCTTTTATGCATTTTTCCTTCCCCATTGTTATTTTATTGGGTCTTCCATTATCCAACCATACAAATTGATCAATCGCCCCTACAATATCGCTGGGATTGTTATTAGCATTATACTATTATTTTATTTAGCATCCTATTTGCTTATACTAAGATGCATCAGAGCTCTTTTTTGTTACAACTTGATAGTATGATATAAAGGGGGTATTAAAAATGGGTTGATAAAGATGGATACCTACAATATCTAGTGAAACTAGCGCTTTTCTTAATTTGAAAGGTATATTGGCTGGGGGGTTCAACAATACAATTTTAGTAGGCATTTTCCAATATTTAGTGAAATTAGGAATATTCTTTAATATCCTGCGAACGATCATGCTATGCAATAAGTTCACTAAGTGAACCCCCGTGATGGGTAGCTACTAGGTTTTATTGAATGTGTTTCTTTCAAATTGCTTCAATAGTCTATGAGGGGAATTCAAAAGATGTTCTTTCAAGTTGTCTTAGTGGCCTATTGGGGAGATTTGAAAGATATTCTTTCAAGTTATCATGATGGCCTATTGAGAGCATTTTAAAATATTATATTTCAAAGAGGCTCGATGGTATATTGATAAGATATTTTCAAAGCACCCTATGGCAATATTTTGAAAGATAATGATGTATTTTCCATCAAGGATATCATTCTAATTGTTAATAAGGTTGATGGATTTTTATTTTGTATCAAGATAATTTTTAAGAAGGGTTCAATGTGATATTTTGAAAGGGCCTGGTGATCTATTGGGTGTATTCGAAATAATATCATTAAAAGTGGCCTACTATACTATTTCCTTCAATCAAGTGTGTCACCTACCCAAATTTCAGAAATTATTATTTTATTTGCAAAATACTTTATGTTAAATTTAATTACAAAGTTTTGTAATTATGATCAGTTTTGATCAAGGATGAATGTAATTACTGATTATTATTATTTAAATAAATTAATTATGAGACAAACACCCAAGAGGAATATTAAATGAGTGTTCACTGACCCACTAGGAGGAATGGAATTTGTTGGAAGTTATGGGACAAGTGGCAGCAATTGCATCACACCACTAACTATTGGTTATGGGACAACTACCCCTAAAATTGTGGCATTATCCCCTAGGTGGAGGGAGTGAGCAGACAACTCATTTAATGACCCAGTAACAACTAAAAAGGCCTAGGAATCCTACATAAGGCAAAGTCGAATTGAGCAGGCAACTCTTACACAATATTTCTGCAGGAATATTTCCTCATGTGCATCAGGTAATCACTGAGAGATTCGAATAGGGAGGCTAGTTGTGAGTGCAAACATAAGTCTGCAAACTATTTGTTAAGGAGAACCAGAGGTGTTGGAGCAGGTCCCTTGTACTGCTAACTCTTGAAGATTTTGACAAGTTATTTGCTACTGCAAGAAGAGATCCCAAATTCCTAAGTTTCTTCCTCCTGGTGCTTCAGTGAACAGGATCGGGGGTCCTAAGGAAAGTACTTGACTGTATTCAGGAATTAGTTGGGTGGAACAGTCTTCTTGGGCTGTTTGTTCCCTACAGATTCTATCTAGGTTTTACAATTTCTACTTTATTTTAGTTATTATTTCTATTTAAGTAAACTTAGAAATCTCTGTTTTGAAGAAGAAATGTGTTTTGATTCTGTTTGAAAGTCTGCATGTTAAAGTTTCAATGATGATTTAAATTGATAAACCAATATCTACATTTTTCCACATGTTGTTTTATGCATCGTACTCTAGTGTAGATAAGCAAATTAAGAGTAGATGAGAAGATAGGCAATTGCCATTGATTCGATAGATAAATATAGTAATTTATATGTTTATCAGTTTCTGCCCTATAGTTGATAATAGTAGAATGTTCTGTATAATATCTAATATATATTATAGAATATTTCCTTTGTTTCATGAAAAACAAACATTGTTTAATTCCTGTACAGTGACATTGTATTTCCCTTATCATTACTATGTTCATAAGAAATAAATAGAATCCAATTTTCCATATATCATATTACATCTGCATTATAAATAGTGTTGCTGCAAGTAAATAAAGGAATAAATAATAGACAAAGCTGCAATTCACAGTCTTCACATTTCACATACACACATTGTTTTCATTTCCTACTATCACCATTGTCTTTGATTATTTAATACAATCAGATAATGAAAACATTTTTTTATCATTCATTCTATTTATTTAGATATTCTAAACTATAAGTGTTGATTCCAAAACTGAGTTTCATTTCAAACCTAGATAGAATTTTCTTTTCCATTACCATCGTTTTTGCATATTTGAACAAAAGAGATCAATACAAGCTACAGATCGAATCCTAGCTTTGGTTTCAAAAACCTTTTAGAAGTTCATATTCAAACACTTATCTATTTTCAAATACGAGAACTCGAACTAGGGTATGACCCTATTCTTCCATTACAAATGAAATATAACCATTCATCATACACATTACAGAGTTATCATCTACGACAAACATTTAGAATCTGACCTAGCTTGAAAGTCACAATAGCAACCTACACTTTTCAAACATATAACACAGACCCGATTTACATTTTCATGCTCATTAGTTTTCAGTATGACACATTGCTTGCAAACATCGAGAATCTTCAGTTTGGGGCATAACCTTTACTTTTCTTTACATATCAAAAACAAAACCTACTCTATCGTTGCCACGAATACTCGGACCTCCACTACAGTTTTCACATTCATTAACAAGTGCAACGGACACCAATTATTACATAGAAACCAAACCGAATAGCACCAGATAGAAACAACATTTTATCATTTTTCGAGAAGCAGAGTTTTATCCACAAGTTAGACGAGCCTCGGCTCCATTACTTTTCCACAATAACATATATCAATAGGTGGGATGTTCAAACGGATTCAACCATTACAAGCTCCATATTCGAGAAAGAGGAATCAACAATTCCCAGCAACAAAAATTTACATTATGTTTCCAAACGAAATTGCACAGGGTTTTATTCCCTTCATCTCTGAATTCTGAAACACAAGTTTACTTTTCCAACTAACCACCAAAATAAATGCAGAGAAAATAGACGAATATATTTCGCTGTAGAGTTTCACTCCAACATAAGAATTTTATTAAAAGATCAACCGATAGACAACACCGAAACCTAGCGAGATTGGTTATACAATGTTGGAACAACCACATCAATCCAGACTGATGGAGCACTTACGAGGGTTTTTGACGACCCGGAGCTTACTAGGAATGGAGCATGGCCATCCTTTTCCAAACCCTGGTTCATGTTCTCCTTTTGAAACCGATGCCTGGCAAACAACCACTCATTCGTTAAATATCATATCTATTAAAACTATGAACCAAACGTTACTTTAAACTCTGAGTTGGGAAGTCTCTTACCTTTACAGTTGAAGGCCGAGCTCTGTACATATGCCTATACACAATGAACTCTCTACCTCAAACGAGAGCAGACTACCATTCAAATTCGGTTGTAGGAAGATATCTTTCCATTAAAAATCTCAGAGAAAGAAACAGTTAACCTATCAACTCGACATCATTGTAAACCCAAGACTCAACATTGTTCACGCCATTACAAAAGACGAAACCTGCACTATTTCAAACCCAACGTACAGGTCGCAGGGTCGAAACCCTCCTGCTTTTATTCTAACCCTACAAAGCAGTAGCCTATAGGCCTCACTGCCAGGATCAAAGTCGATCAACGATCATCATTGCCAACACTTTTTACATTGGGTATCGCATAGCCCTTGCAATTATGAAATCATTCATTGCCACAGCATGGCCTTGTCACATTGTGTTTCTGACCTGTTAGCTCATTTGTCATCATAATCATGTTTACTAATTATGTGTTAAATTTGTCACTATCACATTGCTACTAAACATAAATTAAATTATGTTTAGTACTAACAACTTTACAATTAATGCTGTCGTAATCAACAATTATTATTTCCGCAATTGTAATTATTATATTTAATGTTATTTTAAAAAAATTAAATTTTTATGAAAATTCGGGATGTTACATGTGGTATCAGAGCTCATGTTCGAACTGTAGGCCTCAAAGAGGTCCAAGAACACGCAGCAGAAAATTTTTATACAGCATAAAACTTTACTAATTTGAATTTTAATTATGATGTTATCCAGAAATTATTTTTAAGCTACAGGTATGGAGAATTCAGCTGATCATATAGATGACAGATTTCAACCAAACAGCCACAGCTCAGGACAGCACTATGTAGAAGAAGGTCACGGTGAACTAAATAACAGTTCGTCATAATTGTTACGAGCCTTTCATGAATTAAAGGAAGAAATCAGATCTGTGAAACAAGATAATGAAAGAATTCTGTAGGCACAAGAACAATTAAATCAAGTGATGTTTGAATAGTGGAGCAAGAGAGAGATAATGAAGATATCTCTAAAGTTGAGGATATGCCTCATGCTAATAAAAATCAGAAAATGAAAACCAGTGAGATGAAAAATAGTTCAACCTCATCAGGAGATGATATCGAAGTGCGTAAAAAGAAACATAAATACACCAGTGATAGCAGTGAAGGAGATTTCAAACCTAGAAGGAAAAATCATAAGGAGTATGAGCAGATTTCTGGAGAGTTCAAAAATATTAGACCTCCAACTTTCAATGGAGAAACTGAGAAGGGCGAGACAACTGAAGCTTGGTTGTCCGGTATGAAGAAATACTTCCAGATCTATAACTATTCAGAGTTCTTGAAGGCAAAAATGGCGATTTATAATTTGACCGAAAAAGCGGATATTTGGAGGCAAGACATCAAAAGAGTAAAGGGCATCAAAGATAAAGATGTAAGCTGAAGTGCTTTTAAACGATATTTTAAAAAGAAGTATTTATCTAAATAGTACTATGAAGAAAAATCTAAAGAGTTCTACAATTTGAAGTTGGGAGGTATGAACATGAAGGAAATGAACAGTAAATTTCTAACCTTACTAAGATATGTGCCATACCTCATAGAAGAAAAATCGAAAATCCAAAGGTACCTGAGCTGTTTACCTTTCAATATTAAGGATAGAATTGAGTATGACAGTCCTAAGACCTTAGAAGAGGCAATGAGAAAGGCAGTTTTCTGCTATGACACAAATCGGAAAAGAGAAGGAATGTCAAACTGGAAGAGTCATAAGCCCAGCAACTTTGAGCAGAAAAGGAAAAATTTCAGGTTCAATGGAAATTTCGGGTTTCAAAAGAAAAAATTTCAAAATCGGAATTATCAAGGGAACAATTCTAAAAACATTCAACAGCAGAATTCTACAGCACCCAGAAATGCACCTAATAATACCAAAACCAATGAGCCAAAGGCACCTATCAAATGCTTTGAATGTCAAGGTCCCCATTACGCATCAGAATGTCCCTTGAGGAAGCAAAAGGCTAACAACATCAACTCTATTCAAACTGAACCTACTGTTGGAGACGTGGCAAGGGAAATGCCCAGAATTAATGCAGCACTCGACAACAGGCAAGCAGATCATCAAATCTCTATGGTAGAGATTGAAGGTATGATACAAAATCATCATGTTACTGTTTTAATTGACCCAGGTGCTAGCTTAAGTTATATATCACCAGATATTGTGGAAAATCTTAATTTGAAAACAGAAAAGTTTAGTAAATCTTGGCTAGTTAGACTAGCAACTGGAACAAAGAGAAAAGTATCTCATTTTATAGAAATTTGTACCTTATCCATGAATCATTTATAAACACAAATCAAGTTGAATATTCTACCTTTAGGATCTTATGATACTATAGTTGGGATGGACTGGTTATAAGCTCATCATGTCATTCTGGACTTTTACGAAAAAAGTTTTACATGTCTAAATGACGAAGGAAAAACTGTAGAAATAAAAGGCATCCCAAGGAAGGTAACCCTTAGAGAGATTTCAGCCATGCAAGTTAAGAGGGCAGTTAGGAAAGGATGCCAGTTATTTGCAGTAAACGTAGTAAATGATGAGTTTATTGATAAGGAGGACAAACTAAAATTAGAGGACATACCTGTCCTAAAGGATTTTAAGGATGTATTTCCTGATGAGATTCTAGGATTACCTCCTAAAAGAGATTTAGATTTTACCATCGAATTAATACCTAGAGCAGTACCAAATTCGAAAGCTCCATACAGAATGAACATACTAGAATTAAACGAATTGAAATCACAGTTGAAGGAAATTATTGATAAGAAGTATATTAGACCCAGTGTGTCTCCTTGGGGAGCACCTGTCATCTTTGTTAAGAAGAAAGATGGAACCTTAAGACTGTGCATAGATTATCGTCAGCTTAATAAGATGACGATCAAGAATCGGTATCCGTTTCCCCGCATAGACGATATGTTTGATCAGTTGCGTGGAGCAACGATATTTTCAAAGATTGATCTAAGATTAGGATATCATCAAGTACGGGTTAAGGATGAAGATATTTTCAAAACAGCTTTCAGAACTCGGTATGGACATTACGAGTTCGTAGTCATGCCATTTGGCTTGACTAATGCCCCGGCTGTATTTATGTGTTTGATGAATAATATTCTGCACAAATACTTAGACAAGTTTGATGTTATGTTTATAGATGACATTTTAGTGTATTCCAAAATTAAAGAAGAGCATGATGAACATTTACGGATTATCTTACAAGTTCTGAGAGATCATCAACTATACGCTAAGTTTAATAAGTGTGACTTCCACAAGGACAAAATTCAGTATTTAGGACACATAATTTCGAAAGAAGGAATCTCGGTTGACCCCAACAAGATAAGGGCCATTAATGACTGGCCAGTTCCTAAGGATGTGTCAGATGTAAGATCATTTATGGACATTACTGGATATTACAGAAAGTTTATAGAAGGTTTTTTTAGGATTTCCAACCCCATAACTTCTTTGCAGAAGAAAGGGAAGAAATTTGTTTGGGATAAAAAATGTTCTGACAGTTTCAAGAAATTAAAGGAACTATTGACTACAGCACCTATCTTGAGGATAGCAGACCCTAACAAGGATTTTATAGTTTGTACATACGCATGCAAAGACAGACTCAATGGAGTTCTGACACAGGAAGGGCATGCGGTGGCATATGAATCTAGAAAGTTGAAAGTACATGAAAAGAACTACTCTACCTATGATTTAGAGTTATTGGCAGTAATTCATGCCTTAAAAATGTGGCGTCATCACTTTATTGGCAGAAAATTCACATTATTGACAGATAACATGGGTCTGAAATATTTATTAGATCAAACAAACCTGAATGCTAGACAAGCTAGATGGTTGACTTTCTTAAGTGAATATGATTTCGAAATTCAGCATATTAAAGGAAAGGAGAACAAGGTTACAGATGCCTTGAGTCGTAAGGAAAAACTGAATTTTATTTCATCCATTAGTACTTATTCAACTGATTTGGAAAATCAAATTCTTGAAAAGAGTGAAACATATGAAGAATACAAAAAAATGAAGGAAAAGACAACAAAAAACAATTCTGAAAATTTTATGGCAGATTACAGCATGAAGGAAAATGGGATATTATTGTATAAAAATAGATTGTATGTACCAGACATACCAAAAATAAAATTTCTGATATTAAATGAGATGCATAAAAGTCATTATTCTGGTCATCCAGGTTATCAAAAGACCATTACTATGTTAAGAAAAGAATACTATTGGCCCATAATGAAGGATGAAGTAGCATAGTACATAGCTAAATGTTTGGATTGTCAAAAAGTGAAGGTTGAACACCAACATCCTGCCGGATTGTTGCAACCGTTACCGATACCAAGTTGGAAATGGGAAGTGATCAACATAGACTTTATTACTGGATTACCTAAAAATCAGAAACAACATGATTCTATCATGGTGGTAGCGGACAAACTCAGCGAAGCAGCACATTTCATACCTGTGAAGACTACTCATAAAGCCCCAGACATTGCAGAAATCTTTATGAAACATATTTTTTGACTACATGGGATACCGAAAGTAATAATTTCAGATCGTGACTCTAAGTTTACCAGAAACTTCTGGAGGTCACTGTTTAAGCAGTTGAATACAACCTTAAATTTCAGTACAACATTTCATCCACAAACGGATGGACAGACAGAAAGGGTAAATCAAGTTTTAGAAGATTTATTAAGAATGTATGTTAAGGATTAGCCTGGTAAGTGGGAAGACTACTTGCACTTAGCGAAATTTGCTTATAATAATCATTATCATGCATCGGCCAGACTTAGTCCTTTTGAAATTCTTTATGGTAGGAAATGTGATACACCTATTTCGTGGAATGATCCAGTAAATAGAGTTGTTTTAGGACTTGAATTATTGCAGGAGTTAGAACTAATTGTGAAACAGGTACAAGGACATTTAAAAGCTGCCCAAGATAGGCAAAAGAGCCAAGCAGATTTAAAAAGAACTCATAAAGAGTTCTAGGTTGGTGAACATGTATTCCTCAAGGTAAGACCGAAAAAGAGTTCATTGAAATTGGGAAGTTGTGCCAAGTTAGCACCCAGGTATTGTGGTCCTTTTGAAATGTTGTCTAAGGTTGGAGTAGTGGCATACCAACTGGCTTTGCCACCAAACTTAAAAATACATAATGTTATTCATATATCATTTTTAAAGAAATATGAACACGATGCTACTCATGTTGTAAACTGGAATGATGTACAGGTGGGACAAGACGGAGATTTTCCGGTGGAACCAGATTGTATCCTCGGAAGGAGGGAAGCTATTCTCCGGAATCGCACCATTAGGCAATTGAAGGTGCAGTGGAAGCACCTTAGCCCAGAAGAGGCAAGTTGGAAGTTGGAGAGTAGTATGCAGGCAGCATACCCAACTTTGTTTTAGGAATACTCAAGGAGTGATTAGCCAACATCGAGGATGATGTTGAGACTTAAGGAGGGGTGTATGTCATCTACCCAAATTTCAGAAATTATTATTTTATTTGCAAAATACTTTATGTTGAATTTAATTACAAATTTTTGTAATTATGATCAGTTTTGATCAAGGATGAATGTAATTACTGATTATTATTATTTAAATAAATTAATTAGGAGACAAACACCCAAGAGGACTGTTAAATGAGTGTTCACTGACCCATTCAGAGGAATGGAAACTGTTGGAAGGTATGGGACAGATGGCAGCAATTGCATCACACCACTAGCTGTTGGTTATGGGACAACTACCCCTAAAATTGTGGCATTATCCCCCAGGTGGAGGGAGTAAGCAGGAAGCCAATTTAATGACCCAGTAACAAGTGAAAAGGCCTAGGAAGCCTACATAAGGCAAATTCGAATTGAGCAGGCAGCTCTTACACAATATTTTTGTAGGAATATTTCCTCATGTGCATCAGGTGATCACTGAGATATTCGAATAGGGAGGCTAGTTGTGAGTGCAAACATAAGTCTGCAAACTATTTGTTAAGGAGAACCAGAGGTGATGGAGCAGGTCCCTTATACTGCTAACTCTTGAAGATTTTGACAAGTTATTTGCTACTACAAGAAGAGATCCTAAATTCCTAAGTTTATTCCTCCTGGTGGTTCAGTAAATAGGCTCGGGGGTCCTAAGGAAAGTACTTGAATGTATTCAGGAATTGGTTGGGTGGAACAATCTTCTTGGGCTGTTTGTTCCCTACAGATTCTATCCAGGTTTTACAATTTCTACTTTATTTCAGTTATTATTTCTATTTAAGTAAAATTAGAAATCTCTGTTTTGAAGAAGAAATGTGTTCTGATTCTGTTTGAAAGTCTACATGTTAAAGTTTCAATGATGATTTAAATTGATAAACCAATATCTACATTTTTCCACATGTTGTTTTATGCATCGTACTCTAGTGTAGATAAGGAAATTAAGAGTAGATGAGAAGATAGGAAATTGCCATTGATTCGATAGATAAATATAGTAATTTATATGTTTATCAGTTTCTTCCCTATAGTTAATAATATTAGAAAGTTATGTATAATATCTAATATATATTATAGAATATTTCCTTCGTTTCATGAAAAACAAACATTGTTTAATTCCTGTCCAGTGACATCGTATTTCCCTTATCATTATTATGTTCATAAGAAATAAATAGAATCCAATTTTCCATATATCATATTACATATGCATTATAAATAGTGTTGCTGCAAGTAAATAAAGGAATAAATAATAGACAAAGCTGCAATTCATAGTCTTCACATTTCACATACACACATTGTTTTCATTTCCTACTATCACCATTTTCTTTGATGATTTAATACAATGAAATAATGAAAACATATTTTTTATCATTCATTCTATTTATTTAGATATTCTAAACTGTAAGTGTTGATTCCAAAATTGAGTTTCATTTCAAACCTAGATAGAATTTTCTTTTCCATTACCATCGTTTTTGCATATTTGAACAAAAGAGATCAATACAAGCTACAGATCAAATCCTAGCTTTGGTTTCAAAAACCTTTTAGAAGTTCATATTCAAACACTTATCTATTTTCAAATACGAGAACTCGAACTAGGGTATGACCCTGTTCTTCCATTACAAACAAAAGATAACCATTCGTCATACACATTACAGAGTTATCATCTACGACAAACATTTAGAATCTGACCTAGCTTGAAAGTCACAATAGAAACCTACACTTTTCAAACATATAACACAGACCCGATTTACGTATTCATGCTCATTAGTTTTCAGTATGACACATTGCTTGCAAACATCGAGAATCTTCAGTTTGGGGCATAACCTTTACTTTTCTTTACATATCAAAAACAAAACCTACTCTATCGTTGCCACGAATACTCAGACCTCCACTACTGTTTTCGCATTCATTAACAAGTGCAATAGACACCAATTATTACATAGAAACCAAATCGAATAGCACCAGATAGAAATAAAAATTTTTCATTTTTTGAGAAACAGAGCTTTATCCACAAGTTAGACGAGCCTCGGATCCATTACTTTTCCACAATAACATATATCAACAGGTGGGATGTTCAAAGGGATTCAACCATTACAAGCTCCATATTCAAGAAAGAGGACTCAACAATTCCCAGCAACAAAAATTTACATTATGTTTCCAAACGAAATTGCACAGGATTTTATTCCCTTCATCTTTGAACTCTCAAACACAAGTTTACTTTTCCAACTAACCACCAAAATAAATGCAGAGAAAATAGATGAAGATATTTCGCTGTAGAGTTTCACTCCAACATAAGAATCTTACTAAAAGATCAACCGACAGACAACGTTGAAACCTAGCGAGACTGGTTATACAATGTTGGAACAACCACATCAGTCCAGACTGATGGAGCACCTACGAGGGTTTTGGAAGACCCAGAGCTTACCAGGAATGGAGCATGCCCATCCTTTTCCAAACTTTGGTTCATGTTCTCCTTTTGAAACCGGTGCCTGCCAAACAAACACTCATTCGTTAAATATCATATGTATTAAAACTATGAACCAAACGTTACTTTAAACTTTGAGTTGGGAAGTCTCTTACCTTTACAGTTTAAGGATGAGCTCGGTACATATTCCTTTACACGATGAACTCTCTTCCTCGAACGAGAGCAGACTACCATTCAAATCCGGTTGCAGGAAGATATCTTTCCATTAAAAATATCAGAGAAAGAAACAGTTAACCTATCAACTCGACAACGTTGTAAACCCAAGACTCAACATTGTTCACGCCATTACAAAAGATGAAACCTGCACTATTTCAAACTCAACTTACAGGTCACAGGGTCGAAACCCTCCTTCTTTTGTTCTAACGCTACAAAGCAGCAGCCTGTCGGCCTCACTACCAAGACCATTGTAACAATGAACTACATTCATTCCTCGTTAACCAAAAACATCGACGGGCTGGTGCAAGGTAATGATACCCAATTATGACACGTTAGTTGCAATGACATTCTGAAAAAAAAGAGAAATATTATCATTAAAATCAATTATTAGAGGTACCTACAAAACGTTTTCCGATTAGGTGTAAAAAGATGAAACGTAGAAAAACGGATGACCTTCCAGAATATATAACTTTTATTTATGGAAAAGTGGTATAACCACCCCAAAATGTCATTATTCGAAGATTGGTATGTTATTTTTTTTCTAAAACATAATGCACATGTTTTTGTTGACCTGCCTATTTGCTATGTAAATTTTCAATTTATGAGAAAAAAAATATGTAGAGGCGTAGGCAACAGACAAATCTTTTGCGGAGCTATTTTTCCAAAATTTTAAAAGTTAATTTTATATTTTTTTTAAATTACAGAAGTCAGTGAAGCCCTAAAAGGACATTGTCAAGTTTTAATCCACCATATCATGGTCTAAAAATAATCAAAATGCATTTTTTTTTTAGGTTGTCGATATTTTCGTGCTCTTAGGTGGGTTCTTTTCCGTTTTCGAAATAGGTAAGCCAATCAAAAGTTATAGGCCAAACAAATGACCTATGTTTTTTACGAATTTGACATGAGTGCAGTTTAAAATGAATTAAAAATAGAGAACAACAACAGATCTATTGAAAAATTATATATTTGGAATCTGCACATAGAGCTCGATAAGTGTGTGCAATTTCATCTGCAGTGCACTCGTGGAGCTTATGCAGAACTAGCTTTGAAAAACAGGAAGTTGCAGCGTTTGATGTTTTCTGCTATAAATCAAGGATAAATCAAACCGAGCCTAAAGGTGCAATCCAAAGCTAATTCCAAGCCTGCAAGGGTGCCAAAAAAAATTTTTAATTCAAACACACGCGCTCGCAACTACGCACACGTGCAAACACACGCACGCGTGATTGAAAGCGCGCACGCGTCCTTGAGCACACGCGCTATTGTATGGTTTATTTAATTTCCTTTGTCAAGGGGATACATGAAGTTGATGAAGATGTGATGATGAAGAAGATTACGATGGTGGAGATGTTGATGAGGAAGGGGGAGATGACAATGATGTTGAATATGTTGATGATGACGCTGATGATGATAAGATGATGGTGATGGTGATGATGATGATGATGACAATGGTGATGAAGATGACGATGAGGATGATGGTGATGATGATGAGATGATGGTGATGGTGATGATGATTGATGGAAATGGTGATGAAGATGACGATGAGGATGATGGTGATGATGATGATGATGATGATGATGGTGATGAGGATGATGGTGACGAGGATGATAATCATGATGGTGATGAAGATGATGATGATCATGATGAATATGATGATGATGATCATCGTCATCATCACCATCACCATCACCATCATCATCAACATCTTCATCATCATTGTCATCTCCCCCTTCCTCATCAACATCTCCACCATCCTCATCTTCTTCATCATCATCATCTTCATCACCATCCTCCTCAACATCAACATCATCTCCATCATCATCATCTTCTTCATCCTCATCACCATCATCATCATCATCTTTGTCATCATCATCATTGTCATCATCAACACCATCATCATCATCGTCCTTCTTCCTCATTTTCATCAACATCCAGGTCATCATCTTCATCGTTAACGTCATCATCATCATCATCCTCATCATCAACATTGATGGCGATGATGATGAAGATGTTGATGATGAGTATGATGATCATCAACATCATCATCATGTTCATCATCGTACTCATATTCATCACCATCCACCATCATCATCATCATCATCTTCATCATCACCCTCTTCCTCGTCATCATCATCAACAACATCTTCGTCGTCATCATCATCATCATCATCAAATGATGATGACGATATGAAGATGATGGTGATGACGAGTATGATGAGGATGATGAAGATGATGATTATGATGATGAAGACAATGATCATCGTGATCATGATCATATGATGATGATGATGATGATGATGGTGAGGATGATGAAGATGGCGATGATGATGATGACGAATATGATGATTTTGATGATGATGATCATATTCATCATCATCATCATCATCTTCATCATCATAATCATATTCATCATCATCCACCACCACCATCATGATCATCATCGTCATCCTCGTCCTCACAATGATGATGATGATGAAGATGATGATGATGATCATGGTGATGATGATGATCATGTTGTTGATGATGATGAAGATGATGATGATGATGAGAATGATGTGTTGCATAGTCATCATCTTCTTCATCATCAACATCATCATCATCTCCATTAGTCATCATCATCATCACCATCTTCATCATCATCGTCGTCATCATCATCATCATCATCATCATCACGATAAGGATGATGGTGATGATGAGTATGATGAGGATGATGAAGATGACTGTTATGATGACTATCATCATCATCATCATCATCATATGATCATCATCTTCATCATCCTCATCATCATCTGCATCCTCACAATGATGATGATGATGTTGATGAGGAAGTTGATGATGATGATCATGTTGATGATGTTGATGATGTGCTGCATATTCCTCATCATCTTCATCATCATCATCATCATCGTCATCATCATCATATCCAAATTAGTTATCATCATCATCGTACTCATATTCATCATCATCCACCACCATCATCATCATCATCATTATCATCATCATATCATCACGACGAAGACGATGATGATGTGTTGCATATTCGTCATCATCTACAACAACATCTTCGTCATCATCATCATCATCGTCATCATCATCATCCTCATGCTTGTCCTCACAATTATGATGATGACGATGATGATCATCATGTTGTGGATGATGATGATGTGTTGCATATTCGCCATCATCTTCATCATCAACATCATAATCATCATCATCATCATCACCATCATCTCCATTAGTCATCACCATCATCATCATCATCTTCATCATCATCATGATCTTCATCATCATCATGACGAAGATGATGATGATGATGATGATGATGATGATGACGATGAAGATGGTGATGATGATGATGATGACTATTGGAGATGATGATGAATATGCTACACATAATCCTCATCCTCATCATCATCTTCATGATGGTGATGATGATGATGAAGATGGCTATGACGAGTATGATGAGGATGATGAAGATGCCGATTATGATGACGAAGACACTGATCATCATGACCATGATCATATGATGATGATGGTGATGGGGAGGATGATGAAGATGGTGATGATGATGACTAATGGAGATGATGATGATGGAAATGTGTTGCATATTCGCCATCATCTTCATCATTAACATCGTAATCATCATCATCATCATCATAATCATCTCCATTAGTCATCATCATCATCATCATCGACATCATCATCATCATCATCTTCATCATCATCATGATCTTCATCATCATCGTCATCATCATCATGACGAAGATGATGATGATGATGATGACGATGAATATGTTGATGATGATGATGATGATGATCAAGATGGTGATGATGAGGATGATGACTACTGAAGATGATGATGATGTTGATGATGAAGATGATGATGAATGTGCTGCACATCATCCTCATCCTCATCATCATCTTCATCATCATCTTCATGATGACGACGATGATGATGATGATGATGAAGATGGATATGAAAAGTATGATGAGGATGATGAAGATGCCGATTATGGTGATGAAGACAATGATCATCGTGACCATGATCATATGATGATGATGGTGATGGTGAGGATGATGAAGATGGCGATGATGATGACTAATGAATATGATGACGATGAATATGATGATTTTGATGATGATCATATTCATCATCATCATCATTATCTTCATCATCGTACTTATGTTCATCATCATCCACCACCACCATCATCATCATCATATCATCATCATCATCATCATCACCATCCTCATCCTCACAATGATGATGGTGATGAAGATGATGACGATGATGATGGTGATGATGATGATCATATTGTTGATGATGATGAAGATGATGATGATGATGAGGATGATGTGCTGCATATTTGTCATCATCTTCATCATCAACATCATCGTCAACATCATCATCTCCATTAGTCATCATCTTCATCATCATCATCATCCGCATGCTCTTCCTCACAATGATGATGATGATGACGATGATGAAGATGATGATGATGATCATGCTATCGATCATGTTGTGGATGATGATGAAGATCATGCTATGGATCATGTTGTGGATGATGATGATGTGCTACATATTCGTCATCATCTTCATCATCAACATCATCATCATCATCAATCATCATCATCATCATCTCCATTAGTCATCATCATCATCATTATCACCATCTTCAACGTCATCATCATCATCATCATCACCATCTTCATCATCATCATGATCTTCATCACCATTGTCATCATCACCATCATCATCATTATCATCATCGTACTCATATTCATCATCATCCACCACCACCATCATCATCATCATTATCATCATCCTCGTCCTCACAATGATGACGATGATGAAGATGATGACGATGATGATGGTGATGATGATGATCATGTTGTTGATGATGATGAATATGATGATGAGGATGAGGATGATATGCTGCATATTCGTCATCATCTTCATCATCAACATCATCATCAACATCATCATCATCATCATCATCATCATCATCATCTCCATTAGTCATCATAATCATCACCATATTCATCATCATCATCATCTTCGTCATGATCTTCATCATCATCATCATCAGATCATCATGACGAAAAACCTTATTTTATTGCAATTATGATTCCACTTACAGCAGATGAAGATTATTCGTAAAATCTTCCATGATGAGGAGGCCCTCCATTACTACTTGATTAGATCCTTTACATCTCATCATCTTCATCCTACACTGAGACAAAAAATAACAGGTGCCTTAGATTTTGATTAATACAACAATGTAAAGAAGAGTGCTGTACATATTACATGAAGCCAAGCTTATACCTTCTGTGCTATGCTTTGCCAGCCTTCCATAGGGATGGGAGTATCAAGACTGTTATCCTTCCCCATAAATTATCTGGGCAAATATTTCCCAGCAAATAAAACTAACCATCAAAGTGCATTTTGTCACATCTGCATCGCCCTAAGAGAATAAAATCTGATGGTAATTATGAACAAATCTGACATACTACGATCTCACAATAATCGTACCTCCGAGCAGTCTTTATACAACATTAATATATATCTACTATGTATTTAATTATTCTTGATGTAATACATATGTTTATAACTGAAAATTAAATTAATGCTTTGAAATCAAAATACACAGATTTGTAAATATACCATTAAACCCCAAACACCTAGAAGCACTTAAATGCACTTAGGGATTATGGGTTAGAAGAGGTCCTAAAGGCCTTTATGGGGGAGGGTCTCTTTATGGGGAGGGGCTCTAGGCATAACCCGACACATTTATATCTGTTGGGCAATAAATACAATGAACGTTACCCACCAACCATTGCAACGTTCAGCAAGGACACGCACCTGCAAGAGGCGCGTGCGTGTCCCTGTTGAACATAAAATTTAGAAAATCACCCGTGTTCTTTGTCCCGCATTTTTTTCCTCATCCATCGTGTTCTGTTCGCTGGTTTCACGCACAGTCCAGCAAGCATTTTCATGGTAGATTGAATTCATACACCATTTGGATAAAATACACAATATTTGGGGCTCTATTTGGCTCTTTGTATTGAATACACACCTATTGGGCTCTATTTGGATCAATTGAGTGAATACATAACAGTTGGACTCTATTTGGCACCTTGGATTGAATTCTCATGCTACTTGGCTACACATGAAGTCTTCTTACATATAGTGGACACATCAAAAGAGAATTTGACATTTGAAGCAAAGAGCAATCATAATCCTTGAGGTATGGTGAAAATTTGATCTTGCTAAATGTAATTTAGTCTTCATTCACTTGTTTGAATGGCACCTATTTTGGTGTTTCCTCATGAATTGTATGATAGATCTATTTTAGTCTTCTTAATCTTCAACATAGACAATAAAAACATCCTACTAAAAAAAAACTACAACATGCACCAAGCAATGCTTTCAACCTTTCATGAAGATAATTAAAAAAAATTACTTGCATCACCACAAATAACATTTCACAATCACATTCCTCCATCTAGTAGACAAACATTTGTTGAATTCCTCATGGTTTCACTACAACAACTCACACACACCTAAACAATTGAAAACTCTTAGTCTTTTGGGGCTATTTTCCCTCATCCATACCATGAAAATGAAGTGATATGAGCTTCTCCCTTGTAGGGAATTTGCTGGACTACTAACATCCCATACCACCATCCAATACCATCCTACTGAGTTCCTAGATGTGATGTTGTAACTTTATATGTAGGGCATTCCCAATAGCTTTTAAGATTATATGAAAACATTATCACTAGATGTTGTTGTACATAATCAATTGCTACATCGAGCTTTAATAATCATGCACATCGAGTTTTAATATCTTGTTTGTTGTTCATTCTTGCAGGGGTCATATTTTCATTTTTCCAAAAACGCATTGAATATGGGCAACAGATGTAATAATCAAATAAAGTCTAGAAGGACGTAGTTGCCCCCTGAAAAATCCCATGAGATAAGAGAAAAGGCCAGGTTGTACATGAAAAACCGTAGAAATAAAAATGTTAGTGCCTTAGATCCATCAACAAGCAATGACGAAGTGTTTGAAGTCAATCAAATCTTGCCTGATGTCGAGTATGAAGGGATGGATGTTGAACAAGTTCCTAACTGGAAACCACCCCAAGAAGAGCACCCACCTGGCGAACACAGTCCATTGCAGGACCAATTACTGAACGAAGAGCCACAACAAACCGTTGACGAGACTCGTACTTCCTTGCCAACTCCCTTGCCTCAACTATCAACCGGACGACAAAGAAATCCCAGACGTATTCATGTGGATGAAAGTTCATTTTCAGGACTTGAAGGTAAGATGCCCAAATGCACTATTGATTTCCATTGTAAGAAGATAATCAAAGATTTTTTTGAATCCAAAACCGATGCAAAAAAATGTCAATTGTTTCTTGCTTTGTTAAAATCATATTGTCTAGATCATGTTAGGAGAATTTTGTGCATAAAGGTAGTTATAAGTTCAGAGGCCAACAATCATGTTGTTAGAAATCTACAATCTGCATTTAATTTGATTGGAAAAACTTCTCACACAAAATATTTTAATGCGTCCTGTCGTCTACTGTCGGAATCGATTGTAGACAAATCCACAAGGCAACGTCGCCTACTATCACACACATGTAAAATATTTAAAGTAGATAGAAAGACTCTTCAAAAGTATTCTACCATTAGAGAAAAACTTGAGACCCCAAGCCAAAAAGATTGTTGGGCCTTTGTTGGTAGGTTACCTCGTTCAAACATGAAGCTCATTGATGTTGTTAAAGAACTAGTGCAAAATTTTTGGCATGATAACACTAGACCGTCATCAAATCAAAGAGATGTTTTAAAGTTGAGAAAAGGTGTTAGGGGGGGTGAACCCCATGTCAAGCACTTCCTTGAAACCACACAAACATAACTCCATGATAGGTTCAAGAATGAGCAAAAACAATTGAACTTGGGCCAAAGGTCCTTCGAAAAATGCAAACCCTGGTATGTTAGAATTTGCATTGATCGCAGTACATGTTGTTGTAGATACCATGTAGAATTTAAGTACTATTATGATACATATAGACATATATTTTGTGGTTTGCATACCAACATTGTGCAGGATTTCCCTTCGTTACAACCACCGAATGAATCTAGAGAATTTATACATAGCATAATGTGTCGAAGGCCTGAAGGACAAAAATATTATAAAAGATCATGTTTATATGGGACGTGTTCCAGTTGCAGTGGATTTGCATTATTGAGCCGCTGCATCCACGCAACCGCGGAGGATGAATTTGGGAGGATGTCAATAGAAATGCAGAACTTACAGTACATAACATATCAAGTAGATAGTTCGAAGGAAAGCAAAAAAATTGCATTGGTGAAGTCACAGGTAATCTAATTTTGCATGCTTTCATACTGTACATGTTGAATTTGTACATATATATTCAGATTGAAAATGTCATGTTGTATTAATTCCCTTGGTTTTGTGGCACCAGGTACAAATTTGTGATTTCATGAAGGAATTCTACCAAAAGACCGATCATTATGTACAGCATGTCCATGTGGCATGATGGTAGAATGAACAGTACAGACAGTGCAGGGACACCTTTCACAAGGGAACAATATTTTCGGTTGTGGACTTTGCGGAAAACTATACCCTACAACCACAGAATGAGATTCAAACTCAATACTACCATTCAAACCAAGTTAGCATAATGGTCCATATCATGTATAGGCACACACCAGAGAGCAGCAAGACATGAGGATAATATTGAAAGAGACCAACTTCTACATTAGTGACGATAGGTGCCACGACCTGCATTATGTGCAGCATTGCTTCAAAATTTTCTATGATCAGCTGAAGGAGAGAGGGATACATATGGATCAGCATTGGATATGGTCATATGGTTGTGCAGGCCAGTTCAAAAATGCACATGTTTTCTAGTGGTTGAGTATGTTGCACAAGACTTATGATGTGCTGCATGTATGGAACTATTTTGAGACAAGGCATGGAAAGGGAGAGCACGACGGGGCTAGAGCATGTCTCAAACCTACCCTACGAAGGGAGGAGATGAGGTGCATGGGAGGCCCTCATATTTGGAATGCCAAATCCATAGTTCGATGGTGCAAAGAAAAAATGTCAGATCGAACCACGGAGCAACACATACCAACAGGTAGAGGACATGTTGTCAGAAATTTCTGGAATGTAGTTGATATAGATCGATCACATTCTTATAGTTGTAGTACTGTGCAAGGCACTCATGGATTTCATTCGGTTCGAAGCTCAAACAATCCTTTATTTGAAATATGGATGCGAAAACTTGCTTGCTTTTGTGGGTCTTGCAGCAGTTGTGAGTGGGATGAGTGCGAATCAATGCATTGGGTTGATGAATGGGATCATGTATCACTTGCAGTGGACCCACGTGCAGTTGCTAAAACAATCCAGTTAGAGGAAGGGCAATCCTCTATTTCGAATGAATATGATCATATATCTGATCTTGTACAACCAGGTAAACATTTCTGCATGCATATCCCGGTTCCCTCCTTGTTTTTGTAATTATCCAAGTTATCAAACCAGTGCTTGTTGGAATATGACCTTAAAATGCATTTTTGCAGGATACATCTACGCAGTTGTCTCCCCGACAGACAGTGCAATTGGGACAAATTATTGGTTGGCACGATGCATCCAGGGGAAGCAAACCCTCCTCGCATCATTAATGGATAGTGAAGGCATAACCTTTCTGACTAGCTCGATGGTTGTTCAGGGGGAATATCTTACAGTGGATGGAAAGGGACCAAAGAGAAATGGCTACACATACACAGATTATAGACCAAGGTCGCGGGTGTATCAGTTTACGCACTTGATCGTGGGTACAAACATCCAACTATAGACAATGTCAACGAAGTCATCAAACAAGGTACGCTACTTACTACCTCATGTAGAGCATGAGAGGTTGTCCGAGAAAATAAAAAACCGAGAGGATCCAAAAGGCCTAATTGACTAATATTCAAAAAACACTAATCTAATCCTATAAACACTAATCTAACCCTCATAAACTAATCTAGAATCCTAGAAACCTAATGTAGCCCTATTAACCTAATCTAGCCCTAGAATCTGTGACCCACCACACGTACCCTCAATAAGGGGTATTTGGACTCCAAGTGGGATAGGATCAATATTAGAAGGGTTTGTTACCCAATCTATTAAGGGCCCAATTCACATTGAGTCATTTCCAGTCTTATATATCCTATATGCCACTAATCAAATGCCAAAAAATCCGACTGGGAGAACACTTGTTATCTTACACACTCTAATTAACCTCTAGGCAAAGCAACGACCATTGCTCTGCAACCTATGAAGGTTGCGCAGGAAAAAAACTAAGTGATACTAATCAGAGGAGGGTAGTTGTCACTAGATTGGGAGTAGTCACTTCCTTTGGTCATGATCCAGGTACTTTACAGGGAAATCTTCTTCAGGGACATAGTGGTATTGGTGGTATTGAGAGCTTTGATTGCTCTGATTTTGCAAGTGTAATTGGAATCAATGCGATTCATTTGCTTCCTCTCATTTACACCTCTTTTGAATTTTTCTACTTGACTTGTAAATGTGGAATAGTCCACCAAGTCAAAGGGTTTTTTCTCATCATGATCTCACCAAGAGCCACATACACAAAAACCATGCATCATGTACAAAATAAACATGCAAAAGCCTTCGGGTCAATGCTTAATCAGTGATCTCCACCATGCATGATTCACTCAAGCATGATTCTCCTTACAATACATACAAGAGCTAGCAACAACATTCAACATTGCCTTCACACAACCTCTATGACCTCTATTCCTTATGTAGCTCAGTCTCCATGCTTTATGCACTACGGTCATAATAATCATAGCAATTGTCTAATAATTCATAAACACATATGATCAATCATGACTACTCAATCCATCGTGATGTCGCATAAGTAAAAAAAAAATGAGACCAAGACTTCCTTGGGACAAAATATTGTTGATTCATATCTTCAACCCCCCCATCTATTACAGTTATTCTTCACAGCTACAAAATCCCAACAATGACATAATAATTGGGAATAAAATTCAACTCAAGCACATCATTAGTAGTACTTATTTGCAACTTTTCCATGATAATTCTTTCATAAAACATAATATTAGTAGCATCTTGTAGAATATTTTCTCATTATACGGTGCATTGCATCGAACCAATAGACAATGACTACTATTTTGCAACAAATAACCTCCAAAAAACATAGAACCAATGACATCATAGAAAAACCATAGAACATAGAAACACACTATGTAACATAATTATCAATGAAAAATATACTTTATGATATGTTAATCCTTTTATCCTACAAATGAAACTTCCCAATATTTTGTAGCTTCCGTTTCTCTTGTCAGATTTATTAGAAAATATAGGGAGATGTTTTTCAACAAAATTCAATGCAATTGCACATTTATTACATGTATATGTACATTAAGGACATGTAACTACTTCCTTAACAAAAAGAGAAGTTGAGAGAAAATCTCTTAATAACTTAACACTCAACCTAAACACAAATATATTATAAAAGTTAATCATAAAAATACTCACCTAACACATACTTACCTGAGAGAATATCTCAATTATATCAACATCCACTTAGTTAGGCTCATAAAGACTACATCCACCCTATGATACCTCATGTATACATCCACTTAACTTATGTGCACAAACTTCAACCATATGTGAAACCATCATATAACACCTTACCTAATCTAGCAGGTCAATCACTCATAATAACCATGAAGTAATAGGTAATAGTATACATATGCAAAATTCTTCATATTTGCACTTGTATCCTCATCCATTAGCATACACCAAATATATTTGAAAACATTGCATTATCAACCCTCACCCAAACCCTAACACTAACCCTCACCCAAACCCTAGCACTAAACCATCTCCTTCATCATCACCATCACCATCGCCATCACCATCTCCATCATCATCATTGACTCTAACTCTAACCCTAATTCAATTTCCTTCTATAACCCTAGCCCTAACCCTCACCCAAACCCTAGCACTAAGCCATCTTCTCCATCCTCACCATCACCATCACCATCACCATCAACGTCTTCATCATCACCACCATCTCCATCATCATCATTGACTCTAACTCTAACCCTAATTCAATTTCCTTCTATAACCCTAGCCCTAACCCTCACCCAAACCCTAGCACTAAGCCATCTTCTCCATCCTCACCATCACCATCACCATCAACGTCTTCATCATCACCACCATCTCCATCATCATCATTGACTCTACCTCTAACCCTAATTCAATTTCCTTCTATAACCCTAGCCCTAACCCTCACCCAAACCCTAGCACTAAGCCATCTTCTCCATCCTCACCATCACCATCACCATCACCATCTGCGTCTTCATCATCACCACCATCTCCATCATCATCATTGACTCTACCTCTAACCCTAATTCAATTTCCTTCTATAACCCTAGCCCTAACCCTCACCCAAACCCTAGAACTAAGCCATATTCTTCATCCTCACCATCACCATCACCGTTAACCTCTTCATCATCATCACCATCATCATCATCATACGTGCCCGATGGGTGATTTTCCATAGTTGACCCCTATGTGCAAAAATTGCACACTCCCTCACTGAGCAAAACCCTAGTTTCCAAGATGGACGTACAAGATGAGGGAGGGGCCACTGGGCCAGAGGGGAGGGCACCCCTATAACTATCCTAGCGTGCTGAATCCAATGGATTCGACGGTTCGTCGATCCGAGCCACGGTCTTCATTCTATGGCTCGTCTCGTCTCGCATCTAGAAGGCCTTCACGGACACCTGCTGGATACTAGCTGGGAGCGTAGAACTCCAACCATGCAACAAAACCGAGTTCCGGGGAGTCCTGCAGGTGTGTCTAGGTAGGTTCTGGCCGAGAACACTAGCCACAAGTGCCCGGTGGGTGATTTTCCAGAGTTGACCCCCGTGTGCAAAAGTTGCACACTCCCTCACTGAGCAAAACCCTAGTCTCCAAGATTGACGTACAAGATAAGGGCAGGGCCACTGGGCTAGAGGGGAGGGGTACCCTAGCACTATCTCAGCGTGCTGAATCCAACGGAGTCGACGGTTCGTCGATCTGAGTCACTGTCTTCATTCTATGGCTCATCCCGTCTTGCTACCAAAAGGCCTTCAGGGACACCTGCTGGATACCTTCCAGGGGCGTAGAAATCCAACCATGCAACAAAACCAGGCTACAAGGAGTCCTGTAGGTGTGTCTAGGTAGGTTCTGGCTGGGAACACTAGCCACAAGTTCCCGATGGATGATTTTCCAGAGTTGACCCCCGTGTGCAAAAATTGCACACTCCCTCACTGAGCAAAACCCTAGTTTCCAAGATGGACGTACAAGATGAGGGAGGAGCCACCGGGCCAGAGGGGAGGGGTACCCCTAGCACTATCCCGGTGTGCTGAATCCAACGGAGTCGATGGTTCATCGATCCGAGCCACGGTCTTCATTCTATAGCTCGTCCTGTCTCGCATCCAAAAGGCCTTTAGGGACACCTACTAGATACCTGTCGGGGGCGTAGAACTCCAACCGTGCAACAAAACTAGGTTTCTAGGAGTCATGCAGGTGTGTCTAGGTAGGTTCCGGCCGAGAACACTAGCCACAAGTTCCCAGTGGATTATTATCTAGAGTTGACCCCCGTGTGCAAAAATTGCACACTCCCTCACTGAGCAAAACCCTAGTTTCAAAGATGGACGTACAAGATGAGGGAGGGGCCACCAGGCCAGAGGGAAGGGGCACCCCTAGCACTATCCTGGCATGCTGAATCCAATGGAGTCGACGGTTCATCGATCCGAGCCACTGTCTTCATTCTATGGCTCGTCTCGTCTCACATCCAAAAGGCCTTCATGGACACCTATTGGATACCTTCCAGGGGCGTAGAAATCCAACCGTGCAACAAAACTGGGTTCCGTGGAGTCCTGCAGGTGTGTCTAGGCAAGTTCCAGCCGAGAATGCTATCCCTAAGTGCCTGGTAGAATATTTTCCAGAGTTGACCCCAGTGTGAAGGCCATGCCAAATTCGCTAAAGGGGGCCATTTCTCGTCCGAATGCCCCCGACCGTGCGTGGCCACTGTGGACAGGTCCACAATGGCCATGTGGACCTGTGGGAGGCAACAGAATCTAAGTCCTCTCGCCGGGTTGGGTTCCGTGGCCCTGGGGAAAATCCTCTAGGTTTTCCCTGAACGACCCCGGAGTACTCGACTAGAATGCCCGTGGCATCGGAACCGTGGCTCGGTTCGCGAATCCGTCGACTCCGGTGGGTCCAGGACGTCAGGTTTCAGCTAGGGGACCCCCCATAGCGTGCCTCAAAGCCCCGGAAGCGGTGCCAATGGGCCATCCCCGGACCTGGGGTTTTGCTCAATGAGGGCCATTCCATATTCGCTTGAGGGGGCCATTTCTCATCCGGAGGCAGAAGAAGATCAATTTTCGACAAAACAATGTAGTTAGCAGAAGAAGATCAATTTTCGACAAAACAATGTAGTTATTACATGTGGAGGCAGTGGTTTCCCACGGAAAACGAGTGTAGGGTTGACCAGAGGAAAGATGTTGGGAAATGGGCTATTACATTAGCTTTTCCGATGGGCAAGCGGTTTACAGAAGGAAATATGGCGGTTGTAGGTATTTATGTTTTTCTTCCGACGGAAATAGGATTTCCCTCCGAAGAAAAGCATAGATACCTATAGCCGCCAAAGCATAGATACCTACAGCTGCCCATTGGAAAATCTAATGTAATAGCCCATTTCCCAACATCTTTCCTCTGCTCAACCCTACACTTGTTTTCCAGGGGAAACCACTGCCTCCACATGTAATAACTACATTGTTTTGTCGAAAATTGATCTTCTTCTGCTAATTACATTGTTTTGTCGAAAATTGATCTTCTTCTACCTCTGGACGACAAATGGCCCCCTTGAGCGAATCTGGAATGGCCTTCGGGTGCTGCAGGCATTCTAGTCGGGCACCACGGTGGCCACGCATGCCTGGGGGTCTCCGGACGAGAAATGCACGCCTTGAGAGAATTTGGAATGGCCATCACTGAGCAAAACGCTAGCTCTGGAGATGGCTCGTTGGCACCACTTCCGGGTCTTCAGGGGATGCTGTGGGGGTCCCCTAGTTGAAACCCGTCGTCCCAGACCCACCGGAGTCAACGGATTCGTGAACCAAGCCACGATTCAGGTGCCACGGGCATTCTAGTCGGGCACCCCGGAGCCATTTAGGGACACCTAGAGGATTTGCCCCGGGGCCACGGAACCCAAACCAGCGAGCAGACTTAGATTCCGTCGGCTCCCACAGGTCCATGTGGCCATAGTGGACCTGTCCACGGTGGCCACCACACCTGGGGGCATCCGAACAAGAAATGGCCCCCTTGAGCAAATTTGGAATGGCCATCACTGAGCAAAACCTTAGATCCGAAGATGGATCATTGGCACTGCTTCCGGGTCTTCAAGGGATGCTGTGGGGGGTACCCTAGCTAAAACCCACCATTTCGGACCCACCGGAATTGACGGATTCGTGAACCAAGCCACGGTTCGGGTGCCACGGGCATTCTAGTTGGGCACCCCGGGGTCGTTCAGGGACACTTGGAGGATTTTCCTCGGGGCCATGGAACCCAACCCGGTGAGCAGACTCAGATTCCATTGGCTCCCACAGGTCCACGTGGCCATAGTAGACCCATCCAGGGTGGCCACACATGCCCGGGGGCCTCCAAACGAGAAATGGCCCCCTTGAGCAAATTTGGAATGGCCATCACTGAGCAAAACCCTAGCTTCGGAGATGGCTCGTTGGCACCACTTCCGGGTCTTCGGGGGACATTGTGGAGGGTCCCCTAGCTAAAACCCACCGTCCCAGACCCACCGAAATTGACGGATTCGCGAACCGAGCCACGGTTCGGGTGCCATGGGCATTCTAGTTGGGCACCTCGAGGCCATTCAGGGACACTTTGGGCATTTGCTCCACGGCCACGGAACCCAAACTGGCGAGCGGACTTGGATTCTATCGGCTCCCACAGGTCTCCCTGGAACCTTCCTAGACACACCTGCAGGACTCCCTGGAACCCGATTTTGTTGCATGGTTGGAGTTCTACGCCCCCGGCAGGTATCCAACAGGTGTCCCTGAAGGCCTTCTAGATGTGAGATGGGACGAGCCATAGAATGAATACCATGGCTCGGATCGACAAATCGTCAACTCTGTTGGATTCAGCACGTCGGGATAGTGCTAGGGGTGCCCCTCCCCTCTGGCCCGGTGGCCCCGCCCTCATCTTGTACGTCCATCTTGGAAACTAGGGTTTTGCTTAGTGAGGGAGTGTGCAATTTTTGCACACGAGGGTCAACTCTGGAAAATCACCCACCGGGAACTTATGGCTAGCGTTCCCGATCGAAACCTTCCTAGACACATCTGTAGGACTCCCTGAAACCCGGTTTTGTTGCACAGTTGGAGTTCTATGCCCCCGACAGGTATCCAGCAGGTGTCCCTGAAGGCCTTCTGGATGCGAGACGGGATGAGCCATAGAATGAATATAGTGGCTCAGATCGAAAAACCGTTGACTCCTTTGGATTCAGCATGCCAGGATAGTGCTAGAGGTGCCCCTCCCCTCCATCCCGGTGGCCCCATTCTCATCTTGTACGTCCATCTTGGAAACTAAGGTTTTGCTCAGTGAGGGAGTGTGCAATTTTTTCACACGGGGGTCAACTATGGAAAATCACCAACCAGGCACTTGTGGCTAGTGTTCCTGACCGGAACCTGCTTAGACACACCTGCAGGACTCCCCGGAACTCGGTTTTGTTACACGGTTGGAGTTCTACGCCCCCGGCAGGTATCCAATAGGTGTCCATGAAGGCCTTCTGGATACAAGACGGGACGAGCCATATAATGAAGACCGTGGCTTGGATCGACAAACCGTCGACTCCGTTGGATTCAACACACTGGGATAGTGCTAGGGGTGCCCCTCCCCTCCATCCCGATGGCTCTGCCCTCATCTTGTACGTCCATCTTGGAAACTAGGGTTTTGCTCAATGAGGGAGTGTGCAATTTTTGCACACAGGGGTCAACTCTGGAAAATCACCCACCGGGCACGTATGATGATGATGATGGTGATGATGAAGAGGTTGACGATGATGGTGATGGCGATGGCGATGGTCATGAAGATGATGATGATGGAGGCTTTGATGAGGAACCTGGAGTTAGATTTAGAGTTGGAGTTAGAGTTAGGGTTAGAGGTAGAGTCAATGATGATGATGGAGATGGTGGTGATGATGAAGACGTTGATGGTGACGGTGATGGTGATGGTGAAGATGGAGAAGATGGCTTAGTGCTAGGGTTTAAGTGAGGGTTAGGGATAGGGTTATAGAAGGAAATTGAATTAGGGTTAGAGGTAGAGTCAATGATGATGATGGTGGTGATAATGAAGACGTTGATGGTGATGGTGATGGTGATGGTGATGGTGATGGTGAGGATGGAGAAGATGGCTTAGTGCTAGGGTTTGGGTGAGGGTTGGGGCTAGGGTTATAGAAGGAAATTGAATTAGGGTTAGAGGTAGAGTCAATGATGATGATGGAGATGGTGGTGATGATGAAGACGTTGATGGTGACGGTGATGGTGATGGTGAGGATGGAGAAGATGGCTTAGTGTTAGAGTTTGGGTGAGGGTTAGGGCTAGGGTTATAGAAGGAAATTGAATTAGGTTTAGAGTTAGAGTCAATGATTATGATGGAGATGGTGGCGATGATGAAGACGTTGATGGTGACGGTGATGGTGATGGTGAGGATGGAGAAGATGGCTTAGTGCTAGGGTTTGGGTGAGGGTTAGGGCTAGGGTTTGGGTGAGGTTGATGGTGATGGTGATGGTGATGGTGATGACGATGGTGATGGTGGTAAGGTTGATGGTGATGGTGATGGTGATGACGATGGTGATGGTGGTGAGGTTGATGGTGATGGTGATGGTGATGATGGAGATGGTGATGGTTCTATCTCGCATCCAAAAGATGGAGATGGTGATGGTGATGAAGATGGTGATGATGATGAAGATGGTGACGTTGATGATGATGGTGATGGTGGTGAGGTTGATGGTGATGGTGATGGTGATGATGAAGATGGTGATGGTTCCATCTCGCATCCAAAAGATGGAGATGGTGATGGAAATGAAGATGGTGATGATGATGAAGATGGTGACGTTGATGATGATGGTGATGGTGGTGAGGTTGATGGTGATAGTGATGGTGATGATGAAGATGGTGATGGTTCCATCTTGCATACAAAAGATGGAGATGGTGATGATGACAAATATGGTGATGATGATGAAGATGGTGAAGTTGATGATGATGGTGATGGTGGTGAAGTTGATGGTCATGGTGATGGTGATGATGATGAAGATGGTGATGATGATGAAGGAATTGATGATGATGGAGATGGTGATGAAGATGATGAAGGCGTTGGGGAATTTATTTATATCCAATGTATTTGACTCTAAGAACCTCTCATGTGTGACTATAAAAAAATCAAGATTCCCTCAACCCCCAAACATGCCCTTTCAAAGAATTTTTTATCTTTGAGTTGGGTATGGCTACCAACATGAGGTTTTGTGTAGTAAGGATGGATCTTGGCGTCTTGACCATGGTTGGGGTGATGACAATGAGGTTCATATGAATCCAATGAATCTTCCATGGATCATGGGGTAAAATGATCTCTCAAGTATTATTGCATGTGAACTTGCATGTACCAAGCTACAACAAATCTTTCACAAGAGTGGATTTGTCTATGTGAATAGATAAGTGAAAAGATTTTATCAACAAGACCTATCAATTTTAACTTGGAAGTATGGGAAATGTTCAAAGTGGGATTGAGAGGCTTGATGGTGATTATAGTAGTGGGCATTGTATTGGTGAGAATGATGACATGATAGTGGAATTAAACATTAATATGGTAACCTTGGATCTTGGATCCTATCCTAGAAACACGAGAGCCTAGCCTAAAAACCCTAGTTGGTAGCATAAACCCTAGTTTGTATTCTAATCACAATGAAACCCTATTATGTATCCTAAGATCTAGTCCTAAATTATAATACATGTAAAGATTAAATCATTTTCATTGTACATATATATTCATTTGCATACATTTGAATCCAAACCACTTTACACATATATGCATACATAAAATTAGATCGCTATCACATAATGATAAATTAAGGAAGTCCTAATTGTAAATGGTAGTGGATGTGATGGTCATCAAATCAAAGGTGGCTATATCTGTGAGTGAGAATTAATGAGCTAGCTATACATCGTGCTCAAGGTTTTCCTATTTGTATGGTGACAATTGATTAAGAAATGATTCCATAACTTGGTTATTAATTTGTTGCATGATCTTAAGTGGACAAAATGGTCAAAATAAATACTAGTGACGACATTTCATTATGTAGAGTATGGCCTTTTTGGATCTCATTATGTAGAGCTATTAAAAATCATGTTGGATCTCATTTTAACCTTTTGACGACAATGGACATTTTCTATTTTTAAGTGTTCTTTTCCTAGTACTCAAGTTCCCAATATATATCTTATGTGCCATGAGGTGTGATTTGTCCATCCATTTATTCCGTTTGTTTTTAGATTAATTCTCACACATGATTTTGTTTGAGTTATCCTATGTTTACAATGTTCTCTTAACATAGATACCATTAGAAGCTCTTACATGTGGAAAGATAAACCAAGATGAACTACGATATCCAACTTCTCTTCTAAGATCTAGGTAAAACCCAAATTTACACAACATCACATCATGATACACACAACATGAAACAACCACATTAGACAACGAGATATATAAATCACATAACTGAAAATCCATGTACATCGAGGCTACAAAACTCATCCAAACATATACAATTTCTGGCGAATAGTGGAACATGGTTCCCAATGTACGTACAATGGCAACTCGTGCCCTACACAAAATGCGACAACTCATGTCGTAGATACAAAATACATGGCAACTCGTGCCGTAGATACAAAGTACATCAAAACTGGTGCACAAAAGTTCCATGTCATGGCTAATGTACATAGCACGTGGCATGTCAAGCATTGTGACCACCATCCTCACTACCAGGTGCAGATCCAAAGTCAATCTTCCTACTCTTCGAGCTACCGGTGCCTCGGGTCTTGGTCCGTCTAGGAGTAGACTGTCTCTCCGGACTCTGGAACAAATGATATAAGATACCATCATTTTCAAGCATTTGCAACATTTACCACATTTATAAAACAAATGTAGAATTCGAATATTAAATAAATCACCTCTGACATGAGTGGCAAACGTTGGGCAGGTGTCCTGGATTTGCGGAGCCTCTCAGGAATTCTAGCCTACAACATTTAAAACAATCATTTCATTGAAAAGTCATAATTGCTTAAATTAATTTTTGTTAATGCATCAAAATATTTTCATAAATTAACTTGATTCTCACTGTGAACACCTCCGACGATGGACATGGCTGGCCTTCTGGGCTAGCAGGTGGAGAAGATGGCCGGACAACCAACTCCGATGCAGTGATGTGGGGGGGCGCAGATGTAGTGGAAGCCACTACAGGTGCAACCACTGGAGATACTGATGAGGATATTAGAAGAGTAGATGCCAAAATAATGGCGGGAAGTGGGGATGATATGGTGGGAGAAGACACGGTGGTATGGGGTGGAGGAGGACCATGTGGACTATGAACCCCTGCCGGCTGTAGGATAGAGGGTATCGAACAGAAAGGGATACGAACGGTGTTGAGGGATGGTGCATGGGAGGGCAGTCCTGCATGGAGGGAGGAGGATGTACAAATGGGAGGTTGTGGACGAAGAGGGGAAAGTGGAAGGAAGCAGGGGCATGGACGAATGGGGGAGGATGGATAGACATGGGGGCATGGATAAATTGGGGGGGATGTATGGACGTAGGGGGGTGGGCGAGTGGGGGAGGATGGATGGAGGGGGGAGTATGGTCGAAGAGGGGGGGTTGGATGGAAGGGAGGGGGTGGACGTAGGGATGGGTCTAGATGAAAGCGAGCAGGGGGAATCATGGGAGAGGGTGGATACACAGGACTGAAATGCGGAGACACAGCTACTGGTGGAACCTACATATACATTTGTAATATCACAATTTAGTAAACAAACAATAAATTAAACCATAGTAAGTCGTAACAAATCAAATTAAAATCATTCTTATAACTACACATTGTACCTGTTTATATGGTGATGTGCCAATCCCTGGCAAGGGTGGTTGATCACCATAGTCACGAAACACCTGTGGACAACAAAATGCATCATGTTATGAACATGTTAAACAAGTCATTATCTAGGAAATCAAGATATTCAAAAACATTGTATGAACTATCAACGTGTATGCCATAAATATAAATACTTGAGTAATATCAATGACATAAGTAATAACAAAATTGTGTCAGGTACTGAAAATACCTCTGTGCGAGGTGCCGCAATTTCAGTTGCAGCTGCCATTGTTGCATCCAGGTTGGGAGATTCTACGTTCTCCCATCTCGGTGTATCAGCTCTGAATAATTGTACATTGAAATAATAGTTTAGGTCAAACAAAAATACTTTCAAAATACTTTACAAGTTATAAAGTGATGATTGAAAACACATTAAAAAAATTGTTGACCTAATCCATATAACAACCCTCGGTCGGGCCAGGGAAAGTGTGCCCGCAATGGGGACAAATATGTGGCATTGTCCCCATCGAACTGGAATTCCCAACATGGCTACCATTGGTCATGGGTCTATCCTGGCCCTATCATGAAGGCCCTGCACCTGGATCTCTATCAAGGTCACCCAACCTCTCCACTGTAGTCACTGCTACAAAGGAGGTGTGTCTAAGGAGACCACATGCAACATTCCTCATTGCCACCTCGATCTGATCAAGCTTATGGGGAAACTGAGGTGGCTAGGGAGAGGGGTTGGGGTCGCGCCTCGGAGTTGGTGGCCCTCTCAGTGGGTTCCTCCTAGTAGTAGGTCGATCTTGGGCAGAGCCACGCCCAACACCCTAGAACTCGGTTATGTCAAAATAGTTGACATGTAAACCGAGGAAAAACTCAGCCCACAGTTGGCAAAGGAAGTACTGTGGAACCTCCCTATTATTGCAGGGAGTTTTATCGTACACCATGAACCACCTCTGCATCCAATTGTCCCTCCACGGTTGGTAATGACACCAATCCATGCAGACACGTGGCTTTGTAATGTTCAGTGGTTGGCCTGTTTTCGGATCAGTGAACATACTATATAATTGGGCTTTTGTAATGTTCAAATCTTTTATTGCTTCCTTGGAGATGCCGGAATCAGGGTTAACAACTTGTTCACTCATTGTCTCAGTTGCAATCTGCTATTGAAAATTGGTTCATTGTTTTTAAAATTTGGGAATGATTTACAATTACATAAACAAAAAAAATACAAAAATTGACACAAACAATGAATAAAATTGAAGAAAAGCGTGTTATTTACCTATTAATCGAAGTGGTGATAAGTTTGTGGATGTTGTTGGGTGGTTTTGGAGTGGATTTGGCCTCCGTTGGTAGTTGAATGGACGCATACGTGGAGGAAGAGGATGCGCTCGGCTGGCCAAATGAAAAATGGGGAAATTGTCAACTGTTTTTTTTTTTTAACAGGGGTGCATGCATGTCTCCTCTGCGCATACGCATCTCCTCTGCGCGTACGCGTCAGCGATGCGCACGTGCCTCGGTTCAGTATTGAACCGAAAGGCATGTGCACGTCTCCTTAGATGCAGTCGTGCTATTTTTTTTCTCCGCTAGCGCAGCCCTATTGCAATGAATTTGGGGAACATCATCATGCGCCCCCCCGACACAATTCTAGGGTTACATCCAACAGCTAGGATCAACGTCGATCAACGATCATCATTGCCAACACTTTTTACATTGGGTATCGCATAGCCCTTGAAATTATGAAATCATTCATTGCCATAGCACGGCCTTGTCACATCGTATTTCTGACCTGTTAGCTCATTTGTCATCATAATCATCTTTACTAATTATGTGTTAAATCTGTCACTATCACATTGCTGCTAAACAAAAATTAAATTATGTTTAGTACTAACAACTTTAGAATTAATGTTGTCGTAATCAACAATTATTATTTCCGCAATTATAATTATCGTATTTAATGTTATTTTCAAAAGTTTTAAATTTTTATGAAAATTCGGGATGTTACAAAGTGCATCTTTTGAAACTGCCAAATGGTTTCTTTCAAAAGTGGATGGTGACTTCTTTCGAACAGGCTCAATGGCCTAAATTATTTTCATATAACGGAATATTTGGAAATGATCATGGATAATATTTTGAATGGGATTGATGGGTCAATATTCAAGTATGAATTAATGTGTGGGCATGTATGTGTTCCTTCTAAGGAATCTAGTTAGCGTGATCTTTGGATTAGGGCTAATGTGTTGATGTTTGAAGGAAATTTGATGTTCCAATGGTTGTATCTTTAAGCTATCTAGATGGATATAAAATGGGAATTGTGTGTGCTATATGATCCATGAAACAAGTATGCATTTAAGTGTAAATGATTTAATTGACCCAAAAGGGTCTAGTTTAGTGGAAAAGTCGAAAAAGGTGTCCCAATTCCTTAATAAGGCTACTAAGAGGTATGGGTATATTATGGTGGTATTAGAGTTCATGTTATAACACTAGGGATATTATGGGTAAGAAATATAAATCACATATTGTATCAAGAGAAATTTACAGCAGTGGACCTTTATGGGATAGGAAATCATAGATCATAATGGGCAAGAAATACCCAACTAGTGAAAAAAAATTATAGTTGGTTCACAACTAGTTGATGTAAAGCATTCATGAGGTTTGTTATTAATGATTTAGGAATATTATGGAGGTAAATGTGAATTTATAAGGTTCATAAATATACTCTTACACTCTTGAACATGAGTATACCTTCTAGAAAATTATAGAATTTCTAGGGTCATCTTGGAATGAGAAGGACATGCAAAAGTTGCAAGTTATGGAAAAATGATCTTGTAAGTTTCATGACTCTATCCCATGAGTGGTAGAAGTAAAAAGAATATTAGAATTTTTAATCTCAAGTGAAAAGGTAAAATGAATAAACTTATGAGGGTTGTAACTCCTAATTCTAAATTGATAGGTTGGAAATAGTACAATCATTAGAAATTCATTCTAGAGGAGAGTAGAAAAAGAGTCTTGTCCTTCCAAAATATGTTGTAGTGGATATTTGGAAGTGATTATAGAACAAAATATTTTTGTTTTAAAATGTGCTTCTATTTAATCCCGAGGTTATTGTAGTATATTCTTTAGGATTCAAATGACAAAGGAAATGTCTATGTGCATGAAGTAAGAGTTCAATGATACAACCAAGAGTAACAAAGAGGCATAGATAATATTAAGGAGTATTTCGTATCATGTGCATTATATACTTCATGAAAGGAAGGTATTTTATTTAATAAAAAAGGATGCTCCATTGAGAATACCATATATATGCTTGTCCATGAGCAAGCTTGTTGTCATCAATGAAAATTATGACTTGCAAGTGCGACTTGAAGACCAAGGATGCTATTTCCTTTGAAAGAATGAACATATCGTATTGATCAAAGGTCAACATATGCAATCTAGAATTATAGAAATTATAGAAATGCATAAAAGAAGTGAAGGTTATGGGTTTGCTTCTACATAAAATGCATCTAATGCATCAAGTGTCATTGGAAAAGTGTATACATAATTTACAATGGAAAGAAAAATTTTTGAATGCTCTGGGTGTGAGGAGTAATACCACAGGATCAAGGATTGTAGGAAGGATTCATTTAATCCATTAAATACAAATAGTGCATGAAATATAAGTTGCGGGGAAGCATTGTGATGTTATTGGTTTTTTAGGTTGTCAATAAGTACAACAAGAGAATGGTTGAAATAAGTATGAGAGATACTATCCTATAGAGGATGATATGCTTGTGCATAAAAGAAGGATACAATTCCTTTCCCTTGTGATAGGGAAAAGAAACCAAGCAATTAAGGTTGAATATCATGATGGACATAATCATTACCAAAGGAAGGGAATGGAGGGTTTGGATGGTAGAGGAAATATACCAAGAGAAAAATAATGCATGTGCCTCAAATGCATGAGATAACGTATGCCATTTCACTTTTTTAGCCGATAAACTTCAACTCTTTGCTGGTCAATCTCAATCCTTCATCAAAGAATATTCATATTTTATTGATAAGATTAAATACCTCCACCTTGATGATCATGATCTAATAGTACTTCATCTTTGACGTAGTATCCCTCTTTACCAAAATCCTATTCCCTTAAGCTCTTGAAGTTATCTCCAAATTAGTAGATGATGAGACTCTTAATATTATTAAGATATGCCTCTCCTTTACTTTTTTTTTTTTTTAAAGGAAATTTCTATGAGCAAACCGAGGGGAATGTCATGGGATAATGTCTTTCCCTTGTGGTCACAAACATATTCGTGGAACATTTTGAATCCTTTTCCCTTAATTCCTTTTTCCATAAACCCAAATGTTGGTATTGTTTCGTGTATGACACCTTTGTTGTTTGGACTCATGGGAATTCCTCCCTTGATGACTTTTTAAAGCATCTTAATAGTATATCACCTCATATCCAGTTCACTATGGAAATTGATCAAAACGGTTCTCTTAGATTTCATGACGTCTTGGTAACTCGACAATAGGATGGCTCATTATCTCATTAGGTGTATAAAAAAAAGACCCATATTGATAGATACCTTCATGCCCATTCCTACCACCATCCCTCCCAAAAATCCATTTTCCTTAAAAACTCTTATCACTAGAGTTTTTCACATCTTTGAGCCCCACCATATTCCTCAAGAAATATCTCACCTTACCAAATCCCTCCTAGCCAATGGATACCCTCGAAACGTAATTATTAAAACCTTTCACTAAGTTCTTCATCCAAAAACTTGACCCTCCAAATTCTCCTCCCCAATTCAATCCTTTGTTTCACTCACATGCATCCATGGTATCATGGATCACATCTCTAATATTCTTATTAAAAAGAACATAATTTTTTTCTTTAAACCCTTTAAGACTCTCAAATAGTTGTAGAGGAGTGTTAAAGATAATTCCAACGCATTTCTATCCCAAGGTGTCTACCAAATTCCATTTTCATGTGAGAAATCCTACATCGGTCAAACTGGAAGGTCCATCCAAACTCAACTCAAAGAAAAAATCATCGAAACCAATCACAATCGCCTTGGTAAATATCCTATAGTCGAACATTCATTTAACACTAAATACCATATTTGTTTCTATTAAGCAAAAATTATTTCCTCCACTACTCATTACTCCTCTTGGTTGGTTAGTGAAGCCTTAGAAATTGAAAATCATTCCTTGAACTTTAATCGCAAAGATGGATACAAACTAAGACAATCATGAAAACCCCTAATCCATCCATTCAATCATTAACTAATCCATCAATTCATTCATTAAATATTCTTTTTTAATATCTAATCACTGCCCCTGTTTTTTCTTACTAATATCTCTCTCTCTCTTCCTTTATATTTTTTTTCCTCGGTTTTAATCTTCTTTTTCCAACCCTCAATCCTTTTTTCATCTTTCTTTATATATATATAGCCCCTCCAATCTATTCCATTATTTATTTTAACATTTCACCAAAATGCTTCCTTCATAATTTTTCTCTCAATCCCTTTTATCCCAATCTCTTTTTCTAATCAAAAGCTTTTTCCTTTTTCCTCTTTTGATTTTATTTATATTTATAAATATTTATTTAATATTAAAAGTTTCCTTTTAAAACTTATCTTAATCCCTACTTTCTTTATCCTTCAATTTACTCCTAAATAATAAAAATATTTTGAAACAATATTTTAAATTTTTTTTATTAAGTTTTATATCTCCTTTGTTCCAATCATATATTATATGATTACTTTTAAATTTATATTCTTTTTTTTTTAATAAATAGCTTTAATGTTAAAATTAATAATAAAAACCCCATTTATTTATCAAATCCCACATCTTTATATTATTTTTAATTTTTCAAATATTTTTAATTCTTCAAAATATTTTACTCCTTATCCTTTCATTCAATTACAACCTCTAGACCTATATTTTAATCTTTTAAAACTAATTTAATATTTAATTATTATTAATATTCCCTACAACTAGGTTTCATATATTTAATTATTATTATTTATTTTCTTAAATAATTTTTTTCTCAACATAATTGTTCCCCTTATTTTTCAAACAGTTATTCTCCCTCCAACTTGATTTAACTCATCATTCTTACATTTACTTACAAAAACTTCTTTGGATCCTAAATATGGGTGGAATGTCCACTCGAAATGCATCGATTGGTTTAAATACTAATACCGTGACCATGCAGAAGTGTGAAATTCCACAAGATAGAATCACAAAGATGAACAAACCTCACTAATTTCACAAATCTTTTACAAAAAGAATTAGGAAGAAAAGCTACAGAATTCACTCATGAAATTGAAACTCAGATGAAAAATTGTTGTCACTCTATCATACATAAAATATATGATAAAAAAAGATGTTACAATGGATATAATTCGATAGCCTTTAGTAGGATTCAAATTCACCTCAAGTGGTAGGCTTAGTTTGCATTGGAACCATCACCCGATAAGGTCTAGTGGCCACTAATGATGAATGGATAGTCAACTGAGGTGGACTGGAGAATGAATGAGTCATTGGGGATATAAATTAGGGGAGGAGACTCCAAGGAGGCACATAACTGACTTCTAGTGGTCAAAATAGGCTCTCCAACACTCAATTGCAGTTAGACTAGGTGTAATTATCAATTAATAAGGAAATCAAGGGGACAAGGTGCCTTAATTCATGGAGCTAACTATACTGACTCCTAAAATCATGCTTGAGGATGTATTTACACTTTAGTGATGTGGATAAGGTGCTCTGAGTAGATAAGGAGGCTAATGATGACCAAAAAGAAACACTAGAGGGGCTAAAACAAGGACTAGGTGCTAGGAGACTCACCTACCAATGCATGGAATGCATGCATGCATGCAAAACCAAGGCTGATATGGTTAGAATGTTACAACACCCCACCTTAAGCCAAACTATGAGGGAAAAAATGGAAAATAGGGCCCTGGTTACTGAGACCAATGGTCACCCCGTACAACAATCTAAAAAATAACTAAGGAAAGAGGGAAAACCCAGTAAGGACAAAACACCCCTCAAAATAGACTGTAAAAAATCTAATCAACCAAAGTATCATCCTCCCCAAAAATGGATCCGATATGAGTGAACTTTTTCATTAAATTTTTTTTGGTGAAAATATCTACAATCTGCTCTTTTGAAAGGTAGTAAAGTAGTGTGATGGTATGATCATGCACCAATCCTCAGATATAGTGCATATGCATATCAATGTGTTTGTTCCTTTGTATCTTAACCGGATATGTGGAAATCGTGATAGCACTCTGATTGTCAAAAAATATTACTAGTGGAGTACTGTAGTGAATACCAAACTCTGATAAGATGCCCTGCAACCAAATGCATTGTTTGGCTGCATTCACTGCACATCTGTACTCGACTTCAATTGATGAAAGAGAAAGAGCTTCTTTCTTTTTGCTCGACCAACAAATAGGACCTGATCCAAACATGAAAACATATCCTAATATAGAATTTCAATCTGAGTTGTCTCCATCCTAATCTGAATCTATGTACCCAACAAGGTTCAATGGAGACCCAACTGCATAGTGAATACCATAGGTATTTGTCCCTTGCACATAGTACAAGATCCTTTTAGATGCCTTCAAGTGAAGCTCATGAGGCTCTTGCATGTATCTAGAGACAACACTCACTACATAGGATAGATCAGGGTGAGTATGTGTAAGAAACAAAAGACTCCCAATCAGTTGCCTATACAAGGTACTATCTACCAATGGTGAAGAAGAACCATATTCGAGACTAACACCTAAAATAAAAGGAAATTATGGTGGTTTTCATTCTGTCATGTGAACCTGTCAAGTAGATCTGATGTATACTTGGACTGTGCAATCTTGATTCCTAAATCAGTTTGAGAGACTTCAAGACCAAGAAACAACTTTAGCAGTCCCAAATATGACATTGAGAAGGAAATGTGCAAGGTTGATTTGATAGATCTAATGCATGAAGAAAGACTCCCTGTAATCAGAAAATATTCAACATATAGGACAATAAGGAAAAGAGAGTTACCATAATTATTCATGTAGACATTCGAATCTGATTTGCATCTCTGAAAATATTGTGATAGTAGAAAAGAGTCCATCTTTGCATACCATGCTCGGGGAACCTGCTTGAGCCCATATAAAGACTTCCTTAATCTGCACACTAATGAAGGATCCTCAATGTATCCTACCAATGGTGAAGAAGAACCATATTCGAGACTAACACCTGAAAGAAAAGGAAATTATGGTGGTTTTCATTCTGTCATGTGAACCTGTCAAGTAGATCTGATGTATACTTGGACTATGCAATCTTGATTCCTAAATCACTTTGAGAGACTTCAAGACCAAGAAACAACTTTAGCAGTCCCAAATATGACATTGAGAAGGAAATGTGCAAGGTTGATTTGATAGATCTAATGCATGAAGATAAACTCCCTATAATCAGAAAATCTTCAACATATAGGACAATAAGGAGAAGAGAGTTACCATCATTATTCATGTAGACATTCGAATCTGATTTGCATCTTTGAAAATCTTGTGACAGTAGAAAAGAGTCCATCTTTGCATACCATGCTTGGGGAGCCTTCTTGAGCCCATATAAAGACTTCCTTAATCTGCACACTAATGAAGGATCCTCAATGTATCCTTCAGGTTGCTTCATTTAGAATCCTCATCTATATCTTGATGAATAAATGTGCTCTTCACATCCATGTGATGCACCTCCCAGTGCTTGGATGCAACTAGAGCCAAAACAAGACGAACGGGGTCCATATTTTCCACTGGAGCGAAGGTCTCTGTATAGTCAATCCCTTGAACCTGAGAGAATCCTTTAGAAACCAAGCGAGCCTTATACTTGCATGCTGCTCCATTTGATCCCATATGTGTTCTGTATACCCACTTACATTGAACAAGCTTCCTTCCCGTAGGAAGAGAAATAAGCTCCCAAGTCTCATTTTTCTGAAGAGATTGGTACTCTTCATCCATAGTTGTTATCCATATTGGATCCTGGGAGGCCTCAAAGAAATTTTTTGGATATGATCCAACCATCATAAAGCATCTATCTAGAAGAAATGGATCTGTATGAGAGAGTGAAAAACTTGCACTTTGACACTAAGATATAGTTCTTCTTGGATCTTGTGGATTCCCAGCAAGCTCACTAGTAGCTTCTATGGTCTTTTAATCCCATTTTGGAAGTGGTGTTAGATCATGTGATGGTAGTTATATAGGATCTACTAGATATTGTGGATCTAGATCTAGCATGTGCTCATCTTCACTTTCTGAATCAGATTCTAAACTTTCATCGGAAGATGATTTGCTATCACGTTCAATATATTGTGGTGGAGTAGTTGGTGAGATTTCTCCTTCAACATGGTGGGAATCATGCAATGGCCATTCTTGAAACTAGACACTTCTTTCAAGGAAGGTCTTCATGGTGGATAGATCCAATAGTTTATAGGATTTTTCATTTTGTACATAACCAACAAATATGCACTCTTTACTTTGAGGCTCTAAGGCTCTCCTCTTCTCCGAAGGAATCCTGTCCCAATCCTTTGAATCAAAGACTCTAAGATGAGACACAAATAGTCTGTATCCAATCCAAGCTTCGAATGGATTTTTTCCTTTTAGGCCTTTGTGTGGAACTCTATTCTAGAGATATGCAGCACAATTAACATCTTTTTCCCAAAGCTTAGGAGACAATACCTTAGACTCAAGCATGCATGTATCCATCTCTTTTAGGGTTCTGTTCTTTATTTCAGCCACAACATTCTGTTGTGGTGTGTATGGAACAGTGTGCTGCATTTCAATACCTTCATCTGCACAAAATAGCTAAAACTCATTCTTCACATATTCTCCTCCATTATCAGTATGAAGGACCTTTATGTTTCTATCAGTGAAATTTTCTACAACAACTTTAAAAAAAATGAAATATTCAAAGACTTCTGATTTCAAATTTAGAAAATAGACCCAATTGAATCTCGAATAGTCATCTATTAATGTTAAGATGTATCTAGAATTATTCAGAGATAGGTGATGAAGAGGTCTTGATATGTCATTGTGTTGTTGCTGCAACATCCCCCTCGAATTTTTTTTGTAGATATTGGGGGGCCCTCCTTTAACTTCTTTTATAAAGTTACTTAGAAGTTAAACTTTCCTTAGAAGTTCTTTCATACTTAGTTTTTATAGGAGAAACCTTTCTTTTTGAGTTTATTGATCTTTTTCTTCTAAGTTGGAACTCAAGTTTTTCACCCACAATAGCGGAAGAACTCAAGCTTTTCACACGCAATGGTGGAAGAATCCAATCTTTTCACCCGCAATGGCAGAAGAAATCATAAAGTTCTGTCACAACGAGCGCCTGTTTTATCAATTCTTTCAACCTTGTCCTTTTCGGACCAAATCACCAAGTCCATCTGTAACTTCAAGCGAACTCGGTGAGTCCTCCCACCACAGCAGACCAACTCAAGAATTCTCTCCACAATGGCGGAAGGTTCTCATCATTCTTTTACCAAGGTGCAAAGAAAACTTCGGACAAACTTGGCAAATTTCCCCGCAACGACGGAAAACTCACGAAATTCCTCCGCAATGTCGGAACGACTCCCAATCTTTGGCCGCAATGGGTGGACGTTTTATTCAAGTCGCAAAACCTTCAACTCTGGGTGGAACTTATGAGTTTTTGCCGCAACATTAGATAAACCCAGCAACTCTCGCTGAAGTAGCGGATAGCACATATGAGTCTTCATCGCAACGTTGGGTGAGCTCACCCTTTCCTCCCGCTTTGGTGGTTACGCTTCAATACCAAACGTGCCGAGGTGACCCCAACGTACGCACTTTATACATCGTTTTAAAGCCTCCTCCAACCTATTAATTGCCCACACGTGTCAACCTTTATATAAGGTTTTGGGGAGTTTTCTTTTGTTTTATTGTTAGAATTTGTACTAGAGAACGCCATTTCGAAGCTGTTAGACTGATCCAGCTCAGCTCACCAGCAGCATAGCCAACTTCCACGAGAGCAACAATCTTTTGCTAGGAAGGTGGCTCTTCCACTGTTTCATTTTACAACTAAATGTATAAATATTTTCTCGGTAACGATACGCCATGTGAGCTGCATGGCTGTATACATCTGCATGTGTTGTTATTTTGGCCATTCCCAATCCTATATTTTCTAACCATGTGCCCTTTCAGCTTTCCCCTAAGTCCCTTGAACCTACGAGCTTCAACCTTCTTGGTTGGCTTTTACCCATCGCGCCACTCACGCTGTCGTCTAAAGAGATCCTGAACGAATAAAAAAAAAAAAAGAACACAACTCAGTTAGCCCCCCCCCCCCTCGAAATTACTTATCTTGGTTGATAAACGTGTAGTTGTGCTAAAGCAAAATCTTTGTTTTTATGTTCATTTGGCAGTATTACATATTATCATGTCAATATTTTGTTTTAAAATTCCTGTGTCTTGCTCTATTGTTCTGTATTGTTTTGCAATCTTATGTTTATTCATGCGTAGTTGCTTGACAGGATTAAGCCAGAATGCCGAAGGGTAGCAGAAAGAGAGCTAAGGTGGCTGAGCCAAAACCAGCAGAGCCAAGAGTTGAAACTCTGTTTGAGGATACCAAGTCCACCACAGGAGTTCCTACCGAGGTCAAATGGGGAGATGTTTATCATATGCTCAGAGAACAAAACATCCCAGGAGCACTCTTGGAGGAAGAGCACATCTATCAGAATATCAAAACCTATGGGATATCCAAAGCCTCCACACGTCCTGAGCTCTTTCCTTGCTCAAAAGTGATTGGATGGATCCTGGAGCATGCAAACCCAGAAACAAGAGTGTTGTATGATCGCAAAGGAGAGGCATTCGACTTGTTCCACCCAGCCTACATTGAAATAGCCTACAAATTACCGCGCTCTCAGTAACCACTGAATGATGAATGGTTGGGGAAGATGGACAATCTTAAAATGGCTAAGAAGCTGCTAATTACAGGAAAGCAGCTCAGGAAAAGAGACAATGATGAATATGAAGTTCAAAATCTGAGGGCCCCTTTTTGGATGATCGCCCTTATGTTGAGTAGAATTTTCGGCATGGCTGACGGAACCGTTTATAGGATACAATGGGAAACTATCCTCTCGGACAATTTACCATCCACCGTAGCCACAACCCAAGAAGGAATTACTCTGAAGAAGTCGGAATTCTTCATGTCTTCATATCTTGTTGATTGCATTTTGGCCAAGCTCTCTTTCCCAAAGCTGGGATGCATTTGGGACCAGTCCAACACCCCGATCTATACTGCCTATAAGATACTATGGGCTCAGAATTACAGGATGCATTACAAACTCATCTGTGAGGAGTTCATCATACCTCTATATGAAGAAATGTTTAGTGAAGAACCCAATTGCTTATCAGAGAATGCCATGGCAATGCTAGAAAATTATGGCAATTTCTATTTTTCAGAAGACGATACTTATATTAGAATGTATGGATGCTCCAAGCCGCCATATATCTTTCCTATATACGCTACTGACTATATAGTCTTGAAAGAAGCATTTAGGCAAGTTTTTTCTTGATGGAGTCGGAGGATTTTTGAATAAATTGAAAAAGGCTTCTTTCCCTTCTCTGCCATTCTATGTGGGAGCCTATAAGTTCTCAGGGGTTGCATTCACTGAGGAATTCATCCAAGAGTTGAAAGGTTTTCATTTTGGAGAAGCAATATTTCATAGAAATGACAGATGAAACAAAGTTGTAGAACAATGTAAACAATTGTACGCCCACTTTGATTATGCCCATTATTACAATGAGGATGAAGAAGTATATAGGGGAATCAGCAACATGACTAAGTTGCAAATCTGCCTCTACAAAGGTGGAGCAAGTTCTAGCTCTACCACTGTCCAAAGTGCTCAAGAAGCCAAGTTGCAGAAAGAAAAGGAAGTAGCAAAAGCTCTAGCCAATGAAGAGCATAGATTAAAGGAGGAAGCAGATAGAACCCAGAACAAGCCCTTACGCTTCAGGAGGCAGAAACTCTTAGACTGCAAGAAGAAGAATCCCAAAGGCTCCAGGATCAAGAACCAGAAGAGGCAAGATTGCAGTAGGTTACCAAAGAGCAGGAAGAAAGGGAGGCAGTGGAAAAGCGGCTAAAGGCTAAAGAAGAAGAAAGACGAGACAAGGCCGGAGAAGAAAACAAGGAAAGTGAATATGCACGAGCTGGTTGTTCTAATACATAGGACATGGATATAGGTTCATCCCAAATTGTACAGAGCCTGCCCAGTGAAGAGATTGTCCCCATAGAAAATCTCCCACTAATCGTTTTCACCCCATCAAAGGTTCATACTATGTCCCAGTGGAACAGATTTGTATATAACAAGGATAGGAAATCTATTGTTTTGAAGTCAGAGACAAGGTTAAAGAGACTTTTTGAGTCGGATATTTTCACCCATCGTGAAACTACTGTTATGCAAAACACGAAGCATGCTCACGTGGCTATGGCATATGTTGTTGTAGCAGCAGCCAAAGTAAGCGAAGACAATGTAATCAACATAGTCAATAAGTTCAAGTCAACCAAGAAAAGGGCTCATATGCTGCAGCACACCATGGCCAATGAGCAGTCCTATAGGGAGCTCATAGTAAAGAAACATGATCACCTCCTGTCCGGTCATAAGGAGTTGTTGGATAAATATCAACACTCGGGGGAGGAAAAGGATCACCTGGCAGTACAAATGATGGTACTTGAAGTAGGGAAGAATGACTTCGAAGTTAAAGTTGTCCAGTTAGAGGAAGATAAGAAGTTGTTGATTGAGAAGCTAGAACAAGCAAACAACAGAGCAATGGATATGACTCCGTTTCACAAGCAATCCTGTGATGTGCTTAAGCAGATGCATGAGAAGCAAGAATTGCTTACCGAAGAAGTTTGCAGGCTAAAGGCCATGCTGGACCGACTGAAGGAAATCAACTCTAAGGCTGTCAATCTAAGGAATAAGTATACATGGGTAAAATCAAATATTTTAAGCCGGATGGAGTGGACAGAAGGGAAGGTGGATTTCCTCAAGCACCTCTCGTTCAAATCTGTGGTTGATTTTAAGGAAGATGTATCCTTCATGGAATTTTGTAGGAGCTGCGGTGCTAAACTAATTACTGTGATCCAGGTTACAATGGGAAAGTGTAATAGCCTTTATCAAAAGATTCAAGAGGTGCATGCAAAGTGCAAGGTTGTATTTCCCCACACCCTTGATGAATTTCCAAGTAAAGAGCAGTGCCTCTCCGATTTAAAAGACGAGCTGAGCATTTAATTGGAGTATGTGAGAGGAATTGATGTGTTAACCACAGATGATCTTCACCAATTCATCATGTGGCCTTCAGTACACACTCAAATGCTCCATGAAATCCACCAGATAGAAATAGCAGAAATGTAATACATCGAGGAAGAGCTCGACAAGCATGTAACCTCTAAGAAGATCTTGCTCCCTTCACCTGCCAATGTTGTCATAAGAGACACTCATTTTTGGTTCAGCTATATTGAAGAAGAAGATAGGAAGGTAGCAACAGCGACATTAATCGATAGAGGCACATCATCTATAGAAGAGGCACTAGCTGAGACAGAAGCACCCTCCGAAACGAATGCTCCAGCTAAAGCAGAGGCACCGCCCCAAAGCTAGCTCGATAGATATGATGCATTGAATTTTTCCTTCCCTGTTATCGAATCATGAAGTCAAAGGGACAGCTGTCCTCTTTTGTTTCTGTTATGCAAAAGGTTCCACGAGTCACTTAATTTTGTAAAAACATTTAAAAGAAAATTAAAGGAGTTAAAGAAGAGAATACAGTTGGTAGCCTTGGAGGCAGTTTGTAAACTTATGAATAGATAGTTAGTGAATAGTACAAGGAATTTTGGCAGGTGAAAAACTTTTCTGTCTTGTACGTGAACTATTTCTCTGCATGTATAAGGAATTCAATTTTGCCTAATGAAATCCTGGGACACTACATTTTTGCCTGAAAGATGTGTTGAATGTGTGCTGGATTACTCTTGTATCAGTCATACACTTCTGTGAGATCTTTCCTTACTATTGTGAATTAGTTCTCTATAATGAATGATTTCTATATTTTATGTGCAAAGATGTCTGTCTCAAATGAGTAATTGAATGCATTAATTGAATTAAAGCTATCTTTAATATCTTGTATAGTCTGTTGTGGATGCATCTTTGGGATTAAATAGCTATCTGTCTGATCTTTAGATGTTTCTTTCAGTCTATTACTCATCTTTAATGTTTGCTTCTTGCAAGGATAGATTAGATTTGTTTATACAATCTTAAATTAGCTTAGATTAGTTACTTGCATTTAACTTAGGGCACTTGCATATCATCTTTAAAATAAAATACATAAACGGTGGATCGGGCTGCAATCAGTGCTGAGCATAAGAATCTTTAAATCTCACGGTAGCCGGAACCGCTAACCGGATGGATTCCCTACACCAAATGGTGAGCGATCTAATTGGGCTTGCTTACCGGGGAGAATCCCTTGTTGATTGATGCTACGATCTCTGAGGTATCAACAGTTTTTGGCACTAGGAGGGCCACTAGTGCATGGCTGATAAAGGAGACTCTTCTTTAGGAGGAGATCCAACTAGAAACTCGCTTGGAACAAAAATCCCAGACAATCTTGAGCTTGAAGTAACAAATCAAGAAAATATAAACTTTGAATTTGAAAATCAAGAAACGTTATATGCTATACCTTTTGTTGAAGTAGCAAATTTAAGGAGACATACCTGTGCTTATGTTAAGCAGCTTGGCGGTTTAAACGCAATTCCTTTTTTTCCTAGAAGAAGAGCTCCTAGATGGGAAAGACAATATACACGTGATTCAGTTCTTGTTTAGAGCTTTAAAGAATTGGTAGATTTATCTTTAGAGGAAATCACAGAACCCCTTAGAGAAATCGAACTCGAAGATCCTCTAGATCTTGAAGAACCTTTCACTCCAAAGAACTCTCCACCTAATACTCCATACGATTCTCCACCTAATTCTCCACTAGGAGCCATGGATGTACCGGCATGGAGAACAAGAGGAGCTCTCAATTTGGCTGGACCTTTTCACAATCTACCTAAGAACCCTGAGAAAGTTTTGCCTAAATACGATCCTGGTAAAGGCATCTCTACTGAAGATCACCTAAAGAGCTTTTATTTAGCTCTAAACCTTTTAAATGTGCAGCACGAGGATGTCGTCTGTAGGATTTTTCCATATACTTTCGAATCGAAAGTTTCTTCCTGGTATTTCATTTTACAAGCTAGTTCACTATCGAATTGGGAGGAATTTGAAAATTGTTTTTTAAAAAAGTATGGAAATAAAAAAACTGTAGCTACACTCATGAAAGAATTGTTTTCCATGAGAATGGAAAAGAAAGAGAAGGTACAAGAATTCAACCAAAGATTCACCACACTGTTAAATAATTTTAGTGAATCAACTAAACCCGCAGAAGAATCTTTAGTGGAATACTATACAACCACACTCTATCCCCCCTTAGCGATGTTTGTCAAAAGAACTAAGAAAACCAGCTTAATAGAAAATTTTGAAGAAGCTAGGAAGGTAGAAGAAGAAGCAGACAACATTGCTAATCATGCGCTTGATGCAGAAACAAAAACAACAACCACTAAGAAACCATTCTTGCTTACCAGGAATAAGGAAGAACCATCAGCGGATATGGAAAATGTAGTCAAAATGATGCAAAAATTGTCCAATAAAATTGTAGATCTTGAAAAGGATAAGGAAGCTAGCACTTCCAGGAAGCATTTTTAAACCTTTCTACAAGAAAAGAGAAGAAAATGATCAGCCTCATCCACCTATAAATAACTCTCCTGTTTTGAATTTGAATGAAGTAGGGATGGAACATTTCTGCACCTTTCATCAAGAACCACACTCTGAAAAGAGATGTCTGCAATGGATAAATTCAATGAGCTTGGTGATGAACCAAATGCTAGACTCACAAATCCCAGACCAAGACAATACTCCAGAGGATCAAAATCCTGAACCTGAAGAACCAGCCACAGACACTACTATGGTGTTATGGGGTTGGGTACCTTTAACTGAATTAGTTGAAGATTATCCCGAGGAAATTCAAGTCTCAACTGTTAACATTAATACTCGCAGTAAAGGTCATGTCGCTGATCCAGTTCCAAGCTCAACCACGCCCAAGCCTAAAACCTCCAAAGAGATACCGAAAAGCAACATCACAGTCATTCCACCACAGCCCAAACCTAACCAAATGCTTACTAAACAGCCAAACATTGAAACAATTCAACCACCAAAAGTAACTTTGAATAAAACTGATAATCAACCCAAAGTTGTAAAGGAATGTGATATGGGATATGACATAATTGAAGATATAAAGAAATCGAAAGCAAATGTTTCGATATTCGATATGTGTAGTTTGCCCCAGAAATGAAATAAATTGTTGCAAGCTCTTGAACCCCAATCTAGCGTGCTGTTAGCAGATACTCAGGAAGACCCTGAAATTAATGAAGCTAGTATTGGCGGGAAATCTAAATACCAAACATTGTCGTTCCTTTTAACTTTTGAAATTTTCAATCACAATGTGCATAATTGTTTAGTAGATTCTGGAGCATCCTTGAATGCCATTCCATTGTCTATTTGAAAAAGGATTAATGGGAAGCCAACTCTATCCCCAGCCCAAATTATTCAGCTGGACAGGACCGTTGTTAAGGTAATTGGGGAAATGCAAGATGTGCTTATTAGGTTGTTTGCAGATTCTAGGGTGTGTCAGTTCATTGACATAATGGTAGTTGATGTCTCTGAAGCTTATGGTTTGATCCTAAGCAGAGATTGGTCAACTAAACTAGACGGTTATTTCGCCACAGATTGGTCCCACTTATGGCTGCCCTATCAGAATAGGAAAAACCAAATTAAAGTGTTGAGAGAACCGCACATGAAATAGAACGTAACTCAACTAGAGGGAAAGAATGAAGCCGTAGCTTTCTCATATTTTGTCCTAGGGAATTGTTTCTTAGAAATAGAGCCTGGAAACTATCAGTCAGAAGATATCAGCAATGAATCAGACAAACAGTCTGATCTCCTTCAATTTTCTTCGACTGACGATATTGACTGTAACATAGTTAACTTAGTTATTGACTTAGACGGTTCAGATACTAACTTAGTTAGATCAAAGAATGTTTTTTGGGTTTTGTACTTTGATGGTTCCAAAACTCAGGAAGGATCTGGAGCCAGTTGTGTTCTAATGGATCCCGAGAGGAACAAGCACTTCTTTTCTTGTAGATTAGAGTTCGATTGTACTAATAATACTACTAAATATGAAGCTTTAGTCCATGGATTGAAGAAAGCCATCAGTTTGAATGTTAAATATCTGAAAGTCTTCAGCAACTTTGAAATAGTCATCAGACAGGTAAGAGACATGATTCGTTGTCTTTCACCACATCTGAAAGGCTATCAGTCTGAGGTATGGGATCTAATTACCAACTTTGAAGCTTTTAATATAAAATCTGTTCCTAGATTACAGAATGTTTCCACTGACTTGTTAGCTACCTCGGCTTCTAGGTTGGTGCCTACTAATAATAAGTGTTCTATTGAATTGGTTTTCAAGCCTTCCGTTCCAGATAATATAACAAATTTCAGGGTGTTCGATGATGAAAACCAAATCATTAGTTTCCTTACAAATGAAGACATGTTTCAAGAAGCTGTTGTAGATGAAGAAAAACATGATGCTGATCTGCAAAATAAGGATGCAGTCAAAGGAAATTTCATCCCTAAAGGAGTGAGATCACTTGAAAGTTTGTTCGATTTGCAGAGCAAGTTCAAGAAACCCGCAAATGTTAAAACTCATAGTTCTACTATGCAACATGAATTGATAAATCTAGGCACGGAGGCCAAACCAAAATATGTCAATCTTGGTAGATGTTGTTCATCGGGTGAAAGAGATAAGTTCATCAAACTTTTTCAGCAATATAAAGATGTGTTTGCTTGGACATATGAAGATCTAAAAACATATGATATTCGCATCATTCATTATGTCATACCTATGAAGGCAGGTGTTAAACCTTTTCAACAACATCTAAGAAGAATGCACCCTACTCTCGAGCCTTTGATTCAGAAGGAATTAAAGAAGTTATTAGATGCTAAGATCATCTTTAAAGTCCAACATTCGGAATGGGTCTCTAATTTAGTTCCCGTAAGGAAGAAGTCCGGAGAAATAAGATTATGTGTAGATTTCAAAAACTTGAACAGAGCATCTGATAAAGATAATTATCCTATTCCTTCAATGGAACAAATTTTGCAGATGGTATCAGGAGCATAAATGTTTTCTCTACTAGATGGTTTCTCCAGTTACAATCAAGTGTTGGTAGCAGAAGGAGACCATCTTAAGACTACTTTCCGCACTAAGTGGGGAACGTTTGCATACCGAAGAATGTCGTTTGGATTGATAAATGTAGGAGCCACTTTCCAACAAGCGATGGACATTTCTTTTCGAGGATTAGGCAGTCATTGTGTCGTGGTCTATCTAGATGATGTGATCGTTTTCTCAAATAAGAGAGAAGACCATGTTGCTCATTTAAATCATATTTTTGATCGTTGCCGAACATATGGCATCTCTTTAAACCCCAAGAAAAGTGTTTTTGTTGTTCTTGAGGGTAAGCTCCTGGGTCACATCATTTCAAAAGGAGGAATTTCAATAGATCAAGAGAGAGTGCAGGTGATCAATAAAATTCCCATGCCCCACAACAAAAAATCTATGCAACCGTTTATGGGCACTATCAATTTTTTCCAAAGGTTTGTTCCTGATTTCGCGCAAAATATTAAACCTTTGCAACAAATGGTCAAGCAAAGTGTATAGTTCAAATGGACAGACTTGGAAAAGAATGCATTCAAAGATATCAAAACAGCCATAGCTAACGCTCCTTCTCTGAGGAGCCCATATTTTGACAAAGACTTTATTTTGTATACTTTTGCTTCAGATGACTCTCTCGCGGCCATGCTTACATAAAACGTAGAAATAGGAGATGAATACCCAATTTCCTTCATGAGCACTAGCCTACAGGACGTTGAACTAAATTATCATGTTGTTGATAAGCAAGCTTATGTCATATTCAAAGCAGTAAAATAGTTCAGGCCATATATTCTTAAGAGTAGAACTAAGGTCGTAGTCCCTCATCCAGCTGTCAGATCTCTTTTTGTTCAAAAGAAATTAGGAGAAAGAAGAGGAAATTGGGTCACAACTCTTTAAGAATACGATTTAGAATTTAAACCGGCTACTATCATCAAAGGTCAAGGCCTATGTAGGTTGCTCACTGAACATCCAATTGATGAAGAACAGGGTTGGGAAAATGAAGCCAAACTAAACATAATCGAGGTATGCCCTATTTTCACCACTCCTGAATCCTGGTACAGAGATCTAGTACACTAGCTGCAACAGGGATACTTGCTAGAGGATTGGAGCTTTAAGCAAAGAAGGGCACTTCATTTGAAATCAGTAGCTTATCAAATCATTAAGGGAATACTCTTCAGAAAAAATTAGGATGGCATTTTTCTTAGATTCTTAGAGGAAGATGATGCAACTAAGGTAGTCAAGGAATTACATGATGGCCCTACTGGGGGACATTATTTCGGAGATACGATAGCTCACAAAATATTGAGGTCTAGATACTATTGGCCCACCTTGTTCAAAGACGCCCATTCCTATGCAAGAAATTGTGATGTGTGTCAAAGGAGTGCTGGGAAACTACCCAAGGCAGTGGGACCATTGCAACCCGTGATTATATCAGAGCCTTTTGAACAATGGGGCAGATGTCATTGGAGAAATAAAACCAAATTCTTCTCTGCAGCATCGGTATATCCTGACAGCCATAGACTATTTTACAAGATGGATAGAGGCTGTCCCATTGTGAAAAATCAATGAGGATGCAGTTATCAACTTGTTAAAGGAAAATATCATAACCAGGTTTGGGGTTCCAATTTCCCTTGTCTTTGATAATGAAACTTATTTTTCATCTTTTAAGATAAATTAATTTGTTTATGAGAGAGGAATTAAGTTACATTATTCATCCAATTATCATCCTCAAGGAAACGGATTAGCTGAATCTTCGAACAAAAACCTCATTTGAATTCTTGAGAAAACTGTGATTGCAAATCAAAGGAGCTGGCACATAGCTCTCCCAAATGCTTTATGGGAAAACAGGGTTACTCCAAAACATGCTTTAGAGGTTTCCCCGTATACCCTTGTCTATGGTAAAGAAGCTATTCTCCCTCCCAACATCTTACTCCCATCTTTGCAATTGGCCCAAGCCTCCCAAGGTTTCAGTAGCCAACTTTTACAATCCAGAATTGACACCTTGCTCAAATTTGAAGAATCCTGAGAGAAAGATAAAGATCGATTCCACCAACACCAAAACATAGTCAAGACGTGGGTCGATAAGAGAAAATATGGCAAGAGAATTTTTGAAGTAGGTGACCTAGTTTTGAAATGGGACCATACCCATGAAGGTAAAGGAATGCATACAAAATTTCAGCACTTATGGGTAGGCCCTTACCAAATTTCTGAAAAGCTTGGCCCAAATACCTACAAACTGAAGGATTTACAAGGAGAGGAGCTAACCATGCCTCTAAACGGCCTTGCTTTGAAACAGTATTTCTCATAGTCCTCTGAAGTCTCTTTTGTACATATTTTTTTTGTTTTCGTTTTGTCTTTTATCTTTTCTTTGAAGTCAGTTTTTTGTTTTCTACACTTAGATGTTTTCTTTTATCCTTCAATAAAATCTAGCTCAGCTATTGGTAAGGGATGAGATAGATCTTTGGGCTAAAATCAATCTTGAGAGGGTGAAAACCACTTACAAAGATTTGTTCTGGTGACTTTGTCTTCAATGATTGATTTTCATGAATATTAGAGACCCTTTTGTTGATTGGTCAAAGAAACCCTGTTTTAGTAACTAAGATTCAACGTTTCTTTCCTACTATCTTGGGGCCCCATTCACTTTAACATAATTATCTGCCTCAAGGATTTCACTATAATCAGACCCATGGAAAGGAAGCATGTCTCACAGATATATGGCATTTAAAATGATCCCATGCTACAAATGAAAGCCAAAAAGGGCTTATATTAAAGAGTTGATTTCCAGAAATTCTCGCCTCAATCAAAGCACGACAGAGAGACACTAAGCATATCCAGTCAAGAAAGTTGTCCAAATAAATCAGCTCAATAAGGTTCTTATCCGTCCGTGAAGCATGATAATCAAACAAACTTATCACTCACACAAAAGGACATTATGGATTGAAGAACCAGAGAAATCAAATATGCAAGTTGAAGAAACTCATTTCTGGAAGACTCAAATGACAAAAGTCATCAAGAAATATCCAAAAGCTTATAAATAGCATGGGAATGAGGAACAAACGAATATGACTATAAGATATTGTTACGATTCTGTGGAGTCTTTTTAAGTTGATCTCTAAAAGGCAGAATTCTAAAATGAACTCCATACTCAGGCCCTAAGAGAGTTGAAAAGAAGTATTACTCTAAGTTTCCCTCTCCCAAAACGACCATGATGATGAGAGTGATCACTATATTCACGAAAGATGAACTATGAAGACATTTTATCACTCATGTAAATCAGCAGTTTGTAATTTTTCTACCCCTAAGGAGAGTGTTTTTTCAGAGATTTGTGTTCACCAGAGAATCATCAATTGTTGTTGCTGCAACATCCCCCCCGAATGTTTTTTGTAGATATTGGGGACCCCTCCTTTTACTTCTTTTATAAAGTTACTTAGGAGTTAAACTTTCCTTAGAAGTTCTTTCATACTTAGTTTTTATAGGACAAACCTTTCTTTTTGAGTTTATTGATCTTTTTCTTCTAAGTCGGAACTCAAGTTTTTCACCCGCAATGGTGGAAGAACTAAAGATTTTCACCTGCAACGGCGGAAGAATTCAAGCTTTTCACCCACAATGGTGGAAGAACTGTTGGCGGATATTTCTACCCTATAGTCAGGAAACTAAACTATCAACTTGGTTGGGGTGACAGGTAAGTGCATTAATGTTATTACAGAGGCATTTACAAAAGAAATAGATTGTAGATTTAGGGAACACACCTTTTAACCAGAGTCTGATCCTAGCCTTGACTCGATCCTATGTCCAGCTTCCAAATCTACTTTTCCTTCAGCAAATCTGCAACAACAATACCTTCCTCAAACATTTTGGGCAACATATAAAGTATGAAATAAACAAAAACTATGTTTAATATTCAACATTGACCAAAATAAATCCAACTTAAAATACCATTTCATAACACATTCAGATTGGAACAAGGAAACACTTCAACCTTTATTTGTCAAAATTAGAATGCAGTACAAATATACCTGATAATGAAGCAAGTTCCTGCAACTAGATTCTGGGCTCTGGCTTTCTTCTGGCTTGGATATCTTCTGCAACAATTTCTCCAATGCAAGCTTCTTCAAAGTTTTTCCATTAATCAATCTCACTAATCTCCAATTTCTAACAATCCTTTTTTGTTGTAACCTTGCTCCTTTAACCTTCTTGGTATTTATAAGTTCAAAGAAGCAGTTCAGGTCGAGATGTAGTTATGGAGGAAGTTAGGGAAGTTAAGGAAACTGCCATCAACTAATCCTCCTCGATGAATTAATATATTTTTTAAGATATACGCGACTATTACTCAGTGGAGTAGCGTATACGGCGCTACCCTATTGTTTAACAACTAGCGCTCATTCAGTTTTAAATGTCCAGCGCTACTTTGATAAGAAGGAGTAGCGTATATATTGATATGGGCGCTACTATTATACACTAGAGTCGCGTATGGGCGCTAGTGTATTTAAGTGGAGTAGCGCTCAAACCTTAAAATGATATTTTGTATGTTTTCCAGTATTTTCAGGAAATAGGATGAGTTGTCATATGGTCCAAGGTCAACATGCTCCTCCATCCAAGTTGTCCTTTTGTGTGATCAGCAGCTCAGGGTGATCACGTACGGAGAGGTGCAATTTTGACCTATAACAGATGCCCCCTAATGTGTGAGGTCAGAGAGAAACGATGGCCGAAATACATTACAATCCAAAGCCAGAGGAGGAGCACAGAACCGCAGAACAAGTCACAAGAAACCTGCAACAAAGATCAAGGTCAGCGAGCAATTACATTGTTGACATCGTATAGATGTGTAATGTGATACAACATGATCTCCTATACATAACAAGGAGATGTATATAAAAGCATGGCCACTTGAAATACAAGCGTGGATCCATGTCAAACTGAGAGATCATAGCCATAACAACACACTGGATCTATGTCTCATGGAGAGCCGTATATAAGTGAGGCTCAGTCTTGCGCAACTTGGGTGATAACAAAATGAGGTAATGTCATCAAAAAATCCCAAGGTCTTCATCCCACAACAACCCTAGGTACAAACCCGAACCATGTGAATAGATGAGCTGATAGTCGAACATGGAGGGCATCGTCTGATTACCGGTCATTGATGTATACCGTTAACAAACGCGAGGACTTCCACCGATAATGATGATGGGGTCCAAGGTACCAAGTACGATTCACCAAATGTGAATAGATGGACTTGGAGTCGAACACTTGGGAATCCTGTCGAAGAAGAGACATTGATGTATTCTCATCATTCAACAGCGAGGAAAATTGCCACTGGTGACTGCAATCTCCAAGGTACTAACCAAAACTCTAAACTTCAATCCCAGAATAATGATTTGATGTCGATGGGAAGAAGTCCGTTGGAAGGGAGGCCTTAAGGCATCCTCCATCATCCAACTCGAGGAACACTCAACTGGTAAGAGCTGATATGGAATAATATGCGACAATACTGACACTAGGAAGGCCGACACATGAGGTCAAGGTAAACTGCAGAATGGCCGACACAGGGTATATCCTTGAACAGTGAGCACGACACAAAGTGACTTAGGCAGTGTCTGACATAATGGGGTAAATAAGTCTGAAATGTAAGAGACATTAACAGACCCTCCATATGGTTGGAAGAATAACCAACCGGGGGAGTAAATAACTCGGAGGAAAGGTTCACCCTGAGGCCAAAAACTAAACCCAACCGACAAGATAGACTCAAGTGGGTGCTGTGTTCAAGGATAGGACTTGACTGAAACTGCCTTCGACCATGAAGATATGATATGTTTTCCCGTTCCTTATTCTTTTTAGATAAAAGAATACCCTTCTTGTGGATTTAATGAGTCCAAGAAAGAATGAAAACTCAATAGGTCCAACCATGTAAATAGTTTAACGAGCCCATGGGAGGAAGACTCAGTACCTTCTTCATAATTTAAAGAGTTCGAAGAAGAGATAGAAAATTACTCTATATGTACTGATCTCTGGATTTTAGTATCGAGCCGAGATCTGTTCTTGCTCGCCGGTGTTTTCAATTTTAAGGAGTCTGAAAAACTTAAACAATAACTCCATATATCTGCTCGTGGATTTTAGTATCGAGCCCAAGCAGATTAATGCTCGCCGGTGTTTTCCTGTTTATAGAGTCTGAAAAACTTAAACAATCCTCTTTTCACCTATCCGTGGATTTTATATCGAGCCCGGATTGGTCTGTGCTCGGCGGTGTTTTCTTGTTTATAGAGTTGAAAAACTTAAACAGTCCTCTACTTACCCTCTCGTGGATTTCACATCGAGCCCGAGTAGGTGAATGCTCGCTTGGTATTTTCATATTTAGAGAGTCTGAAAACCTTAAAGAGAGACTCTAGAAGGTCCTTTTTCGTATAGTTAGTCTCCTCCCCTGAAAAAGTATAAAACAATGAAAGGAGAACTCTTCTAGTGCATACAGGAGTATACCTAGAGTATACTTTTTCCGTAGTTAATCCACTGAGGCCCGGAAAAGGGGTAATTCTATACCTGAGTGGATGAGCCTTCGGATACTTTAACGAGCTTGAAGAGGACAAGTCTACTCGGCAATCTTGTTTAGGTTTAAATAGTCCAAACAAGAGCTTAAAATGACTTAAGGGTCAGCTTCTGGGATCGTAGCTTCATGTCCTGCCAAAACTAGGTCTTCAACAAAATATTAGTCGATGGCGCAAAAATCTTAAATGATATATGAATTTGGAATGTTTAGCTAACTGACAAGGTTTATCATTAAGAAATTTGAGCTTAGGAGACGAATCCAACAACAATTGAGTGAAAATTGAACTTGGATCAGTGTTATACCTTATTTTGTGTTTCAATTAATTAATAGTGTTTGAAACTATGGAAAATTAAAAATTATGGGTAAAAATCAAAATCCAATTTTATAAATAATTTTATTGTTAAAAAATCAATTTTCATTTTGTGTTGTAGGGAAAACATTGGGCACCATTTCACGAATTTCAAATCTCCACCGTGATCGAACGGAGCATCCAATCGCCAAACTGCTTCCACCAAGTAAGTAGAAATCAACCAAACTTGCATTTCAATGGTTTATTTTTAAAATTTTGAGCAAAACAAGGCCCGAAACGCGATGCTCATAAGGTTTTATGCGCGGGCGCTACTGTGTATACACAACAGTAGCGTACGAAGGAAATGGGCGCTACTTTGCTCAAACAGAGTAGCGCCTACACGCTACTGTGTAGTATACACAGTAGCGTACATACTTGCAAAGCCATTTTAAAGCGTCGAGACTCAAAATTTTTGGGGTTTTTGTGCAGGATGGTCTTACAATGGAGGGAAAGGGAGCATGAAGACATGGATAGACTAGCCATGCAAGACTCGGCTACCCTCCATGCACTCCGTAGATGCGGTTTGTTGAAATTTTATCGAACCGTAAACATGCGGGCACTAAACAAGTTGTTTCGAAGATTGATTCAGTATTGGGATGTCGATACTAATACCTTCATCATCCGGGGGAAAACTCTTGAGCTTACCGTTGAGGATATATACTTTATTACCGGTCTCTCAAGGAGAGGAGACGTAATCAATCTAAAAGGGACATCTCGTTTGGGTGCACGATCAGTGCAAGAATATGTAAATACATATTGTGTTGCCAGAGCAGAAAAATCGGGAAGCCAAATCCTGATTTCAACTATTGATGGTCTCCCACTGAAAGTGATAGTGAGCATGATCAACCGGGTATCCGGTAGTGCATCACAACACTTAGCTTCTAGGCATTCAATGCATGTCGGTGTACAGTGCTTGCATGGCCATGTTTATGATTGGAGTACTAGCTTGTTGGCAAATATGAAGTATCAATTGACAAGTTGCAAATCCGGCACAATGAAGAATTTTGGGTACGGGAGTATCTTGTGTAATTTCTTCTTTGAGAGGATGCCTTCTATTAGCTTGGGGATGCCTCTACCACAGGTTAACCCCCGTGAGCCCAGACTAGGCCGTTGGGGTGACATTTTTCTCCGCCAGGGTGGTGGGGAGAGTCACTATTGTTACCACACTGATGACTTATGGGGGTGGTGGGAGAGGCAGGTTCCCGCTTTTGAGCAGTTTCCCTATGCTGGATTGGATTTCCGTCACGATCCAGAGCTGGTGCTTCTGCTAGGTGGAGCCTGGGGAGATATTGGTATGTTTACTTTTGAGAATTTATTTAATTTTTTCACACTTTTCAAGTATTTGATTTTTATGAATGAGTTTGGAGTTCTAATCAAGTATCAAAATGCAGATGTTGGACCTGTTCGTCCCGAGGGCCATCCTACCATCTATGTGAGGCCAGCTGACATCACCGCAGCCGAAGCTATGTTGGGAACCTTGGAGAGAAAAATGAGTCGGTTGACTCATGAGATTCCTGCATGCCACATGGACCAAATACCAGTTGACCTGCAGGAATATGTTGTTGGGGTGCCCCCAGCATGGCTTAGATTGCTGCGGAGGATTGCTAGACTAGTGATATGCTACCGCAATGTGGTAGATGATGAGGAGGTTGCTCCTTCTCCATAGGAGAAGAAAAACATTATATGTATATATTTTTGAGGCTACCATGCCCAGCTTTTGTACTTTTATGACTTGACTTGAGAGACTCATGACTCAAAACTCATATTTTTTGATACGGTACCAGTTATATATACAGTATCGGTTATTTACATGTGTATGCGTTTAAATTTTATGTGTGGAATTGTTGTTTACAATGTATGATGCAAATGCCAGTCTAACACATAGTTTGCTAATGAATCAGCTAAATTGTTTAAATTTCTTGGAATGTGTTCATATCTGATAGAATGAAAATGTCTTTCCAATAATCTAACTCGTAGAAACTGACGTAACAATCCTGGATCTCTGATCCGATAGACACCTGTTAACTGAAATACAATTAGTTGTGAGTCAAGCCTTACCTCCAGGTATGAAATGCCATGACTGAGGGCATCTCGGAGAAGTTCTATAACTGCACTGTATTCAGCCACATTGTTCATGGTAGGTCCCAAACAAACCCCCCCCGAAGAGACAAGTTGGTCAGCGGGTGAATAAATGACCCAAGCTGCCGCAGCTAACTGACAGGTGTGGTGACTGGCGCCATTAGCAAATCCTAGGAAATGTGCGGTTGACATCTGGTACACGAAACGAAAAACACACATAAGATTACCTAACGAGCATAACAAAACTAACTATACAAAAATATACAGTTATGTTACAAGAAAAAGTACTTCAACCTAGGTGTAGTACTTCTTCAGGTAGGGTCAATGCCTGGATCCTCATCTGGAGGTAGGGCAAAGGTGTTATGGAATTCACGGAAAATATTAGTATACGGAATGATTTGATCAAGATAACATCCCATTTCAAAGAAAATGTTTTCGTTGACCCCAGTGAAAATGTTCACCAACGAGGTATGTACTCTATTTGCTTCAACAATGGCAACTTGTGAAGGAGTGAGACCAGTATTCTGATCGGGTGGTGAACAAAATTCACCTCTCTCTAATAAGTGAAGAAAAGGAAACAAGAAGGACACGCGATTTATATGTTCACGAGGATGGTCTGGGTCATTCAAAGCTTCTAACATTTCCTCATCAGAAGGTAAAGTAATTCCTGAACTATCGAGAGAATGAATTGGGTCAAGTGTCTGAGTAGTGGCACAATCCATGTTTGACTCTACAGACACTGACGGAGTCAAAATATCTTCTGTCGTAGTTTGATAAGAATCTAAGTGGGTGACTTCGACAACAGGGGTAGGCACTAAGGGGTTTGTATTGGTTGAGGGAAACTCAGAATCAGTTGTCAAACCGGTCATGGATGTTTCAGACGATGAACATCCCTCAGTACCAACAAATAAAGTAGGAGCGGGTAGGTCAAAAGTGCCAATTAGTGATCCAAAGAGTCCTGCTCCTAAACTCTCGCTAACTGGGGTGATTTGATCAATCATAGGAACCATGGTTTCCGTAGAAGTCTGGTGTTTTCCTTGAGTGAAATAAAGTTGATCGACTGTAACGATCTTACCTTCAAATGGGAACATGACCACTCAAAAAACTGCCGATGCTATAGCTTGCATGGCATAAGTCCAACTCCTGCCCAATAACATGTTGTAATCAAGCGGAGCATCCAGAACTTCAATCTCAACAGCAACTGTCTTATCGGCCAAAGTGACATTAAATGATGGAAAAACTCCATGTGGACGGAAAGTTCTTCCATCAAATGCAGTAAGCATTGTGTTGGAAGGGACTAACTCAAGAGAACCTAGAGCTTTCCAACAGGAAATCGACATTACGCAAGTCGACGCTCCCTCATCTACCACGGCTCGTCTGATGGTCATTGGACCATGAACGACCTCAATCTGGAGGGCAACGTGATATGGAAACCGGTATTTGACATCAGTCATGTCAAATCGCGTAGACATGTTGGAGGACTCCATACTCCCAATAGCTGCCAGAAGTGCATTTCGTTGCAATGGACAACTCTGCAAGACTTCTAGAGTAGACATGGCACAAGGGGTTTGGGCTAGATCTTCAACCACATTGTAGTTGGAAGCAGCCCGTGTGTTGGGATTGTGCGATGCCCTCTTCAAGACACCTTTAAGAATCTTGGGCATTGGGTCCACAGGTATGTGGAGTGGAGTGGAGGATTCAGCAATCTCCTTATCCTTTCTCTGCGTTTCCGGGGTATAGTTCTTAGCTCTGGTTTGCAAAAGTGCATCTGAGTTGACCATATTTATGAATGTTTGATCAACCAAAGCGTGCGAAGTGCCCCCAGTTTTGGAGGTGCCAGAAGTTGAGCCTTGCCCTTTAGGAAATGGATCTTTCAAGACGGTAGGCTTCTTCTGTTGGCTGCTTTCTTGGGCAGACCCGGGTTTTAATGAAGCGCAGCAACAAACCCCTAGGCGCACTGGCCCTCTCGGCAACGAGTTGCGCAGCAGCTCGAGGTCTCACCCGAAGTGGCTATGGGGGGGTTAAGGAATCAGATTTCCTTAACCTTGGTGACGCGGAGATTGTTCTTTCTTTTCCGGTTCCTCAGATGTCGGTGGTCTAACTTTCCCGCAGGCCCCTCGGTTCAACTGCGCGGCTTCCTCCCTCAGCAGGCCCGCTGCGCAGTTCTTCCGCTCTGGCGCAGAAGGCAACTATTCCTTGCGTCAACGTGTTAAGTACCTCCTCGCCCTGCGCGCCCAGCGCAGTAACGCCTTCCTCGCTCGCTGCCGCGACAGCGCTCCACCACTTCTTCAATACTTAACACTTATAGCTATCAAGGGACCTTCCCAAACTCACTTAAACAGTTACAAAGATAATGCAAGAGTCTTGTATACACAGGTAATGAACTTAAACAGTTAATCATTCACGCAAACATTATAACAAGAAGAAATATGTGAAGTTCACCTCCTCGAGGGAAACCACGTCCACGGGAGTGTTATATTAACCAGAAAACGATAGAGTTATACAATATGCTGCGCACACAGCTGCAGCCTTAGATCTTTCCAGGAAACTCCACGCACACAGCTGGGAGCCCTTCTCTCAATCTAGTCTCTTCTCTACAGAGATTACAAAGGCACAGACGTCAACTCAGACTGTCTGGCAACTCAGGGATTAGCTCCTCGGCTATCCGATTTCCACCCTAGTTCTACACACTCGGTAGAAAACATAACAAAGGATAATCAATCGCATGATCTATCCTCGAGACTGACTATCTAACAGTCTAACCATCTAACTATCCCCAAAATATCTAACTCTTCTTCTTATCATGTATACATATATATAGGTGGCCATGACGGTCACACCTTTACAAAACTGTGGGCCTTTCCCAACAGTGATTCCCAAAAACCCTAACCACGCACATGGCTAGGTGTACTGTAGGCGCCGCTTGTAGTCATGTCGCCGCTTCCTGCAGGCTCCTTGACTTCCGGCGCAGATTGTGGGCATGGGCGCTTGTCCTTTGCCTTCAATGCTCTGGTCCGTTGCTCCTCCTTGATCCGAGCAACCATAACTTCTGTACTTAGCCTTTAAATGAGGGTAGCTGAGCCCTCTACTCCATTGCCTTATTTATTATGGTAGCTGAGCCACCTTCATTCTTCTATGACGTGCGCGCTCCACGATTTCCGGTCCGTGATCCTTGCTGAGCTTGTCCATCTGGCACCGTACTGCGCACCGTCTCCTTCTTGCCCAAAACTTAGTGCTTGTCCTAAAATTAGCACTTTCCTTTCATACTTGTGCTTTTTCCCCAAAATTCGCAGCTTTACCGTAGCTACGGCCTAGGCTCCAACAGGCCCCTAACACTCACTTGTGGCTCACCCTCGAGCCACTCGCACTGGCGTGTGGTCGCTTGATTTGCGCATCTGCTTGTGCTTGGGTGTCCACGAATGTTTTCTTCCACTGCGCAATAGCGGAGTCCAATTCATCGACACACTCCACAGCTGTCTGCACCGTTTCTGCAGTGGCTTCTTCTTTAGTGATGGTATCAATTACCTCTTGAGATTCAGCAATCTCTTTGATTTTTGCCTCAACCTGACCGACGATTTCAGCATACTCATCCATGAATGGCTGAATGCTGTTGGTGAGCTTCTCATCTTCAGTTCTGAGCTTGTGCAGTTGCTGCTGCATTCTGCGCACTTCACTCATTTTCTTCATTTTTGCTAAGCCTGCTAAGGCCTTAGCTTCTTCAGTCAGAACAGTGAGAGACTGTTCTGCGGCTTGCACCTGTTCTGACAGACCAACTTTAAAAGGGAGCTTCTCAAGCTCCGCCCAAGCTTCCATAGCTTGGCTCATTAGGTCCTCGGCTTCCTGTATTCTGTCTTTCATCTGTGTGGAAGCTCTGCTCAACGCTTCAAATTGTACCTGCGCATCATCCGTAAGCTGCGCAGCAACGCGAGCTTCTAGCTCAGCGATCTGGGTTCTATGGCCCTCAGCCATAGCAACTATTTCGTGCTCCAGGGTTTTCACCCTTCCTCCGATAATTTGAACTTTTGCGACCAGAGGGAGGTCTCGTTGAATCTCGCAAGCCGGAAATTCCTGAGCAAGCTCATCTACCGCGTTTCTAATGCCAATGTCTTGCGCCTCATAAAGTGCAAGTTTCTCAGATATATTCTTATGGCTTGCCTTCAATTCTATCTCCTGCGATTGCAGTCGTTGATTTTCCTGAAATGTAGAGAGCTCTCTAGCTCTCAACTCAAGAGAAACTTTCTCATGCACTAGCTGTAGAGTCTCTATAGGAATTAGAGACAAATCGATTTCAACGGGCCCAACGGCGCTTACCTGTAGTGCAGCTAGCGGATCTGGAAGTGTCATGCTGGTAGGCGGAATATGCACGACAGTATGCCTTTCTATGAGTTCTTCAACTCGCTCGGCACTTGGAATTTCTTGTGGCGCCTGCGAAGTAGATGCTGGCGCATGGGTCTGCGCAACTCTTCCTGCGAGACCTTTCAATTCTACGAACTGCAAATCTAAAGCACTTCTGATGTAAGCGTGCGCAGTGCGCAGCTCGCGAAATTGCTCGTGTAGGTACTGGTCGATCCCCGAGGGAATAACCTCAGCGGGATGCGACACTTTTTGCTTCTTGGTGGCCGGTTCTGTGGAACCTTCATCACTTCTTTGCTCCGGGGCTTCCTTGCCCTTATCCTTCTCTTTCGCAGCGGCGGTTGGCAGCGCGGATGCGAGATCGGCGGCCACCCTCCACTCATCCGACCAAGACTTGATGGTTTCTTCAACATCCTCGGTAGTCATCCTGTAAAGGCCTAGCGCCCATTCATCTGGAATGCCGCAAGGGCGGAGGTAAAGTTGATGTATGTCGGCAGTAAAAGCCAACTTTCCTTCATATAATGTGGCTGTCTCCTCGCTCAGCCTTGGCATTTCTTGAATGGTATCTCTGAGGAGATAGTAGTATTCACAAAATACAGCGCGATTCATCTTGCGCTTCACGGGATTGGGATAATCCCAGAGGTTGATGTAGCGCATGCCGGCAACCTCTCCTGCGCGGCGCGGAAGGAACTGAGTATTCGGGGGCTCCTTCCACCCAACGAGAGCGCATAAAATTAGAAGCCAAGAAAAATGGAATGATTGGGCTGCATTGTCCTGCACATTCAGGCAATCAGCCAAGCAAGAATTCAACAGGAAGAGAGACCAGTTGTACTGCTCTCCCTCCGCAGCTGCGATGGCGAGCTCCACGACAGCTCCAATAACTTCCTTCGGTCGGCACTTTGTGAGAAGTCTGCCTGCAAGCAGACTTCTTGTAAATCGAAGTGCCTCATCTTCTACTGTAGTGAGGTCATAATCCCGACCTCCTCTTGTCAAGTTATACTTCTGCACCAGCTGTGCAGCCAATTTTCTGTCCTTGTCCTTTCCCACAAAATGAATATTGGGATCCTTACCAGCCTTGGATAGACCGGTGATGCGGTGAATCAAATCAACATTTAGATCAATTGGCCTCCCGAGCCAAAGGTAACCTCCATGAACACATGAAAGCAGCGTCTTAACAACTGCATTGACTTCGTTGCTACGCCCAAAGTGCGGTAGCTTCAACAAATTCAACAAACATGGCTTCTCCAAGTTTGCTGCAAATCCCCTTGGGGTAAATTCATCGACCTTTCAGATGGGATTGTGAACTATTGTCAGATATCGATCTGGCGCAAACTGGGGATACATTTTATAGTCTCCCAGATTGAAATCAGAGAATTTGACCAGTGGAAGGTGTCCCAACAGTTGCCCTTCTACCCGCACGCTAGCCGGTAGTGGCGGTAACGGAATGGGATACTTTGCATTCCTCGGGATCTATACTTCTGGCGCATCATCTGGACGCGGCGGAATATAGTTCGCCATGGTGGCCAACGGCTCTGGAACAGGTTCTTCTGGCTGTTGCTGAGATGCTCTCGTGCTGGGCGACTGTCGAGGATCAGTCCATCCAGGGTGTACATAAGTCGAAGCCATGACTGGAGTAGTCATGCCGAAATCTAAGCCTCGGCGCAGGAATTGACGAACAACTTCTTCAGTCGACAGGTTCTCCGTCGTGAACCGATGTAGGGAACAAAAACTTTGGACAACAAATGGCGGACCTGCGTAGGATATGGACGCTGAAAACAAGGGAAAATACTCTGCACAACTCGGCTCTGAAAACAATAACTTGGATTTTTAAACAAGATAGCAACTCGAGGAAAGTAACCCAAAAATTATACAAGTGTGAGGTATTTATAGCCAGAGGTGATAGTAAATGCGACCAAGTGGGGTTACGTAGCTGTAGGGGCCATACATGAGTTGACAACACGCTATCCTCCTCGCCGCAATGGTGCATTTATTGTGATTGACGGGCTCTGACAGCCTTCCGGGAGAATCTAATGCTTTCGGCGCCTGAGTTAAATGCAAATCTTTCGGAGATCGAGCCGAATCCGTCAGAGCGGCTAGACTTAAATAGCGGACTTATCCTTTATTTAATCAGACGCGGCTACATAACTGCGGTAATTCAATGTTTGGCGGCCGGTCATTTCAGCTTAGGTAACTGTGTATAAAGGGGTCCATGCTGATAACTCCTCAAGCGGCAGCTTTGACATAGGGAACTCCGCAAGAGCGATGGTTCAACGGTCCAAAAAAAACAAAACTTCGCCAGAGCGCACAGATAAGCTTGTTTCAAACAAATTTTATTCAGGATGCGCGGATATTTCAAGGAACTGCGCGGGAAGCTGGAAACTGAAGGTGTCCCGCAGCTTCCGTGTAGACTGTGAATGCGATGTCTCTTTCAACTACACCGGACATTTGCACCTTTTTAGCAATATGTTAGGTCGACAGAGCAGAGTGGCCGTCGCGATAAAGCTTGAGCCGACTCCCGTTGATCATTGTAGGTAGTAATTCTCCATCAAGCTTTGCAAGCTGAACTGCACCTCCTCCTGTTATCTTTGTCACCCAAAAAGGGCCTAACCAATGTACACGAAACTTGCCCGGAAACTTGATGAATTTACTATCATAAAGGAGTACCAAGTCTCCTTCTTCAAAGTGCTTATGCTTAATGTGCCTGTCATGCCAAGCTTTCTGTCTTGCCTTCTGTACCTGTTGATGGAATCCGGCTAAAAGTCGGTCTTCTTCTAAGGCAAGCAGCTGCGAGAGTCTTTCATTCATAGTATCAGGATCTGTCATTTCTGTGATTTGCGCAATTCTGAGACTGGGAATAATGTATTCCATAGGCATAACTGCTTCTTGTCCATACACCAAACTGAAAGGTGTGTGACCTGTTAGTTTCTTGCAAGTGGTTCTATAAGCCCATAATACAGCTGTGACTCTAAGGTCCCAATCATCTCTTTGTTGATTACAGATCTTCGTCAGGGCATTCTCAAGAATTTTATTGAATGCCTCCACCGTACCATTAGCTTGAGGGTGGTAGGGTGTACTCTTGTGGTGTCTAACTTGGAATTCTTCAGTAAGGGCTTCTATAGTCTCATTGAGGAAATGTGTACCCTGATCACTCATTAGAATTAGTGGACATCCAAATCTAGTGATAATATTCTCAAAAATGAACTGTGCGGCCGTAGCAGCGTCGCAGTTCTTAACTGGCTTAGCCTCAGCCCATCTGGTGAGGTATTCAGTAGCTGTAATGATGTATCTTGCGCCAGTTCTTTTTCCTGGTGGGTTAATAGGTACTACAAAGTCAATGGCCCATTTATCAAAAGTACGTAGTGTGATCTGGGGTCTTAGCGGCATTTCATCTCTTCTTGAGGGTTTTCCTGTTCGCTGGCACACATCGCAACATTTACAGAATGCCTTAGTATCCTTGTGCAATGTCGGACACCAAAGACCTGCGGCTAATATCTTTTGCGCAGTCGGCTTTCCTGCGAAATGGCCTCCTGCGGTACCTGAATGCGCTTTTGCGATGACAGAGCTCTTTTCATGTGGTAAGATACATCTGCGCAAAACATCGTCAGGGCCCAACTTATAAAGCTGGCCTGCTATCAGAGTGAAGTCTGCGGCTCTGACAACAAGTTGCTTCTTCTGCTGGATTGTAAACTCAGCCGGTGCTTGCCCGGTAGTGAGAAACTCAAGAATATCAGAATAATATTCGTCTGCTGCTTGAATAGAAAACAACTGTGCGTCAGGCAGATTGTCCTCTAGACTTGTAGGTTCCTCTCCTGACTCTATCCTGGATAGATGGTCAGGCCCTGCATTCAATCTGCCTGGCTTTACAATAACCTCGAAATCATATTCTTGAAAGAGCAGTAGCCATCTGCAAATTCTTCCTCCTAACACTGGTTTATTGACCAAATATTTCAAAGCAGAATGGTCAGTATACATTTTAAAATGAGCGCCTAACAGGTAGTGTCTGAATTTCTGTAGGGCATACACCATAGCTAGTCCTTCCCTTTCTGTAGTGGTGTAGTTCTTCTCAGCTGTAGATAGCTTTCTGCTGGAGTAAGCAATCGGGTGGTCAATACTTCCTTCTCCAGACTGTGTAAGCACAACCCCCAATGCTATGGAAGAAGCATCAACATGAACATGAAAAGGTTTTCTCCAGTCCGGGAAAACTAGAATAGGCGCTGTGATCATCTTTTCTTTAAGTGTGTCCAAGCTCTGTTGGCATTCTTCTGTCCATTGGAACTTCGAATCCTTTTTCAACAATCTTTCCATAGGTGCTGTGATCTTTGCATAACCTTTGATAAATTTTCTGTAGTATCCAGTATGTCCCAATGTAGTGCGCAATTGCTTAACTGAGTTGGGCGCAGGTAAATTAGCAATGATGGCAACCTTCGCAGGATCCATCAGGAGTCCTTGTCTGCATACAATATGTCCCAACAAAATACCAAAGGGTGCACAAAATATACATTTTTTCAAGTTAAGGGAAATCTGATGCTGTCTACATTTTTCTAACATCATGCGCAGATTTGCAATATGGTTCTTTAATAGGCCAAATACAGTCCAGTCATCAAAATAGACTTCTAAAAACTTGTGAATGACTTCTTTAAAAACAGCAACAACAACTCTAGAGAAGATAGCAGGTGCATTTTTAAGACCAAAGGGCATTACCGTATACTGGAATGAGCCCCATTCAGTTGCAAAAGTAGTCTTGTGGCGGTCGTCCGGATGGATTCTGATCTGATGATATCCCGAAAAACCATCAGTGAAAGAGTAAGCCTCTTGTCCTCCAACATTATCAAGTACTTCATCTGTGAAAGGAGTGGGAAATGGATCGTGCGCTGATGCATCATTGAGTTTGCGCAAGTCGACACAGATTCTTATTTCACCTTTCGTTTTCTTTTCTTGGACCACCATAGGACTAATCCAATCGCTTTCCTCTACTGGCTCAATAATACCTGCTGCGAGCATTTTATCAATTTCTTCTCTAACTTTGTCTTTATACCGGGGGTTCAATCTGTACGGGCGCTGTTTTACTGGCTTGGCGTCTGCTTTCAGAGGTATGCGCATCACTCCTAAGTCTCCTAGGATGCCTTTCATTTCTGTGAACTTGGTAGGAAAGATATCCTGGTAGTCACGTAATAATTCTGAAACATGTCCAACAGTTTCATCATCCCAATAATCTCCTATAGAAGCAAACTTTGGGTCAGCTTCTGTACCAATGTTAATCTTCTTGAGCTTGATGTGTTCTGTGATGGCAGGGATATTAAGCTCAGGACCTTCAATATTGCGCGTCCCTTCTGATTCTGGGATATTGATGTTGCGAGGATCGTCCTCCTCATCTTCAGCGGTGAAGTTATAACATTCCAGGGCATGTTCTATCTGGACAGCCCAATCTGGTTGGGAATATTCTGATAACGTGCATTGTTCAAATATCTTCTTTTTAATACACTTCAAAGCCTGATCGATGCTTGGATGTTCTGACTCAAAGCTGAAGGTAAGTTGAAAGCTTTCTATCGTCAGGGGCCAACTGATAGTGCCTTTGCGCAATTCTGTTTCAGTATACCAGTTCCTTGGAACTGTATCCAATGTGTGGATAAATAGGTGAACCCATTCATCTTCCGGAATATCTGACCATTGCTGAATACATGCTTCAATGTGTGACCTGGGGTCACTCTGTCCCTCATACTTGCGTAGGACTTCGGCTGTGGTGTCCTGAAATCTGCGCAGTATCAATCTGCGACAGTCTTGCCATGTATGAATATTCTCCTTATGCGCAACCCACCATCTTGCGGGTGTGGCGCGCAATGCTACATCCAATGCCTGTATGCGCTGCTGTTCTTGAAGCTTTTGTTCATATTCATGTATGAATTTAGTTACTTCAGTTAAACCATCAAAAATTGGAGTGTTAGTTAATTCTGTGCCAATCCATCGAATGGATTTAGTCATCATAGCGCAACACCTTGCAGAGACCTCATGTAAACGATTCTGCCAGTCTTCCAATCCTGCATCTGAGTCTGATGTGCACGAGCTATCGTATCGCCAGCTGATATGGCCATCTACTGTGGGGTTGACATAGTCACTGTGGTTAGTAGTCATTTGGTACAAACTTTCCATGTGGCACGTTTCCTCTTCTGCACGAATGGGTTCTATATACCTTGGTCCTTGAATAGGATCAAGTGGTGCGATGACCCTAATCTGGTCATCCTCAAAGGTCATCTGTCGTTTCTTCAAATTAATGACAGCCAAATTATCAAATGCCCAGTCTATTCCTAAAAGTGCTGGGTATGGTCTACTATCATCCAGGATTTTGATTACTTCAAAATATGCAGAGCTTCTTACTCCTTCAATATCAATAGGTACATTGGGTAATCTGCCCAATGGAGAGACTCGTTGCTGATTCGCGAGTCTTAGCTGGATAGGGGATCTTGTAAGGTGAGGGCTTCCCATCTGTTCCCATGTCTGCATAGTGAGAACATTGGCTTCGAAGCCCAGATCTAACATGACTTCGTCCATTTCAAATGCTCCAATCTGCGCTGTGAGCCTCATCTCTTTTCCAGTTCGAATGTGACTCCTAATCTGGTGAACAGCACACTGCGGTGTGTTCGTCGAAGCAAACTGTTGGCACTGATCCAACAGGTGTTGGAGTTCTAGAGTTGCCTTTTCATTGCGCAACAATTTTAAACATTGTCGCAGGAACGCATGAACACTGCCTAGTGCATGCTCCTCGTCAGGCCTTCCAGCTGTAGTGGCCTGTTCTTGTACCAGGTTGTCTTGTCTTAGCACTTGCAATCTAATATTGTTCTGCGGAATTGCGGCAGAACTTGAAGCTCTCAGATCTGAGAAATACTCTTGAGCTTGCTTGAATGCTTCTTTTTGCTTCTGCAGGTCAAGTGGGGCTGGTTTAATATTAGCGCGGCGCACCCATTGCGTCGCTTGCTTTCCCATTCCCATCTCTTGCGCACCAGTGGTTGCTCCACTGCGTGTCACTATATTAACTGTAGGGTCTGGTTCTCTTTTTTCTGCTCCAATCAACTGAATATTCTGATTGACCTGTGGGGTCTTTGCTTGCATCTTAGCCTGTAACTGAGGGCATTCTTCAATGATATGGTCAGAAGATTTACAATACCTACAGAGGGTTGTAGGATTTTGGCAATCCCTAGCAAAATGACCTTGTGCTCCGCAATTATAACAAGTGATCTGTCCTCTTCCGCGACCAAAATTTGTTGTGCGTCCGCGTCCCCTGTAATTTCCTGCTCGGGCGTCGCGAGTTTGATCATACGGTGGACCTGCTGTGGGTCCTTGTGTCTCTGCTTGTACCCTATAAACATCATGATTTCTTTCTATCATAAGATCATATGCTCTACAATTGTTCTCATCATGACCTACTGATTTACAGAAATTACAATATAGATTCTTTGGAGTTTGTACATATTTCTGAAGTAAGTGACATTCTTGTGGTCTATGACCTCTAGTTCTACATATTTCACACCAAGGCCCCTGTGCCTGTGGTAAAGGGTTAGGTGCTCCAGTTGCAATATAGTCTATGAAAACGGGGCAATGGTCCTTTGAATGACCTTGGGCTTTACATTTTGTGCACCAAATTTCTTCCTTAATCTCCTTGCCTTTCTTAATATCATGCACTTGCAAGGTTAAGTTTGCTAATTGGTTCTGCAACTGCGCAACATCGTTGCTTGTTCCCGCAATGGGCGAAGCTTCTAGTTTCATAGCCATCTCTAGAGCTTGTTCCTGAGTATTGAGATTCTGTTGCATAAGAGGAAGTCTAATGTGTGGGAGCAGCGCAGCAATGAACCATTCCTTATGCTGCTGTGGTGCAAACTCGAAGCTTACTTGATCTATCAAGGCTTTGAACTTCTGGTCAAAGTCCCATACTGATTCTGTAGGTAGCTGTTTGATGTCTTTGAGCTCTGTTATACACTGTGATTCTGATTTAGGTTTCTTAAATTCCCGAATCATAGCATTTCTTACCTCAACAAGCGTCCTATTCTGTGCTGCTGAGTATTTCATGAACCAAGTTAAAGCTCTTTCTCTTAGTGTGGTTGCTAACTGAACCAGTTTAACAGCGTCATCATTAATTTGCTTAATTGTCCAAATGGCTTCACATAAGAACCAGTGCTGCTCAGGGTCTTCTATCCCTGTTCCTCTAAAAGTTGGTAGCTTCATGTCATCACCCATCCTTCTTGTGCTGGGTTGAGGTGAGGGTGCTGTAGCAGTGCTTCTGGGCTGGTTAAATAAAGGTGGTTCCGAGGTACTAGAAGTACCGTGTGGGCTACTAGAAGGTGTTACTGCGGGGTTATACTGAGCTCCGTCTGGTTTTTGCGGTGTAAAGGGGTGATAAGGGATATGAGCACTCCCTTGTCTTTCTATATGGCTTGCTCTAGGGACTTGGCTATCGTCTGGGCTAGACTCAAAAGAATATTGGTCAAGGCCTACTTTATATCGTTTTCCACTACGAGTGCAACCAATAAGTTCAGGATCACTATCAGAATCTACGGACATTACTTGTCTATGCTATTCATCAGAAGCAATACATAGCTTTCCTTTTTCATACAGAAGCATTTTAATCCATAAGTTCAGAGAATTTAAGAACTTACCTCTGTGTACTTGGAAGAAATTCCTCTCAGCTTCACTTAAACTCTTTCTTGTATCTACTGCAAACTCGGTGATGAAACCTTTTAGTAGACTATTCAACCAAAAGTCTACTGCGCGGGACACAGGATTGTATATCCGCTTCACAATACTAACTAGCTCAGGCGTCCAAGCGACGGGTCGATCAATATGCACAGTAGGTCTAGAATCTGCTAACTTGGCTATCCAAGCATGCAATTCTAGTGCGAATGTAACAAAGAAAATTTCGTGAAGGTCAGTATAAATATACTTTTGCAACCAGTCTTCTGTTTGGAGCGTAGAGCTTCTATTTTCTTGTTCAGTGAACTCTTTAGCCTTTAAATCAAACCAGTCTCCAATTTCTTTAGCTGTAGGATTCCAGTAACACATTTGTTAACTGAGCAGGTCTCAGTGTAACAGAACCTTGTGCTGGCTTCAGCAGCAATCTCAGACGTCGCGGAAATAGTAAGTCTCACAGCAGCAAGTCACAAGGCAACGGAACCATTTGTTCTCCTCGATCTCGCGCGTCGCCGAAATAACAAGTCTCACAACAGCAAGTCGCAAGGCAACAGAACCATTTGTTGGCTGCTTTCTTGGGAAGACCCAGGTTTTAATGAAGCGCAGCAACAAACCCCTAGGCGCACTGGCCCTCTCGGCAACGAGCTGCGCAGCAGCTCGAGGTCTCACCCGAAGTGGCTATGGGGGGGTTAAGGAATCAGATTTCCTTAACCTTGGTGACGCGGAGATTGTTCTTTCTTTTTCGGTTCCTCAGATGTCGGTGGTCTAACTTTCCCGCAGGCCCCTCGGCTCAACTGCGCGGCTTCCTCCCTCAGCAGGCCCGCTGCGCAGTTCTTCCGCTCAAGCGCAGAAGGAAACTATTCCTTGCGTCAACGCGTTAAGTACCTCCTTGAACTGCGCGCCCAGCGCAGTAACGCCTTCCTCGCTCGCTGCCGCGACAGCGCTCCACCACTTCTTCAATACTTAACACTTATAGCTATCAAGGGACCTTCCCAAACTCACTTAAACAGTTACAAAGATAATGCAAGAGTCTTGTATACACAGGTAATGAACTTAAACAGTTAATCATTCACGCAAACATTATAACAAGAAGAAATATGTGAAGTTCACCTCCTCGAGGGAAACCACGTCCACGGGAGTGTTATATTAACCAGAAAACGATAGAGTTATACAATATGCTGCGCACACAGCTGCAGCCTTAGATCTTTCCAGGAAACTCCACGCACACAGCTGGGAGCCCTTCTCTCAATCTAGTCTCTTCTCTACAGAGATTACAAAGGCACAGACGTCAAATCAGACTGTCTGGCAACTCAGGGATTAGCTCCTCGGCTATCCGATTTCCACCCTAGTTCTACACACTCGGTAGAAAACATAACAAAGGATAATCAATCGCATGATCTATCCTCGAGACTGACTATCTAACAGTCTAACCATCTAACTATCCCCAAAATATCTAACTCTTCTTCTTATCATGTATACATATATATAGGTGGCCATGACGGTCACACCTTTACAAAACTGTGGGCCTTTCCCAACAGTGATTCCCAAAAACCCTAACCACACACATGGCTAGGTGTACTGTAGGCACCGCTTGTAGTCATGTCGCCGCTTCCTGCAGGCTCCTTGACTTCCGGCGCAGATTGTGGGCATGGGCGCTTGTCCTTCGCCTTCAATGCTCTGGTCCGTTGCTCCTCCTTGATCCGAGCAACCATAACTTCTGTACTTAGCCTTTAAATGAGGGTAGTTGAGCCCTCTACTCCATTGCCTTATTTATTATGGTAGCTGAGCCACCTTCATTCTTCTATGACGTGCGCGCGAGCTCCGCGATTTCCGGTCCATGATCCTTGCTGAGCTTGTCCATCTAGCACCGTACTGCGCACCATCTCCTTCTTTCCCAAAACTTAGTGCTTGTCCTAAAATTAGCACTTTCCTTTCATACTTGTGCTTTTTCCCCAAAATTCGCAGCTTTACCGCAGCTACGGCCTAGGCTCCAACATCTTCTCTCTTAAGAGCTTCTGGGCTTCTTCTAGTAGAGGGCATTGATGAGTAAGGTGGTTTTGTTTGCAAAGTTTACAAGGGAACCTAACCTTCTTCTCTTCTTTGTTGCCCTCTTTGGCATTATCTTTTTTGGGCTTTTGTTGGTTCCCCTCTCCTTTCTTGCCCTTATTTTTGTTGTTGGGCTGCCGAGTGCCCTTTTGATTGTTCTGAACCTGATTAACAGATTCAGAAGTAGAAGGAGAGGTTGTGACGGAAGCAATGTCTCCAGTCGAATGTTTGACAGTTAAGGCTTGGACCTGTTTGGTCAGTGCTTCGAAGGCTGCAGAGTTAACTGAACCCACTATGCCGTCAGCATGTGGTCCAGGTTTGGGTCTACTTAGATCAGTGTTTGATCTCGGTGCGTCCGGTATAATCTCGTACAGTAAACCAGATTGTGCGTATACAAGGTCTAACTGTTGAGTCCTTAAGATGGCTTCTTCTTCATTGGAAACTCCAGATGTCGCTACTTCCTTAGAAATATAAGGAAGGAGTGATTTCAAGTACCACTAAAGCAGGAACTCTAGAGGGATATTGGCCTTTATGAGCCTCTTCCGTCTTCGCCACTCCTGAATGTGGTCAGATAGGTGAGTGGCTTTGTTTTGTCTAAAAGTAGACAAAAGTTCTGTTCTGGCATCATACCGAACAGGAAGCTGGAAATGGTTCAAAACGACGGTTGCTAGATCCCCAAAACTAGAGAAAGTAGTCGCAGGTAACTCGATGTACCATTTGGCCGCGGGACAAGTTAAGGTCCTTTGAAACAATCTCAATCTGATGGAATCCTCATTCAACGAATTTGAAGAACACCACAAGTGAAAGGTAGTGACATGGTCACCAGGATCTTCACCAGCTTTTCCTTCGAATTTGGGAATATCCGAAGGTATTTGGTGGGAACTGATGGCCATGTGGCGTTATGACACACAGGATCATTTGTCAGTTTTGAAAGGTCTGGCAAATTCAAAGTTGTCAGAAAAGGTAGACGAGGCCGGTAAGATGAAGCTTGATAAGGGAAAGCACCCATCGTTTGTCCCATGAATTGTTGGTAGGGGTTTCCCCCAGCCATTTGGTGATAAGGGTTGCCCCCGGCCATGTGTTGATAGGAGTTGCCACCTACCAACTGTTGATAGGGGTTACCCCCAGTTAATTGTTGGTAGGGGTTACCCCCAGATATTTGTTGGTAGGGGTTGCCCCCTGCCAGTTGTTGTTGTTGTGAGAAAGAATTATTAAAATTTCCCCACCCATACAAGAGTGGATTAGTGTTTTACGGGTTCGTCCACTGTGGCTGGGTGTTATCCCCGCCATATTGCTGGTTAAAGATATTACCCCCTCCCCCTGAAAATAAGGAAAAGGGATGTTACTTGCAGGTATGTTACCTTGATTCAAGTTAGGTCCTGCAAAGGTGTTGAAACCAGTAGAAGCTGATGTGGACGGTGCAGTCATGGTACCCATGACTGGCATGTTTGCAGAAACACTTGGTCCTACCACAGGTGTGGAAACCCAAGTACTAGGGATCTGATATAACGGTTGCGAAGTAGAAGGTGTTGCACAGTTGGCCATACTGCTAGGTCCAACAGTAGACGTAGGAATAGATGCCATTGTTGTAAAACTAGGCATTCCTAATGTACTAGTGTTGAAACTGAAAGATGGAGTAGGCACAGATGTGCTTTGTGCCTGACTAGATGTAGCAGTAAAAGAAGGGTTAACTATGCTGGTATTCATACCTAAAGTGGGAGTTTGGGGACCCCTTGTTCACCTCCTGTGTTAGACATCAGATGATCGGAAAACAAAAGATCTGCACTGAAAAGGGGCTGCTGGAAACCAACAGGTGACAGAAGCAGAATTCTAGTATTAGTTAAGGGAGGATTGAAAGGAGTGCTATACTCTGCGGAAGTAAGATCTTCCACCTCAACAGTACTAAAATGTTGTTGATCTGTGGTACCTGGTGGTGGTTCCTCAGGAACCTCAATTTCAAGGTTTTCTGTTATAAGTATTTCTTCAAGCAATTCTATTTCAGAGGTAATTTCTGAAGAAATACCGGGGTTTACCCGCTGTCTTCTAGCTGGTTGTATAGGTTCTGTTCTAACAGGTGGAAGGTTCTGAATCCTTCTTGATCTACGGAGTTGTTGATTCTCCGTGATTATAAATATAAAATAACAGCCTAGAACCTAGTGGCCACTATGACTAGGGGGCAAATAGCACACCAACTAAAAAATTTCCTAAGTATACAAACCAGTCAAACAAAGGTGCCTTCCGGAGAAGAGTCTGGGATGATTAGGGCCCAGAATAGATCAACGAAGGAAGAAAGACAGTTACCCGGGGTCCACAATACAATGACTAAGGGTGCAAGCGCTGGAATCACCCAACCGCCCTCCCAAAGACCTGCACGGGGTTTCCTCCCACGTCTGTCTTAGGTACAGCAGATATACCCTCTGCTGTCACCTGTGTAAGAACCTAGAAGTCTGATACTATGGATACCAAAACACCGAAAATTCCTGGGGAAACAGTCACCGGTCGAATCAGAAAGCGTGGGCAGGGTAGCTAAGCCCGAAACTCGAAAGGGTCCCCAATACGCAATCCGATCCTGGCGTATGCTCGAAAAGCAAGTAGGAGGAGTATTCCCACAAACTGATCTCGCAATGACCTACTGCATATGCTCCCAGGAAAATTTTGAGTGAGGTGGGTTTGCCTATGATAGTCTCACTACGATTGTTGCGCAATGTGTGATCTTGGGTGGTTTAAGGTGATTTAAACCCAAGACCCTAACCAAAACTAGTTGGTGTAGTGTATCCTAAAAAGAAAAGATTTCTAGTTCATTTTATTAACAAATTTTAGGGGCTTTTATTACGCAAAAAGGATAGTGAGTGTGTGAGCATGGTTATAACAAGAAAAACAAAAATGCAAATATACTCAAAACTTCTTACAACAAAACTTTTTTTATTTTTTCATCTACTTCTTTTTCAAAACTGAAAATCTAAGCAAACTTACTTACAAATTTTTTGTTTTCTTTTTAAATTATACAAAATATACTAAGCTATTTTGCATTGACAAAATACAAGTTCTATTTTAACTTAAAGTACCAAATTTTTTTCTTTTTCAATAACCGAAAAAGAACTATGCAAAAAATGGAAAGCCAAATAAAAACTTTTTATGCAAATTGTGGAAGTATGGCAAACGTTCTTAGGCCTATAGCTATCGAAACCTAGCTCGAGAAAGACTTGATCTACAGGTTTTTTACTAAGAAAAAGCCTATAAACTTGGACACCAAGTGGGAGAAAACAAAGGAGAGAACACCCAAGGAATGACCTAAAGTGTTTAACCCTAGCAATACCACAAAGCCAAGTACAAGTAGACAAACAGGCTGCCCTACTAACACGAAGAAACTGAGAGGTGAAACTAGCCTACAGTTGTTTAAAAAGCACTTGTGACCAGCAGAAGACAAGAAGTCCTGGAAGAAATGAAACTTGACCAAAAAGAAGACACCCTAGAAGCTCTACCAAAGACCAAACCCTAAACAAAGGACGGGGGTAGTAGAGAGCAGACAACTTCACCACAAACAACAGACACAGGAGTGTACAGGTTTATAAATGGGAAAAAAGCAGTTAGGGTCTGAAAAAATGAAAGTGTTCGTCACCAAACACCACTAAGTCTTCCAAAAAAGTCAATAAAAGGTCTCAACAATTCCAAAGGTCAACAAATGGTTTAAAAGATGAAAAAAACTTTAAGGAGAGGTTCTATGACTTGAATCAATAATTAAAAACCTTATGCAATCATCAAAGGGATCCTACAGCACAGTCAGCAAATCACCACAGGGTTGAAACACAAGCAAACCACAAATTGAATGCTTCAGGAAATGTACTCTACTATGTAGTAGAGAAACTCGCGCCCATGCCAAAACGGGCGCTACTGTATATACAGAACAGTAGCGTATGGGCGCTACTGTACATATATCAGAGTAGCGCTCATATTTCAAAGGTTTGGAAACTGACTTTGGAAGGTATAAAAACTGATGAAAGCAGGCAAGACAAAGACAAGGGATACCTAAAAAGGTTCTTAACACATCGAAGAAATCAAAATAAACTGAGAAGACACCCAAAAACAAGGTTTCCTAAAGCCAAAAACTCTATATCCCCAGCGGAGTCGCCAGTCCGTTGGCGGATATTTCTACCCTATAGTCAGGAAACTAAACTATCAACTTGGTTGGGGTGACAGGTAAGTGCATTAATGTTATTACATAGGCATTTACAAAAGAAATAGATTGTAGATTTAGGGAACACACCTTTTAACCGGAGTCTGATCCTAGCCTTGACTCGATCCTGTGTCCAGCTTCCAAATCTACTTTTCCTTCAGCAAACCTGCAACAACAATACCTTCCTCAAACATTTTGGGCAACATATAAAGTATGAAATAAACAAAAACTATGTTTAATATTCAACATTGACCAAAATAAATCCAACTTAAAATACCATTTCATAACACATTCAGATTGGAACAAGGAAACACTTCAACCTTTATTTGTCAAAATTAGAATGCAGTACAAATATACCTTATAATGAAGCAGGTTCCTGCAACTAGATTCTGGGCTCTGGCTTTCTTCTGGCTTGGATATCTTCTGCAACAATTTCTCCAATGCAATCTTCTTCAAAGTTTTTCCATTAATCAATCTCACTAATCTCCAATTTCTAACAATCCTTTTTTGTTGTAACCTTGCTCCTTTAACCTTCTTGGTATTTATAGGTTCAAAGAAGCAGTTCAGGTCGAGATGTAGTTATGGAGGAAGTTAGGGAAGTTAAGGAAACTGCCATCAACTAATCCTCCTCGATGAATTAATATATTTTTTAATCATCTTTTAAGATATACGCGACTATTACTCAGTGGAGTAGCGTATAGGGCGCTACCCTATTGTTTAACAACTAGCGCTCATTCAGTTTTAAATGTCGAGCGCTACTTTGATAAGAAGGAGTAGCGTATATATTGATATGGGTGCTACTATTATACACTGGAGTCGCGTATGGGCGCTAGTCTATTTAAGTGGAGTAGCGCTCATACCTCAAAATGATATTTTGTATGTTTTCCAGTATTTTCAGGAAATAGGATGAGTTGTCATATGGTCCAAGGTCAACATGCTCCTCCATCCAAGTTGTCCTTTTGTGTGATCAGCAGCTCAGGGTGATCACGGACGGAGAGGTGCAATTTTGACCTATAACAAGAACTCATAAAGTTCGGTCGCAACGGGCACCTGTTTTATCAAGTATTTCTACCTTGTACTTTTTGGACAAAATTACCAAGTCCATCCACAACTTCGGGCGAACTCGGCGAGTCCTCCCTCCACAGCGGACCAACTCAAGAATTCTCTCCGCAACGACGGAAGGTTCTCATCATTCTTTTACCAAGGTGCAAAGAAAACTTCAGACAAACTTGGCAAATTTCCCCACAACAGCGGAAAACTCACAAAATTCCACCGCAACATTGGAATGACTCCCAAACTTTGGCCGTAATGGGCGGACATTTTATTCAAGTTGCAAAACCTTTAACTCCGGGTGGAACTTACGAGTTTCCGTCGCAACATCGGATAAACCCAACAACTCTCGCCGAAGTAGCGGATAGCACTTACGAGTCTTCGCCGCAACGTCGGGTGAGCTCACCCTTTCCTCGCGCTTTTAGCGGTTATGATTCAATACCAAATGTGCCGAGGTGACCCCGCTGTACGCGCTTTATATGTCGTTTTAAAGCCTCCACCAACCTATTAATTGCCCGCATGTGTCAACCTTTATATAACATTTTGGGGAGTTTTGTTTTGTTTTATTGTTAGAATTTGTACCGGAGAACGCCGTTTCAGAGCTGTTAGACTGATCCAGCTCAGCTCACCAACAGCATAACCAACCTCCATGAGACCAACAATATTTTGCCAGGCAGGTGGCTCTGCCACTATTTCGTTTTACTGCTAAATGTATAAATCTTTTCATGGTAACAATACCCCATGTGAGTTTCATGGCTGGTAGATGTCTACATGTGTTGTTATTTTGGTCATTCCCAAGCCTATATTTTCTAACCATGTGCCCTTTAAGCTTTCCCCTAAGTCCCTTGAACCTACGAGCTTCAACCTTCCTAGCCATCTTTTACCCATCGCGCCACTCACGCTGTCGTCTGAAGAGATCCTGAACGAATAAAAAAAAAAAAAAAAGGAATACAACTCAGTTAGCCCCCCACCTCCCCCCCCACCCGAAATTACTTATCTTGGTTGAGAAAAGTGTATTTGTGCTGAAGAAAAATCTTTGTTTTTATCTTCATTTGGAAATATTACATATTATCATGTCGATATTTTGTTTTAAAATTCCTGCTCTATTGTTCTGTATTGTTTTGCAATCTTATATTTATTCATGTGTAGTTGCTTGACAGGATTAAGCTAGAATGCCAAAGGGTAGCAGAAAGAGAGCTAAGGTGGATGAGCCGGAACTAGCAGAGCCAAGAGTTGAAACTCTGTTTGAGGATACGAAGTCCACCATGGGAGTTCCTCCTAATGTCAAATGGGGAGATGTTTATCGTATGCTCAGAGTCCAAGACATCCCAGGATCACTCTTGGAGGAAGAGCACATCTATCAGAATATCAGAACCTCTGGGATATCCAAAGCCTCCACATATCCTGATCTCTTTCCTTGCTCAGAAGTGATTGGGTGGATCATGGAGCACGCAAACCTGGAAACAAGAGTGTTGTATGATAGCAAAGGAGAGACATTCGCCTCATTCCACCCAGCCTACATTGCAGTATCCTACAAATTACCACGCTCTCAGTAGCCACTGAATGATGAATAGCTGGGGCAGATCGACAATCTTGAAATGGCTAAGAAGCTGCTAATTACAGGAAAGCAGCTCAGGAAAAGAGGCAATGATGAATACGAAGTTCAAAATCTGACGGCCCCTTTTCGGATGATCACCCTTATGTTCAGCAGAATTTTCGTCATGGTTGAAGGAACCATTTATAGGATACAATGGGAACCCATAATCCATTACGTAGCATTCAAAGGAACTGTCTTTGACTGGGAAACTATCCTCTCGAGCAGTTTATCATCCACTGTAGCCGCAGCCCAAGAAGGAATGACTCTGAAGAAATCGATATTCTTCATGTCTTCATATCTTGTTGATTGCATTTTGGCCAAGCTCTCTTTCTCAAAGCTGGGATGCATTTGGGACCAGTCCAACACCCCAGTCTATACTGCCTATAAGATACTGTGGGCTTAGAATTACATGATGCATTACAAACTCGTCTGTGAGGAGTTCATCATACCTCTATATGAACAAATGTTTAGTGAAGAACCCAATTGCTTATTAGAGAATGCCATGGCAATGATGGAAAATTATGGTGATTTCTATTTTTCAGAAGACGGTACTCATATCAGAATGTATGGAGGCTCCAAGCCAACATATATCTTGCCCAGATACACTACTGACTATATAGTCCTGAAAGAAGAAGTTAGGCAAGTTTTTCTTGATGGAGTTGGAGGATTTTTTAATAAATTGTAAAAGGCTTCCTTCCCTTCTCTGCCATTCTATGTGGGAGCCTATAAGTTCTCAGGGGTTGCATTCGTGGAGGAATTCATTCAAGATTTGAAAGCTTTTCATTTTGGAGAAGCAATATTTCATAGAAATGATAGACAAAACAAAGTTGCAGAACACTGTAAATAATTATACGCCCACTTTGATTATGCCCATTATTACAATGAGGATGAAGAAGTATATAGGGGAATCATCAACATGACTGAGTTGCAAATCTGCCGCTACAAAGGTGAAGCAAGTTCTAGATCTACCACTGTCCAAAGTGCTCAAGAATCCAAGTTGTAGAAAGAAAAGGAAGTAGCGGAAGCTCTAGCTAATGAAGAGCAGAGGCTAAAGGAGGAAGCAGATAGAACCTAGAAAGAAATTGCTGACCAGTTGCGGAAGGAGCAAGAACAAGCCCTTAAGCTTCAGGAGGCAGAAACTCTTAGGCTGCAAGAAGAAGAATCCCAAAGGCTTCAGGATCAAGAATTAGAAGAGGCAAGATTGCAGCAAGTTGCCAAAGAGCAGGAAGAAAGGGAGGCAGTGGAAAAGCAGCTAAAGGTTGAAGAAGAAGAAAGACGGCACAAAGCCGAAGAAGAAAACAAGGAAAATGAAGATGCATGAGTTGGTGGTTATAATACACAGGACATGGATATAGGTTCATCCCAATTGGTGCAGACCCCACCCGCTGAAGAGAATGTCCCCATATAAAATCTCCCACTAATCTCTTTCACCCCATAAAAGGATCATACGGTGTCCCAATGGAACATATTTGTATATAATAGGGATAGGAAATCTATTGTTTTGAAGTCAGAGACAAGGTTAAAGATACTTTTTGAGTTGGACATTGTCACCCATCATTAAACTACTGTTATGCAAAACACGAAGCATGCTCCCGTGGCTATGGAAACTGCTGTTTTAGTAGCAACCAAAGCAAGCGAGGACAATGTAATCAGCATAGTCAATAAGTTCAAGCCAACCAAGAAAAGGGCTCATATGCTGCAGTACACCGTGGCCAATGAGCAATCCTATAGGGAACTCGTAGTAAAGAAACATGATAACCTCCTGTCCAATCATAACAAGTTGTTGGATAAATATCAACACCTGGGGGAGGAAAAGGAACAACTAGTAGTACAAATTATGGTACTTGAAGCAAAGAAGAATGACTCTGAAGCCAAATTTGTCCAGTTAGAGGAAGATAAGCAGTTGTTGATTGAGCAGCTAGAACAAGCAAACAACAGAGCAATGGATATGACTTCGTTTCACAAGGAATCCTATGATGTGCTTAAGCAGATGCATGAGAAGCAAGAACTGCTTACCGAATAAGTTTGTAGGCTAAAGGCCATGCTAGACCGAATGAAGGAAATCAACTCTGAGGCTGTCAGGATAAGGAATAAGTATACATGGGTAAAAGAAAATATTTTAAGCCAGATGGAGTGGAGAGAAGGGAAGGTGGATTTCCCCAAGCACCTCCCATTCAAATCTGTGGTTGATTTTAAGGAAGATGTAGCCTTCATGGAATTTTGTAGGAACTGCGGTGCTAAACTAATTACTGTGATCCAAGTTACAATGGGCAAATGTAATAGCCTTTATCAAAAGATTCAAGAAGTGCATGCAAAGTGCAAGGTTGTATTTCCCCACACCCTTGATGAATTTCCAAGTAAAGAGCAGTGCCTCTCCGATTTAAAAGACGGGCTGATCATTTAATTGGAGTATGTTAGGAGAATTGATGTGTTAACCACAGACAATCTTCACCAATGCATCGTGCTACCTTTATTACATGCCCAAATGCTCCATGAAATCGGCCAGACAAAAATAGCAGAAATGCAAGACATCGAGGTAGAGCTCGACAAGCATGTAACCTCTAAGAAGATCTTGCTCCCTTCACCTGCCAATGTTGTCATAAGAGACACTGGTGTTTGGTTCAGCTTTATTGAAGAAGAAGACAGGAAGGCAGCAACAACAGCATTAATCGATAGAGGCACATCATCTAAAACAGAGGCACTAGTTGAGACAGAAGCACTCTCCGAAATGACTACTCCAGCTGAAGCAAAGGCACCGCCCCAAAGCTAGCTTGATAGCTATAATCCATCAATTTTTTCCTTCACTGTTATCGAATCATGAAGTCAAAGGGACAGCTGTCCTCTTTTGTTTCTATTGTGCAAAAGGTTCCACGAGTCACTTAATTTTGTAAAAACCTTTAAAAGAAAATTAAAGGAGTTAAAGAAGAGAAGACAGGTGGTAACCCTAGAGGCAGTTTGTAAACTTATAAATAGATAGTTAGTGAATAGTACAAGGACTTTTGGTAGGTGAAAGACTTTTTTGTCTTGTACGTGAACTATTTCTCTACATGTATAAGGAATTCGATTTTGCCTAATGAAAGCCCGGGACACTACATTTTTGCCTAAAAGATGTGTTGAATGTGTGTTGGATTACTCTTGTATCAGTCATACACTTCGGTGAGATATTTCCTTAGTATTGTGAATTAGTTCTCTGTAATGAACGATTTCTATATTTTTTGTGCAAAGATGTCTGTCTCAAATGAGTAATTGAATGCATTAATTGAATTAAAGCTATCTTTAATATCTTGTATATTCTACTGTGGGTGCATCTTTAGGATTAAATAGCTATATGTCTGATCTTTAGATGTTTCTTTCAGTCTATTACTCATCTTTAATGTTTGCTCCTTGCAAGGATAGATTAGATTTATATATACAATCTTAAATTAGCTTAGATTAGTTACCTGCATTTAACTTAGGGCACTTGCATGTCATCTTTAAAATAAAATACATAAATGGTGGATTGGGCTGCAACCAGTGCTAAGAATAAGAATCTTTAAATCTCACGGTAGCCGAAACCACTAACCGGACGGATTCCCTACACCAAACGGTGAGCAATCTAATTGGGATTTCTTACCAGGGAGAATCCCTTGATGATTGATTCTACGATCTCCGAGGCATCAACACACTGTGAATCAACTCGAGAGGAGATGAGGCTCTCTTTTCCTTTCCTTTCTCAAACTTGTGCTCTGGATGCTTTCCAATTAAGCAAACTTGACAAGTGCCTTTAGCAAATATGATGTTTGGGAGGCCTTCGACCATGTTCTGATTGTGCAGTTCTTGCAAATATTTGTAGTTGAGGTTCCCAAACCTCTCATGACAAATAATGCTAAATTCATTTGCATCGGTAAGAAGTGCACTTTGAGTTGAATAAGGCATGAAATGAGAGAACTCATAAAGTTTGGAATGGTGATATGCAATTCCTTGTGCAATGATTTTTCCAGAAGAGATCTTTGTTATCTCAACAACATTAGGGGTAAAAATAACTTTCTTTGGAACTCCTGTATGGGTCATCTGATAGACTGAAAGGATATTAGCTGCCAAAGTATGGACATACAACACATCATTGAAGTATCCATGATCAATGTTGATCCGTCCAATTCCCTTTGAAGGAACTTCTGAATCATATCCCATTAGGATTGAAGGCCCAACAATAGGTTCGAATTATGAGAAGAGATATATGGATGCAGACATGTGTCTGGAGGCTCCATAATCTATGATGAAGGAAGATGAATTCAAAGTGTCAGACATGATTACATAACATCACTCCTGATCTTCTGATTTAGAATTAAGTTATTTCCTCCTGGAATCTGCAGGTACTGGAAGGTTGTTCTTCTCTAATAGCTAAGCCATGAGATCAATTGTCTTCTTCATGCAATCACTTTTAGGATGAAAACCTTTGTTGCAGTATGGAAATTTGGTCTTCTTGTTTTGATTCTGATTGCCTCTCTTATAATTTTACGTTCCCTCCAAATATTTGGGAGAATCCTTTCGCTTCTGATCATACTATTTCTTCTCCTCGCCTTTCTTCTTTCCTTTACCATTTGCATTCGTGTCTTCTCCATCAACAAGATCTTGATCCCTAAATGGTTTTATGACTCCCATTTGTACCAATTTCTCCTGCTCCTTTGTGAGAGACAGGATGAAGGCATATAGACTGGTCATCTTCCAATTTGGGATGGATAATTTAGCTGTTTGGAAGGTGGATACAAATACAAAATAGTTCGGTCCCAATTTTGACAGAATAGAGAGAATTATCTGCTCATCCTTCTTCTCAATACGACATAGTTTTAGTTGCACAACCAAATTATTGAATTTTGTAAAGAAGTATGTAATGATTTCTAAGCCGTTGAGGCTCAGAGAGATCAACTAATTCTCCAATTGATTCCCTCTCAAATCATCTTTCTTCCCAGATAAATATTCAAGCTTTGTCCAAAACTCCTTGGGAGTTTTCATACCGGATAAATGGAAGATGAGATCCTTAGAGATGCTAAGACACAGCTATCCATATGCTTCATCAAGATTATTTAGGTATTTGGCTTTATTTGATGAAACATTTGGTTCGAATTCAATGCCATTGAGCACTCTTTAGAGACCTTTGTTGCACATGAATATCTCCATATGATCCTTCTTCGAATAAATTGAAAGGAGGGAGTTTTGGTATTGAAGATAGATCCATTTTAGATGTTGCTTACACTACTGATGATGAAATAACCTTCCAAAACACTGCAAAAATGTTGCAATTTACTTTGGAAATGTATCTTGAAGGGTTCCTAAGTTCTCACAATCTCCGATACCATGTGAAATTCCACACGATAGAATCACAAAGTTGAAAAACCTCACTAAATTCACAAAGCTTTTACATAAATAATTAGGAAGAAAAGATGCAGAATTCACTTATGGAATTGAAACTCAGAAGAAAATTTATTTTCTCTCTATCTTACAACAAATAGCTAGTAAACAAAATATTTTACAATGGGGATAGTTTGATAGCCTTTGGTAGGATTCAATTCACCTCAAGTGGTAGGCTTAGTTTGCATTGGAACCATCACCCGATAAGGTCTAGTGGCCACTAATGATGAATGGTTAGTCAACTGAGGCTGATTGGCGCATGATTGAGTCATTGGTGATAGAAATTAGGGGACGAGACTCCAAGGAAACACATAACTGACTTGTAGTGGTCAAAAGAGGTGCTCCAACACTCAGTTGTAGTGAGACTAGGCGTAACAATCCGTTAGCAAGGAAATAAAGGGGACAAGGTGCCTTAATTCATGGAACTGACTATACTAACTCCTAAAATCATGCATGAGGGCACATTTGCACTTCAGTGATGCGGATAATGCGCTCTGAGTGGATAATTAGGCTAATGATGAGCAAAATGAAGTATTAGGGGGCCAAAAAAAGGACTAGGTGCTAGGAGACTCACCTACCAATGCATGGAATGCATGCAAGATGCATGGATTGCTTGCATGCATGAAAAACCAAGGTTGAGAGGGTTAGAATGTTCCAATAAGAAGATAAAACACAATGTTGACACACTATGAAAACATTCATGCTCAAATAGGTTAAAACTATTGATTTCAATTCTCATGAACAATGTGTATGGCCTTGATCCACCATATATAACCTAATATAGTACACAGAGTTTTTTTGTGTAAACGTAGTGTAAATGAACCATTTGGGGGTCTAGAAGTGGTATTAAACCACTATCTTTTATAAAAAACTATAGCAATGGTCACATAGCATCATAAAAATATCATTAGAATGATCAATGGTAACAAACATTTTTTTACAATTGTCAAAAGTTATCAAAAAGAGTATTAGTGAGAGTCATTGAAGGATCATCACTAGAGGTGTCACCAAAGAGATATTTAGCAATGGGCCATTAAAAACCCTCACCAAAAGTGTCATTGAAAAAATATTTAGTGACAAACCTTAAAGGAATGTCTCCAAAAACAATTACAATGATGATTTTGTAAGGTCCGTCATCATAAGTGACTTTAGTGATGACCCTTTAAGTCTCGTCACAAGAATGGCCCTCGCCAATGGGTATTAATGAGGGACACTAAAGGATTGTCAGTAGAGATATCACCATAGAGATAATTGGCAATGAGCCTTTACCAACCCTCACAAAAAGTGACATTGAAAAGGGATTTGCTGATGAGCCTTAAAGGAATGTCTCTAAAGACAATTACAATGACAATTTTTTGAGGCCCATCATCATATGTGACATTGGTGATGACCCTTTAAGGCCCATCACAAACATGACCGTCATAAATGGCCTTTTTATTGTAGTGTTAATAATTTAAATGATTTAATGGATTATTTAAGTGACATGGTAGAAAAGATATGAATTATAAGGCCGACACTTGACAAAAGGATGTTTATTTTCCCATATGCACCCTTTCCTCTTCCCCTCTACTAATCATATCCCCTCTAGTCCTCTATATACAGTCATTTTATACCATTATATCATATATCAGCATAGATATTTTCATATATGTAAGTCATATGACCAGCCTAACACATAGCCCATATACAGATATTTACATCATACATGCCTAGCCATTCCCTAGTTAGGCCTTGGCCTTGAGTTTCACACTAGGAATCCTTACTATCATATTTACAATATTTTACAGCATATAGTTAACACATTCCAAGGGTCAAAACAAGGGTATACATTCCCCTCTCCTTGGAATAACACCATCCTTGATGTTTTCTAAAAAATCAAAATAAAAAATGCACATGCCTCTTTCATGGCATCCTACAGCTCCCATGTAGTCTCACTAAAGTTCTTCCATTGCACCTTCACCTACCCAATGGTTCTATTCCAAAGGAATGTTATCTACCTCATTTTTTACCTGAGTATGTAACAATGTAATTATGTAAATATTGATGAAATGCCTAGAATCTAGACATGAATGGTCTAGTGTGACTAAATTTCGTAATTATGTATATTATTATTTTTAATATAAAAACCATGACTACTACATATTAAGAAGGATCAAGAAGGGATGGGTGGCTATAATTCCACAAGAGAGAGTGAGAAGGGGGTTTAAGGGAGAGACGAACCTAGTGATTTATAATTTAAAGTCATTATCATATGTTTTATAAATCTTCTTTAGTTTAAATTACATCAACCTTAACTTGGGTTAATTATCCTAAACTTGGGGATTAGTTGGGAAAACTGTGAACTTCCCATAGGCTCCACTTCTCATTCTCATCATCCATCCATGACATTGATCTCGTTCTTCACATGCATATAATTAATGAGAATCTAGTTCATTCATCATTCTTCTATCATTTAGGCATCATCATTCTACCTTCCATCACTGAACCATCGCCTATACCTTAGCTTGGAGACATAACCCGTACTATACTTGAGAGACATACCTCAGAATAATTGAGTTCCTTGGATTTTTGACATGGAGAGTCCTTGGACGGCCTGTGCTGGAACCCTAGAAGGGAATTGGGGAAAAATAGCTCAAGGGATAGTTTACTTAGAGAAGAGAACCTAACTAGGGACTTTTAACTAAGAGAAGAGAACTCCATTCCTTTGGTTGTGTTGGTTAATGGGGGAGGATTATTAGTGGATTGGGATAATTGTAGAGTGGAAATTTGACACCTTATGGATTGATAGTCGCATATCAGGGTTTCCCTATGTTATAGAGAGAACTAATATAATAGAGTGCCTACGGTTGGGAGGAATTTATTTTGTCTACAGTCAGTTGGATTATATTTCCAGATAAGTCTCCATTTGTGTATACAATGTTTTGTTTTTATATCTGTTATGTATATTATTTAATCACTATTATATTAGTATTTAAATGCATGGAATTATTGGCATTGAATGAATGCATTCATATAGAAAATGTTTGTAACATTCTCATATATGTTTATATTAACTATGGGTGATCATTTATATATTTACTGTGAAATTTCTATGGCCTTGATGCCATGCAAGAATTTTACAAGCCAAGATCTAGGAACAAATTAGTCCTCATAAAGAATTTACACAGAGTTTAGCATAAAATAGAAGAAATATTGAAACAAAAATACATGAGATAGAACACAATTGATGTAAACTCCACTTCTCTATTATTCAATAAGATGTGTACAATATATAAATTCTCTCAAGAGACAAAATCGAGAGGCTTAGTGGTGAGTTGAGTAGCTCACATTAATGCTAGGCTTAGTGGAGTAATTCCCCCAATCTATGACATTGTGCCAAGTGTAACTATTGTATTGGGCCATAATGAGGTCCAGTGAACCTATGAGGACCATGAGGAAGTTATGCAAGTGAATAAATGTGGATGGAATAATTATGAGGGAGAATTAGGTGGTTTAGGGCTTTGGTAGTGGCCATTAATGAGCAATTTGACCAAATCTAGTGCATTAGTGCCCTTGGTCCAACCTTATCCCCTAAAACATGGAATTAAATGAATTAAGTAGAGTTCCTTTGACTCCCCAGAATAATAAAATGGGCACACTTGTGGACAAACTTGGCTATTATGGAAAACCACTAGTATAATATGTGGACAAACCCCCTAAACTAGGCACTATGAAGCCAAACCATGGAACAACTTACATTAAACACTTGGAACCTTATGCAAGGATTATTAACCAAGGCCAAGATGGGAGTTATGTTCAAACACCTCCCCCTAATACAAAATTGCTATGAGCAAAGAAAATCATTATGAGGGCCCAAGAAACAAAGGATTATGGTCACCATTTTTATTATTCATCCATATAAGTGAGGAAAGAGGAAAAACCACTTGGGGAAAATCCTCCCTCTAAAATGGAGATGAAATACACCAAAATAAACTGAACTAATCCAAAACTCAAGTAGGTGTGAACTTGATCATATGTCCTAAGGAACCTTCTTCTTTGGAAGAAGTGGATGTTGCTCCTGTACTTGGATTAGATGCTTGATCTCTGCAACTGTGGAAGCAAGTGAAAGCATGTGCTCTTCAGACTTGATCATCATACCAAATGTGGCTAGAAAAAATCCAAATGAGACTTGATGAGCTTGAGAATCAATCCCAAGTGAATAATAATGTCCTCCATCTTTTGTGCAATTCAGATGGAATTTGTGGTAAAAATTATGAATTTTAGCCAAATATGGGTGAAATTATGCATCGGTGTTGAAATTTTTTTTGTTCTATTAACTGATGGAAATACCAATATAAGGAAGAACCAAGAATATCCATTTTTGTTGGTTGATAGAATAATTTTCCAATACTGGGAATGGACAGCTATAAATTTGAGTTAGCCACTTTTTATGGAAAAATGCCAAGTGTAATTATCTTGGAGCCAGTTGTTTGAAAATTCGAATTTTGAAAATTTTGAAAAATTTCATGTGGACCCCCATAAGTGCCACGTGGATGGTGATACATGAAGGTTCCACATGGATGGTGTGATGTGAAGGTGCCACATGGATTCCAGATGATGTGGATCTACCACATGGGTGAGTGGTTGTAATGTGCACCAACCAAATTAACCGAGCACTAGAACCTAACCCATAGGTTTATAGAAGCTTAACACATTAGTGTTAGATCTAACAAACCATGCAACTAGAGGATAAGAACCAAAGGCCAGGAAAAAAATGGGCTAAACAGCATCGATGAACATGATCGATTGAAGCCGATCATAATCAATGGTTACGATTCAGAACACGTCCATAAGTTACATGAGACTTAATAACAATCAGTCAACGTGTTAGGTGAAAATCATAGTTATAGGTGGCACAATATAATTGGTAACGACTTGGGTTGGAGGATTTTAAAAACCACTTTCCCATCGAGGTGTTACCACTCTCAGTAATGGAACATCACTGGTGCATTTCTACCCAATGGCAGGTGATATGGTGACCTGGTAGATCTGAAGAGTGACCTGGACACGTTACCAGATGACATGTAGAATCCGTCTGACACATTATCAGACATGTGTCATGACACATCAACACCTTGCCATGTCAACATCATGCCACATTTGTATAAAAGAGAGTAACAGTCTCCCACATATGAAAAACTTAGGTCATGTTTATTCCCATACTATAGCTTATAAGAGTTATGAAGGGGATTTCAAAATATGAGTAAGAAATATTACAACTTCGTTGAATAAAATACATACTATAAACTTGGATTCTTAACCAATACTCCAAACTTGTGTTAAAATGTCATAGAAAAAGAGAAACTCTATTAAAACTATAAACTTTGATTTGATTTTAGTTGGATATGAAGAGTAGTATTTTATTTGTGCATGATGAAATCACATGTAGGATATTAAAGAAAAATATGCTATAAAAAAAACTCTAAAATGTGACAACATTGATGTGCCTGAACATTTCCAATCAGTGTGAAGGCTTGCTGGTATTTCAAATATTGGCTCAATGAGTGCATCTAATTTTGTTATTCCAATAACTATCTATGTTTTTGGAATATAATTGTAATAAAAAATTTCTAATATTTATGTATACTTTTTTGTTTTTATAGTGCCCATTAATTTCAGCAGGACATGAAGTACTCCATGTAGATAGTAAAGTGAAAATATTAAATCCCTATGACAGTGCTATTGTTGGGATTGGATGAATTCATTCATTTTGTGTGATCCATGGAGTGGCATTGGGTCATGAAGATGCAAATGTAATTCTCATTAACGTCACAAGTAACATCCCCCTTCCATATGAAGATAAAATAGACGGATGTACCCATTTGAAGAGGATGGAAGGGAGTTTCTATCGATGGCCAAGGAAGTATTTGGAAAATTGATCAATGTAGATGATTTTCATGTTATTTTCACAAAGCTCGATGTTGTTGCTATTTTTATTGAGAGCGTGGAACAATGTTGGATTGTTGTCATGGAATAGCAATGGATCAGTGATCATCATGATGTTTTCTGAATTAGTGGATATTTAGTTGCAAACTTAATATTCTAGCACTTGGATTTTTTGTATATTGTATTACTTGACTCTTTGTCTAGTTTACATAGTTTTCAAACCAAACTAATGTTTAAGTGACACCTCAAATAATGAGAAACAAGTGTTTCCATTTTCTAGCATACAATGGAAACCTAGGAGTTGAATATGAGCTCTATCTCCAATATTGTTTTTATCTTTAGAGTAGTCTTTGTCCTGCTAACTCTACTTCCTTAGTACTCTCATCACTTATGTATTGAATTTAGTTTGAAAATTTGCGTATCTGTTTGCAACATTGAACTCTGTTGATATGTCTCCCAATGTTGCATCTAAATAGGTGCATCTCTACCAAGATTTAGACTTTAGGGACTATGCAAACACTCTTCAAATACAAGTAGAACTGACAATGAGTGACCGGAATGAATGCAGTTTCTAGTTTTATGCTCTTAAGTGAATGATAAAAGTAAGACAACATATGAGATAAAAAAATTGATGGTTCTTCAATTGGATTTAATCCTAGCTATTGCCATTTTTACATGAGATATGATTTGAGATTCTTCTGGATAGAATGTACACAAGTTGACCTTTTTTTTTGGCTGAATATTGTTGCAACTTTCAAGGACACTGTACATGTCAATTTCATGTGTTTCTTTAATCTATTATTGTTGTGAAAGAAAGTGCACATTGCAGTCTTGTTATCTAATTGGTTTTGCATTGAATTCTGAACGCAGAGTGTTTGTTGTTGACATTTGAACCCATATTGTCAAAGTTCAAAATGCTACGTTGATATTGGTTTGTATAGAATATTTATATAATATGTCTTCCAACTACCTGTTGGTGCATGTTTTCTCCCTCAACCTTGTTTGCGGGAATTACTTACAACCTACCATGAATGTAGTACCATTTATTTTTGTTGGGTTGTTGGGATGACTTGAATTAGCCAATGCATGGCCTAACAATATTGTGGCATAAAAAGGATTGATGAAACCAATATCCAAGTATATTCCTAACTATTGAACAATGAATTGTTTTGTTGGATTAGCATATTCCTGAATGAGATAAAATGAATCAAGATAGTTGGGTGAATGTATCTTCATGTTTTGATTCATAGATGGCCATTTTTCTAGAAATTGGGTCCTAATCAATTGTTTTTATATATTGATATAGTTAGAAACTACTGCAAATTAGGAGATATGATGTTTTGAATATTGATGTCTCATAGTTTATGTTTTAGGGGAGAAGTTGGTCAATGCTTAAAGTGATCCATCTTGGAAACTTGACATGTTTGATAGGAAGATTGAGGCATCTTCTGCAAAAATGTTTTTCCACTATTATGGTAGCTTCTTGACCAACTGAACATGTTGGAAGAATACATGTGGATAAACTTGACAAGTTTGATAGGAATATTGAGGCATCCTCCACATAAATGTATTTCCACAATTATGACAACTTCTTGAATAGCTAAACATGTTGCAATATTACATGTGGATAGGTTGTTTGAGAAACTATATTTCCTTTACATTGTTTATGATGCTACAATCATTCTAACCTAATGTATGATTTCCTTCTCATCTTAGAGGATTATCATAGGTCTTTGTTTGGGGAAGACTGATTGAAATGTTGTGAATGCAGTGTGCCTATATATATTCTTCAGGTTCCTAGAATGCCTCTTATATAAGTACGTGAGTTCACCTTCCATGCTGATGCTTGAGCTGCTGAATGTACATAATTTTAGAAGAAGGTAACTATATTCTTGATTTGGTATTTTCAAAAAATATTCTATTTTAATGTGGTTATGCTAATTTTCTAAAAATCACACACAGTTTCTGTAAAAACTGAATTTGTTAATGAAATGTAAGGAGGAATATGAAGCTGCAAAGAAGTTCAGTGGTCATTTCCAAGTCTAGTTTTCATGCAAATCTTCCATTATTTATTTATGTAGTATATTGTAATATGTGTACATGGTACAAGACAATAATTTTGATTTGTCAAGTCTTGACAACTATGTTTTCATACTACTTGGCTATTCTAGTTTTGTCTAATGGCTTTACCATTAAGATGCCATTTACTCAATTTAAGTTCCTTTTTTTAAAAGCTTCTTCTCAACACGATTGAGGCTAACATGCCCAGGTTTATCATTACGCAAGATCCATCATCAAAATTAAATTCATGCAATTGTATTGCATTTTAGAAACCTCAATTAGTTGATGGGCATCGTTCATTGCATTTCATTATATATTTGAATATTTCTCCAAAGAAAGAATGAATTAGGTATATTTTAATGCTAATAATTGTTAACAGATGGGAGCATAAACATAGATATAGTTGAAGGAAAATAAGTTAATAGTGGAAGATGCCTTGAATGCAACAAAGGTACTAAGGTCACAAGTAACATCCCCTTTCCATATGAAGAAAAACGAGATGGATGTAGTCATTTCAAGGAGAAGGAAGAAAATTTTAGTTTGTTGCCATTGTAATATTAGGAAAAGTCATCGATGTAGATGATGTTTTCATCTAGTATATGGAGACAGTTTTGTCATGGACTAGTACTGGATCGATGGTCATCATGTGTTAGTGGATATTCAGTTGGAAACTTAAATGTATTGTATCATTTGATTTTTCATATAATATAATGTATCACATTCAAATTTTATATAATGTTTGTACTTTATATTGTTTAGTGCTGTTAACTTGTTGAAATAATATATGTTAATTAATACAAGTATATTTATTGCATATATGAAATTTATAATTATGGTTTAGGTATATAATTTTATATATTATAATTTGTTTCATTTATATTAAATCAACATGAGATTGTATGACATTTTTAAAGATTATTCACACTAATTTATATTGAATAATAATGATGAATGAAAATAAAATGAATATAGAACTACTAAATTAGTAATTTATATTGAATATAAAACTACTATAGTACTAGTAATAAATATAACGAATATGGAACTACTAAAACAAATATAAATCGCTAGTATAAAATGATAAATTTGAGGTTAAAAAAACTTAATAAATTTGTATATATGCCAATATTTTTGTGTTGGTGGCTAATAGTAGCTAATTTAGAGCTTCTTATAGTGTGACTAACTTTGAGTTGTATTTCACTAGCCATTAATGGGTTGATTTGGTTCATCAACTTGTAATATATTTACTTGTTTATTTGGTCAGTAATTGTGACAATTAATGACCAAATAAATGAGTAAATATGTTACTCAATTAATGACCAAATATATGAGTAAATATATTACAAGATAATAAATCAAGGAAACTATTTAAGGACGAATAAAAATATGACTAAAAGTTAAGTGCATTAAAAGAGACTATAAATTAAAGTTACTACTAGTCGTCGACGCAAAAGTATATACAAATTTTAGTTTTTTAGTCACAAATTAGCCATTTTGTACTAGTGGTCCAATTGAAATAAATAATCAATTAAATACACATAGATTGAACGCTGAAAGATGCAATAAATAACCAATGATGCTAAGTTACTAGAAAACTAGAAAAGCACCGTCAAAGAGGGTGAATTGTTGGTAATGTGTCCTTCCTGTGGAGTATGTCCTCACATTCTACATCACCAATAAAAGGAATTTGACAAACTAGTGAGTACATGAATATCAATAATAAACATGAGAACATAAGTAAATCATGAAAATATAAAATCTAATATATGAATGACCAACTTACTAGGGAATGATTTCATAACCCAAAATACATAAGTTGTAAACACAAGAATCAATGCCCATAGTTACCCAACCACAAGAAACACTTTATTTACATACTTAAGCATTTGAAGATCAATACAACTTGGTCAAAAATAGAGACGCTTGAATAAATAATCTTATAATTAGAGGGTTCTAAAAGTAATCTACCTGTAGTGAACTGATCATTTTTCGATGTCATAATATGTTCAAGATTCATAAATCACATTGCAATACATCTACAAGGTTCTCAAATAAGTAAAAGTTATGAGAAGATGGATTATTATATTAGAAGAAGTGTTATTTTCTAATACTTTAAGGACTGGCCATTTTAAAGATGAGAATTTTTAATATACCTAATGTATATTATTACTAATGTAAAAATGTTTTAAACAATTATTATGTAATAATATCTATAAATCATAATGTATGTATGTTAATTATTCATTTTATATCTATATATCTATATATATATATATATATATATATATATATATATATATATATATCAAATTCATGCTAGCACAACTTTCCTCCTTCAAACAACCCTTTAGCATGTTAATGTAAATATCAAAAAGGGTATGGGATAGGGGACAACCTTGTTTGACTTCTATATTATTATTAATCTCTTCTGAAGAGCCCTCATAGTTCCTAAAGTTGGGAATAACCTTCTCATACAACCTTATTGCAACAACTCTCAACTCAAAAGGGATTTCTAGCTCTTCTAATATATTCCAAAGGTTACTTCTATGCACTAAATCAAATGTGTTTCTAAAGTCAACAAAGCAATAGATAAGATTGGTTTTATTATTGTGACACTCCTCATCAATGATCTTAAGCATAACAATGTGGTCCATAGTTGAATGATAACTATGAAATATTGCTTGGCCTTTAGATATTTTTCCATTCCTTTCTATCCATATGTCGATCTTGTTTTCCAGAATAATTCCATATAATTTGGCTAAAAGAGGGCTAATCATAATGGTCCTATGATTATATGTATTGTTTTTATCTCAACTTTTAAAATTAGCAATACGGCTGATTTTTTTCCAGGGTTTAGAGAAACCTTGCTTGACTACTAAATTGAAGAGCTTATGGATGTAAGCGATGTGGAAAGGTCCACCAATTTTCAATACTTCTGCTTGGTATACTTCAATTTCCTTAGCTTTCTCTTTTGTGAGTAGCTTAACACCATACTCTATGTCTTCTAAAGAGAAAACTTATTCCTTTGTAGAAAGGGTTTGAATGTTGTCCATGACATCAAGGGATTCATAAATATTTTTAAGATAGGAATTCCAATCCATTAATTGAATCATATTATATTCATTAGTTCTACGACTCAGAATTTGTCTCCATAATTTTTTAGGATCTACCTCACAAATGTGCAAAAGGTTCACTTCCTTTTTATTTATATAGCACATTTTTTTTTCTTTTAATTAGCAATTTGTACCAAGATATATTGTCAATTTTTTAGGACTCGTTGGAAGCAACCCTAATGGATTTTCTAACATTATTGCACTCTTGATCATACCAAGGTCGGTCATTCTATAAAAATTTATTGATGACACTGTGATAGAGAATTTTTTAATGGAATTGGAGAGGGTTGTGGTAAAATTATGATAGAGGTCCTCAATATTGTCCTTAGTTAATATTATATTTAATTCATTATTTAAATCTCTTAACAATATATCAATTTTATTTTTATTGAAGATCAAATTCTTTTGGTTATTATAATTCGCATTTGTAGGGATTATGTGTATCCTTGTTAAAGTTTAGAGTTAGATTTAAAGGTCTGTGGTTAGAGCCATGATCATGGGCATTTGAGATGTTAAAATTAGATATCGCATCATGTACGACACTACTTCTCAAACAATGGATACAAGTTTGGATTTTGGCTTCTTCATAAGACCATTGCAAATTATTAGATCTTGAGAACTAAAAATCTTGATTAGCTCGGTACCAAACAAATTCTCAACCAAGTATTCAAATTTTCTTTTGTGTCTACTAGCTAAAACAAGGTCCTCATCCAGCCATAAAGGATTGGGGTTAGAATCATTGCTTTAAGACGTAATAACTTGGTTAGTTGCTATTCTAGAATTAAAGTATCTTAGCGAGAGGATATTGTCTTCATTTTTTAGGCTGGAAATATCTTGTTCCAAGACATATGTAATGTATCTCTTTGGAAAAATTAGGTACACTAGCTCAATTTCATCAACTGGGCTAGATTTTCCCAACTAGTTCCTAACACCAATGGATTTCTCCCAAATTTGACACCGGGGTGTTCTACAGACTTAGAAAAATATGCAACACACTTTGATAGACCAACAAAACTTTATGGAAGGTATACTCAAGATTCTACTTCAACAGAATGTACTTTTTCGAGTACATCACACTTAGGCAGACTATTTTGGATAAACCAAATTATCGAAGGCAACTTCCCCAGGAATTATATGGAAACTCATATACTTAGTGCAATACGGGAAGTAGGGCGAATTTGAAAACCCCAAAATTATATGGAAGATATAAGACTCAAATATTAGGTTTTATTCTGCAATTTGTGGAAACTAAGAGAAAGTTCGAATCCGGGATAGCTCAACTAGGAAGTTTCCTAACAATTTTGAATGGCATTGGGAGGTCACGATTTTCTGATATGGTGCTTGGTATGGGTTCATTTCTATCTTATATACATTAAAAAAATTTCAAATTATTATTTGGAGGTGCATAGGTCAATTTATTGCATCAAAACTTAAAACTAGATAGATTTTACAATGCATTGAGCATTGGAGAAATGGAATGCTGAAAATAGAGAAAGAATTTGTAGAGAAAGGAATATAACTCTGATTTTATTATTATGAATTTTCAATTACATATTTAGTATGCATAGAACAACATCCATGTATCATAGAGATTAGACCCACAACTACTACACTGTTACAATACCACACTGCTAACAACACATTGAAACTACTAGAAACTTCAACTGGAATGAAACACACACTGGAAATACTATATGTTGCTGCAAAAATATCAATGAATGGACAGAGCGTCAACTCCTCACTCACCAATTTAAATTGCTAAGTCACTCCAACTGGTTACATTAGATAGAGGGGCACATCTCCCTACTAGTTTGCAAGGGACACATCTCTTAAGCAACTCAATAAGAATTTGAATAATCAACAAGATTGCTTCCACTAGTATGCCATGCCTCCCTTTTTAACTTGGAATATTAACTTGTTTCCAATACTAGATCCCAATACCATGGATTGATGAAACCACAAAACTAGTTTGTCCACTTAGTCAATACTAGTGGCAAATACCATGGAACATCCAAAACCATCCATTAGGTAATTGAGTGATCCTTATCCTCATTCAATGTGCCCATCAAATTCTTTGACCAAATATTCCCCCTTTTTAGGGCACCTTGGATATCCAAATTGGAGGGTGTGTCCAAGCTAATGAGGGTCTCTTTTGACATGTTAGATGCAATAGAAAACCGGAAAAATAATAATCCATCAATTTACATGGATATTTTGAGACACATACACAATGAATCTTGCGATGAGTAAAAAACATGAAACGTAGGAAATTGAATGATGTTTTTGAATCTATTGCAAATTTTCTTAACTATCTAAAGTTTGATCGTTTTTAACAGACATGTTATATTTTTTGGAAAAATTACAAGGTATATGTTTTTGTGGGTGTAGCCTTTGAGTGCCTAAATGATGGAATCAAGTTACAAAATTGGTAGACATATAGAGAACATCTAGTACTAGTGCACCACTATTTTTCCAAAAAATAATAATAATATTTAAGTTTTTTTTAATTATCTAATTGATCGAACCTCGAAAACAGTATGCCAAGTGTGGGTGCAGCCTTTGAAGGTCTTAATGCAATTATTTCAAAATGGTTTTTTATAGCATCTAGAGGTCAGTGTCCTTTAGTGTTCCATACAATTTTTTTCCAAAATGGTTGAGAAACAAAATAATTATGGATGAAACACTAACAATCTATTTTTTAGTTGAGTCATGACACAAGAAAAATAAGAAAAAAATAGAAAAATATATACATTCTTTTTAAAAATTACATGTGTCTAAAATTTCATAAAAAACGATGGTGTGCAGCATACTGTAACCAACGGCTAAACATGGGCATATTGAGAAAAATGGTGAGATGCCTAATTAGCTATGGTTTACCATATTCCATACCACAGGTTTGGTTAACCCGATGCTAAGTCTGGAGCAGACACATAGGAAGAGTGATGACACCCAGACAGGTGACAAGGCTTGGTCTTAGTGCTAAGAAACATGAGCGTGTTTATTTTAAATTCAAATTATCCTTTCCTACCTATCTGGGTGCCATGAAAACCAAAACGTGTATGCGTTTTAGCTATACAAAACACGTATGAGTTTTGTAGAGCTAAAACACATGCACGTTTTATAGAGATAAAATGCGCAGGCATTTTGGTAAAAATAAAATTAACCTTATCGGTAAGGGAGAGGAGGGGGGTTGGGGGGGTATGGTTTTAGGGAGGATTATGGTAGTTAGAGGGAAGAAGGTGTATGGGGAGGTGGTAAGTGGTAGGGGGGGGGGAATTACAAGAGACAAAGAGTGAGAGGAGTAGGGGTAGGGGGAGTAGGAGAGATAGAGAGAGGGGTAGGTTTAGGGGAAGTAGGAGAGAGAAAGAGAGGGTCGGAGGGTGTGGTTATGGGTAGGGAGAGTAGGAGGGGGGTTAGAGAGAGAGAGGGAGGGTTAGGGTTAATGAGAGAGAGAGAGAGAGAGAGAGAGAGAGAGGCAAGGGTGTTAAGGTGTTGGGGGAGAGAGAGAGAGAGAGGAAAGGGTGTTAGGGTGTTGGGGGAGAGAGAGAGAGGGATAGGGGTAAGGTGTAGGTGGAGGAGTAAGGGAGAGAAAGAGTGAGAGATGGGGTTAATAAGGGTTAGTGGGGAGAGGGGGGAGAGAGACAAAGATGAGGATGGGGGTTAAAGGTAGGGGGAGGAGTAGGAGGGTGAGAGAGTTATAGAGGGAGTTAGTAAGGGTTATGAATATGAGAGAGAGAGAGAGAGAGAGAGCATAGGCCTTAGTTGCATGTGAGAGAGGGGGGTGTTAAGGGATTTAGGCTGAGAGAGAAGGGTAGGGGATACAAGTAGGTGGAGGAGTAGATAGAGAGAGCCCAAGGGTGGAGGGGTAGAGGGTGTGGGTGATTAAGGGTAGGGGGAGGAGGTGATATGGAGAGAGAAAGAGATAGATATTGTGGTGGAGGGAGGTGTAGAGGGAGGAGTGGTGTTAGCAGAGAGAAATAGATAAATATCAAGGTGGGGGGAGGGATAGGAGTTTAGGGAGGATTAGGGAAGTTAGAGAAAAGGGAGGTATAGGGAAGGGGAAGAGAGAGAGAGATAAGGAGGTGGGGTGTAGTAAGTGGTACTGGGAGCAGGATTAGGAGAGACAAAGAGAGAGGGGTTTAGGGGTAGAGAGAGAGAGAGAGAGAGAGAGAGAGGAGGGGGTGGTTATGGGTAGGGAGAGTAGGAGGGGGTTTAGGGGTTGTGAGAGTGTGAGAGAGAGTGGTGGGGAGGTTGTTAGTGGTTTGGGGGAGAGACAGAGAGGTGGGGGTTAGGTGTATGTGGAGGAGTAGTGGAGAGAGACAATGAGAGAGGGGATCAATGAGGGTTAGGGGGAAGAGGAGAGAGAGAGAGAGAGAGAGAGAGTTAGTGGGTTGTGGGAGAGAGGGAGGGTTGGGGGTTAGGTATAGGTGGAGGAGTAGGGAAAAGATAGAACAAGGGAAGAGTTTAGTAAGGGTTAGGGGGGATATGGGTGGGGGGGGGAGAGAGAGAGAGAGAGAGAGAGAAAGAGAGGAGGAGGAGGAGGAGGAGGAAGAGGGGAAATTAGAGGTAGGATTAGGAGTAGGGGGGTGAGAGAGGGAGAGGGAGGGGGTTAGAAAGGGTTAGGGAGAGGAGGGGATGGGAGAGAGAGGAAGGAATGGGGGTTAGTGGTAGGGGGAGGAGTGTGTGTGTGTGTGTGTGTGTGTGTGTGTGTGAGGTGAGAGAGAGAGAGAGAGAGAGAGAGAGAGAGAGAGATTTCATGGTTAAGGGGGAGTGTGTGGGTGATTAGGGGTAGGGGGAGGAGGGGGGTTGAGAGAGAGATAGAGATAGAGATTTCGGTCGGGGGTGGGTGGGGATATTCGGAGGATTAGGGATGTAAAAGAGAAGGGGGGGTATAGGGTGGGGGTAGAGAGAGAGAGAGAGAGATATGGGCAGTGATAAGTGGTAGCGGGAGAGAGAGAGAGAGAGAGAGAGAGAGAGAGAGAGAGAGAGAGAGAGAGAGAGAGATTGGGGGTGGTAAGTGGTAGGGGGATGGGGATTATGGGGGGGGGGAGAGAGAGGTGGGGGTGGATATGGGTAGGTATAATAAGATGTATATGCTCTTTTCTTCACACTCAGAAATGTACCAGGTCGAAAATCCAATTAGAATGATGTAAATCTGATTTTTAATGAACAAATGGTGCCATTTCCCCAGTATCTTGATGTATAGCAATGAAATATTGATGAATTTGAATGGAAGATCATTTATATGATGTATTTATGATTGATGGACTGTAATTAATTAGCTTCACAAGTTTCATGTTCAGTACTTAATCATTTGGAGTCATCTTGCTCAGTTTTATACCATTTGAAGAAGATTTAATGCCATTTGCCCCAAGGTCGAAACTAGTGATTTTGTAGGTGTTGGGAGAGGGTTATAACATACTTCAAAAATTGAATAATGATGCACACGATACCTTAATATTGTCCCTTAGACATCCTCTACCTCTGTTCATAAATTTGAGTGGGTTTGGAAGCTTTTGGAGATCCATATTCAGCATTTACCCTGGGGGGATTTGAACCCCAAATTGCTAGTAAAAACTCCTATCTTGGCCAGAATATTAAAGGGGTTTTCAGAAGTCTTTTGATGGTCATAAATCATCCCTGAACATAATAATCAAGTCCTAATATCATTCATACACATTCTCTGAATATTTGGGAGCATTTGGAGTCATTTGGAGACCAAGAGACCAATACTAGTCAAAGAGAAATGGCTAGTCAAATTCCATACTTTGGCCAGAACTTAAAGGAGAGTTGAAGAAGCCTATTGTTGACTCTAAATCATCCTTGAACATCATATTTATGTACTAAAACCATTCATACACCTTCTAAGACAATTTGGGATAATTTGGAGCCATTTGGAGGTCAAGAACCCAAGACTAGTCAAGGGTCGAACTAATGGGAAAAGCTGAAATTTACCATTTTAAATAAATTCAAAAAGGGGACATTACAGTTAGGAGCCTGGGGGGAGAGACAAGGATATATGGAGGGTGTGGGTGATTAGGGGTAGGGGGTGTTAGGTATTTTGAGAGGGGGTGTTAGCTAGTTGGAGAGGGGGTGTTACGGGGTTGGGGAGGGGTGTTACGGGGTGTTAGGGGTCATATTTTATCGAATAAGATATTATTTACAAAATGCGCGTGCATTTTGGTTCTCTAAAACGTGCACACATTTTGGTTCTCCAAAACGCGTACGCATTTTGGTTCTCTAAAACACGTACACGTTTTGGAAAACCAAAACATGTACGCGTTTTTCTCTCCTAGCCTTCGTGGCATCCCACTTGGTTTCCTTGGGCTTTCCCATTCCTATGTTTAATAAACGCGTACATTGTCATGTCCCAAATTTGGAATTGGGTCACAATGGCCTAATCACATTGGCCATATTCATTAGAGTTTGTAAAATTGATGGTAAAGATCAAATAATTGCCAAGGGGGAATATTACTAGTTTCCTAGGTTTGGGGTGGAAGCTTCGGGATTTGGAATAATGGGGATAATAAATAATGTTTGAAAATTAGATTGGCATAAATATTTAATAAAGGAGCTAAATAAATATATACAAATTAAAATCAAAGTGGCATTTGATCATGAAAACACATGGAGGAAGTGACACCCACATATGGCTAGATTTCCCCACTACACTTGGCATCATTCTCTCACCAATTCGAATTCAAGGTGAATGGTAACATACTTGGGGGAGTCCAAAAGGTATTATTCATGGCATGACTCATCCAAGGTTGAAATATAGAGGAAGAGTAACTCCCATGGAAGAGGAAGAGGCAATTTGGAGCTAGTGAGACACTTGGGCTAGATTCCCTAGCTCTATGACAACAATGATGAAGATGCTATGACACCTATGACACAAATCAGACCTGAATGCTGACATATGACATATATGACATGTCAAGGCTAAAAATAGACTCTAATAGGGCGCTCAAGGGTGTTAGGGCAGCTAAGATGCTTCCACATGTGATTTGGTGGAAGTGGGAGACTAGGAATTGTTGTACAAGTGGCGTTCTTTGGAATCTCTTCACAACTTGAGTTGGCATGAGTCTCTTGGAAGGAATTTGACCCATGGAGGACATTAGAACTTTATAAATGTCAATAATAAAGAATGAAACTAGCTTTTGATTATTTGTAGAATTTGCAATTGCATTTGTGAAGAGGGAGAGCTAGTGGATGACTAGTTGCTTGCCTTAGGGAATTTTGAGGGTGAAAGATTCCCATCCAACTTGGCAATTGGAAAGGCCATTCAGACCTTTCATTTGGAGCTTTAATGGAGTATTTATTTGCAGGTGTAAGCTACAGGGCAGCTCATGGTTTCTTCTATTGCAGCTCACTCCTTCAACCGTTTCCAGTTTTGATGGCATATTCTTGATCCTTGAGGGAGGGCATTTTTGGTGAGCTATTGTACTCTTTGGGGGAGATTCTAATGCCCCATTTCTTTTGTAATATGAATTAAATACTCTGTTCTTCATATCCATAAATTTTCAGGTCAAAATTCCAAGTAGAAATGTATAAATCTCATTTTTAATGGAAGAACAATGCCATGTCCCCACTACCTTGTTCTGAACCAATGTATTGATGATGATTTCGAATGAATGGATGATTATCTGATGCATTTGTGATTAATGGACTTCCATGGATGTATTTTACAAGTTTCATGTACTGTACTTGAGCATTTGAAGTATTTTTACTCAGTTTAATTGCATTGGGAGAAGAAATAGTGTCATTTCCCCAAGGGTCGAATTGGTGATTTTTGCAGTTGAATGGGAGAGGGTTGGAACAGATATAATAATCAATTAATGGTGAAAATGAGACCTTAATAACATCCTTAATACATTCCATACCTCTATTCAGAAATTTGAGTGGCTTTGGAGGCATTTGGGAAGCCATTTTCAGTACATACCCCAGGGGGATTTGAACCCCAAATTACTACTAAAATTGCATACTTGGCCCAGAATCTTAAGAGAGTTTGTAGAGGTCTTTTGGTGGCCATATTTCATTCCTGAACATCATATTCCAGTCCTAATATCATTCATACACCTTACTTGAAGATTTGAAGGCATTTGGAGTCAATTTGAGACCTAGAGACCAATACTAATCAAAGGGAAATCACTAGTAAAGTTACCTACACTGACCAGAATTGAAAGAGGATTTGCAGAAGTATTTTAAAGGTACAAAGGAATCCCTGAAAAACATATTTATGCTCTAATATAATTCATATACCTTCTCAGAAGATTTGGGATCATTTGGCGCAAATATGGGACCTAGAGATCAAAACTAGTCAAAGGTCTAACTAGGGAAAAAAATGAAAAATTGCCATTTTAATAAAATTCCTAACAAGGGACATTACATACGTGTTGTTGACTTCTACAACAAGAAAACGGTTTGCAAAGCATCCTTTGCATCTAGAAGGTCCCCCTTCTTTATGCGAGGACCTTGGAGTTTGTCCAGTTTTCTTAAATGTTGTCTACTGAGTTTCCCTATTTTATGGAAATGCTTTTTTCATGGAGAGACACCTCCACTTCCCTCTTGACATCTCTTTGACTTTTAAACCATTGGATAAGACTCCTTGGGCACCCTCATAACCTTGTTTACACCCTGGACCAACCTTTTACTTGTTTGTGGACAAATTTTGGCTTAGGAATTTTTATTAATTTTATGCAAGGAAACGTTGATTAATTTTTTATTCCCAGATTAATTGAGCTTCCACTTGAACCAGTGGAAACCTAATGGGTTAGTGAATGGATCCATATGTCACTAAGGTGGAGACATGACACCATATTAAGGAGAATTTTTATCTAGATTATGTTTTCTTATAAAAAGTAGAATTAATAAGTGCAAATTAATATATATATATATATAAATTATATGAATATTTATATTAATAAATACTTACAATTTTAATATACTGTTATAGACATCTTTTTCATCAATAAATTTATGAAAAAACCATCAATGTTTACACACTAGTGAAATGAAAACATCTCTTCTTCTTCCTATTGAAGTGATTGAGATGAATATAACCAAAATTCAAATCTTAACAAGCATGCCACTTGTAACAAGAGTTGTTCAATGTAACTTTTGGCTTTGCTAGCTTTGCTAGCTTTGCTGACTTTGTGTTCTTTAATAAAAAAGAGAGTGTGGGTCCTCTAAATGCTTGGCATATCTTTAAGTAAACAATCCATAGTTTACCACTTCTATAGTTTGAATCTAATAAATTTCAAACAATTTTATGTGAATGAACACATGTTAGAAAAAATATATGTTTGAGAACAATATTTAAATATTGGTATGAGCAACCTTTAAATATGAATACCACATTTTATTTAAAGATAACACTTAAGCATATTATTATTTTATTTAAAGATAACACTTTTGAAGCATATTCAAGATTATTTGAATATTATTGTAAAATAATTTCTTCTTAAAGCATATTATCATTATTTTATATAAAGATAACAATTTTGAAGCATATTCTTATTTGATTATGATGGTGAAATGTTTTCTTTCTTAAATTTGAGGTATTTTATTAAAGATAACATTTTTGAAGTACATTTTGATTTGGAGATGGAGCCCTTTAAGATGAGAATAGATCATTTTGATTGTAAAAATGGATTTAGTTCTCAAATATTTTTGTTATTTGTCAATATCATAATTTTCAAATTTTGTGGCAAATCTTGTGGCATTGAGTAGGCCAAGGATTCTATTGAGAATGTTATGATTCAGAATGAGTCAAATTTGATTAAAAACAGATTTAACCTTCAAATATCCTTATTACACTATTAAGATCCTAATGGATGGCCTTCACTAACACCTCGGGGTTTTGGTGTAACGGTTTGTATCATCTAGTATCAGAGCACTTTCTTGGGCTCGTTGGGTGGAATTTCTGCCAAATTTTTTTTTTGCATCTGTTGCAGCTTTCGATTTGGGAATAATCCCTCTCCGCTTAACTGTGGGAAATACTTGGGAATAATCCCTAAAACTCATTGTGAGGAGTACCATAGGAACCCCAAAGTAGCTGGCCCATTGAGAGGACCTGCCAGCGAAAAGGGCAACGACCCCTACCTGATTGACTAGTTCCCACCCGTGAGGTAAACCAAGAGTTGTCGTTTGTGGCAAAGCGGTTATCAGTTTTACCTAAGCCGTGGAGTGAGGGGTACTGCCCCAATACACAATCCATCAGACAGCATTGGTGGCCGAGTGAAACACCTGAACTGTTAGGAAGTCGTACATACCTGGGGTCCATATCTATTTTCAATTGAACTGTTGCCGATCACTTCCGCTCCAGATCCAGCCGTTTCAGATCTATTCTGAAAGTCATTCCAGATCCAGCCATTTTCGATCCCTTACGTGCCGTTGCAGATCCATCTATTGCAGATCCCTTCCGCGCCGTTGTTGCCAATCCATTTCTGGAAAAAAAAAGGTATAAAATTCTATTTTTTGGCCATATCTCCCTTATTTCAACTCTATTTTCCCTGAAACTTCACTGACATCCCTGCAATCCCATTCTGCATATTTCATTCCTGAAGACCCTATCCCAAATTCTACTTCCCAAGACCAGAAATCCCACATTTGTCTATTTTTAGGGTTTGCCATAACTTCTTCACTTTTCACCCGACTGCCTTCAAATTTTACCATAGAGTTCCCGCTTCTGAAATCCCCATTTTTTGCTTCCCTGTCCCTCAGAAAGTGTCAAAAACCTAGTCAAACCCCAATTACCCCTCCGAGTTTTTCCCAAATCCAAATTTCCCCTTACTAAATAAGCTTGTGTTTGTGTTTTTCTATCCATTCCCCCCCCCCCACAAAAATAAATAAATAAATAAATAAAATAAAATTACTGGTTATGGTCGTCACTCGCACAGGAGCAAACACCATGGAGGAATCACTTGCATCCATCCAAACCAAACTCCAAGATCTGGATGAAAAATTTCTCAGCCTCCATCTTCAGCATTCAGCCATGAACAATAACCAACAACCAGAATCTTTTGCAGCCACCAGGTTCTCTTCTTCCAACAATTTTCGTGGGCCGAAGCTTGATTTTCCTCACTTCAATGGTACTGATCCGACTGGATGGATATACCGAGCAGAACAATATTTCAGTCTGCATAATACTTTTGATGTTCAAAAAGTTCCACTTGCATCCTTTCATTTGGAATAGGAAGCCCTTCAATGGTACCGTTGGTACATCAAAGCTCATCCCGAGCCAAACTGGACAGATTTTTGCAAACACCTTTTGTCACGATTTGGTCCTAGTTCTTTTGACGACTTCACAGGAGCACTCACTAAACTTCACCAAACTAGCACAGTGAGAGAGTATCAGATGGAATTTGAGAAACTAGCCAATCACACAGAAGGATTGTTCGAGGAATTCTACAGGAGTTGTTTTATCAGTGGTCTCAAGGATGAAATCCGCTCAAAGGTCAAAATGTTTTGTCCCAACACAATGATGGAAGTCCTAGGGTTGGCTAAGCTAGCTGAGGACAAGATCGCAGCTCAACAACGCTCCAAACCCACCTTTGTTCCCTTCAGAAATATGGGTTACCAACGACCTCCCATCACGCCTGCTCCTCAACCAACTCCTATCAAGCAATTGTCTGAAATAGAGATGCAGGAACGCCGAGAAAAAGGGCTTTGTTATAATTGTGATGAGAAATTCACTCGGGGACATAGCTCTGTTCAACAAAAGCTCTATCTCTTGGATGTGGATTCTCCGCCTGCCTCAAAACTTGATGAAGAAGCTCTAGATACAGTAGATGATCAGGTCGACATTCAACACCCGCCTATTGACACCCCATCTCAGGACGACCCACCCGAGATCTCTCTCCATGCTGTAACCGGCGTCACCACCCCACAAACAATGCGAGTCAAGGGATACTTCAAGAAGCTCCCTCTTACCATACTCATTGATTTTGGTAGCACTCATAACTTCATTGATCCTTGGATTGCCAAACAGGCTGATTGTTTTGTCCATCCTTGCTCCAACTTTGAAGTCATGGTTGCCAATGGGGGCACCTTACCTTGCAAGGGGAAGTGTCACAATGTGCATATCTCTATGGAATATTATAACCTACGCTCTCACATGTTTTCCTTGTCCTTAGGCAGATGTGATGTGGTTTTGGGCGTTCAATGGTTATGCACACTTGGCCCCATCTTATGGGATTTTGCTGAACTTTGGATGCAGTTTTTAGTCAATGGGGCACAACACAAATTTATGGGCTTACAACCAGGGTCTCTCTGCATCATCAGTTCACATCGCTTGGAAAAAATACTTAAGAAGAATTCACATGGTGTCATCACTCAGCTCCATTCCATTCAGATGCACCCATCAACAGTCTCCACTACTTCCTTGGATAGATATGCAGGTGTCTTTGCTAAACCAATGAGCTTGTTGCCTTCAAGAGACCTTTCCGGTAAGAATTTAGCCGCATCTACCTCTCAGCAGGAAATGATGAATATTTTGCATACAGTCCAGAAGTGGCAGCCATCCCTATTGGGGAATTATTTCTGCATCAAGACTGATCTCCAGAGTCTGGAAACTTTCCTGGAACAACGGGTCTCCTCCCCAACACACCTAAAATGGGTTATCCAACTCATGGGTTATGACTATGCGACCACTTACCAGAAGGGTAAGGACAATATGGTGGAAGATGCTCCTCCTCGCACATTTGATGACCCAGTTTCTCTTACAGCTATTTCTCTGCTTGTTCCAAATTGGTTGCAATCTGTTCAACGAGGCTATCTCTTCTATGAACTCCATGCTTCTTCATCAGTAGGGCACTTTGGGTTCCTCAAAATGTATGACCAGGAACAATGTAACTTCTTTTGGCAGGGACTCAAAACGACAATTCAACGGATGGTGGTTGATTGTGATACTTTCCAGGTCAACAAGGGTGAAATGACCCTCCTTTCAGGACTGCTCGAACCCTTACACATCCCTCCACAGATTTGGACAACTATTTCTATGGATTTCCTAGAAGCGCTCCATTGGTATGGTACCACATCTCAAAGGACACCATATGAAGCAGTCTTTGTACATGCACCACCAGTTCTTCTTCCATACACCTTCAGCAGCTCCCCAATTCAGGCAATTGACTCAATTCTTCGAAACTGTGATCAGCTTCTTCTCATTCTGCAGGACAATTTTCACATGGCAAGAATTCGACTGAAACAACAAGCCGATCAGCACCGTTCTGAGCGCACTTTTCACATTGCTGATATGGTTCTTCTTCATCTACAGCCTTCCATGCAATCCTCCCTGAAACTCCAAAGGTGCCAGTGTCTCGGAATGCAACCCACGGATACTACAGGGGACCCACTCCTTCAGATTCTGCATCAATTTCCACATCTAAAGCTTTGAGGACAAATCTTTTTCTAAGGGAGAGGGGATGTTAGGAACCCATGTCTTTACTTTGTTAGTATATTGTTGTTGGACGCATATGCTTTGTAAGTCGTCCCGTAGTATTTGTTGATCCATAGTTTATATTAGCCCATAGTATTGACCCATAGTATTGGACACATATGCTTTGTAAGTCATCCCATAGTATTATATGTCCCATGGTTTTGACTCATAGTATTGGCGCCTAGACTTAGCACTGTGAAGTTAATTGTATTGAGCTTGCTCAAAGGAGGTTTCCCCCTCGAAGTGGCCCGTGATCAATATAAAAGTGATTCTAAGTTCTATTATTTCTGATATCTCATGTATTTGCATTAATTAATTACTGCAGGTTCATCACATCTGGTATCAGAGCCTCCACCCAGGTTCAAGTCACAGAGTGGGTGGCAACATTGGCATTGCAGTGTTCGCCCGAGGCTCGTACGACGCAAAGGGGACACCACCGTATGGGCGCACATCCAGCCCAGAGTCTGGACTGCGGAGCATGGTGGGATGTTAAGATCCTAATGGACGGCCTTCACTAACACCTCGGGGTTTTGGTGTAATGGTTTGTATCATACACTTAGAATTTTAACCATTTATATTTACAATTCCAACAACGACCGATATCTAATTTCAAACAAATTTAATTAAAAAACAAAATGGAAAAGTGATTCCAAACGCTTTTGGTACAGAGTAAACTTGCAAGATACTTGCCTGAGTTGCCTCGCCTCCCTAAACTTGCAAGATACTTGCATGAATCTCATTGATTAATGATTGGGTCTTTGAATTTGAGATGGCAAGAATCCTCAATAATTAATAATTATGACGTTGAAATTGAGACGGCAAGAAACATGGCCAGCTGTCAATGTCCAGGAATGAATGCCCATACTTCGTTTTAATTGCGGACTCTGCTTCTTCACAAAACAGTTTCCCAGCACATTAAAATGAAATATGTCAATGTCAAAATATTCAACTCTTGTAGCGTTGGCTAGGTCAAGGATTATATAGAGAACGCCGTAAGTCGTAATTTTATTGTTTATTTTTTGGAGATTTTTTTGTTCAGTAGAATTGATATGATGAATAAAACTAAATATTAATGAATTTCCAATCTTTGGAGGCATTGGAATCGATAGTTGAAGAGGTAGTTAAATTGCAATGCATGGAAACATTACCACTAGAGTAATGGTTATAAAGAATTTGAGTTTTTCTCATAATAAAATTGACCAATGGCATAATTAACCTTATTTTGTAGAAATTTATATGGAAAATACTAGTTTTCTTTTTCATTTTCATTATTGGGTGGCTTTGGCATAAAGTTTGAAATAAAATAATTTGTATTTGGAAAATTCATCTATGTAAATCATGATTTTCATGTTCTTGTCACAAAGCTTGATGTTGTTGATGTTTTTATTGAGAGCGTGGAATAATGTTGGATTGTTGTCATGGAATAGATGAGTGATCATCATGATGTTTTCTGAATTAGTGGATATTCAGTTGCAAACTTAATATTCTGGATTTTTTGTATAGTGTAGTACTTGACTCTTTGTTTAGTTTACATAGTTTTCAGACCAAACTAATGTTTAAGTTCCACCTCAAATAATGAGAAATGAGTGTTTGCATTTTCTAGCATACAATGGAAACCTAGGAGTTGAATATGAGCTCTATCTCCAATATTGTTTTTATCTTTAGAGTAGTATTTATCCTTCTAACTCTGCTTCCTAGTACTCTCATCACTTGTGTATTGAAGTCAATTTGAAAATTTGGGTATATGTTTGCAACATTGAACTTTCTTGATATGTCTCCCAATGTTGCATCTAAATCGGAGCATCTAGCTCTAAACTTTAGGGACTATGCAAACACTCTTCAAATACAAGTAGAACTAACAATGAGTGACTGGGATGAATGTAGTTTCTAGTTTTATTCTCTTAAGTGAAGGATAAAAGTAAGACAACATATGAGATAAAAAAATTGATGGTTCTTCAATTGGATTTAATCCTAGCTAGTGCCATTTTTACATGAGATATGATTCGAGATTCTTCTAAATAGAATGTACACAAGTTAACCTTTTTTTTGGCTAAATATTGTTGCAATTTTCAAGGACATTGCACATGTCAATTTCATGTGTTTTTTTAATATATTATTGTTGTGAAAGCAAGTGCACATTGCACTCTTTTTATCTAATTGGTTGTGCATTGAGTTCTGAAAGGAGACTGTTTGTTGTTGAAATTTGAACCCAGATTGGAAAATTTCAAAATGCTATGTTGATATTGGTTTTGTATAGAATATTTATATAATATGTCTTCCAACTACCTATTGGTGCATGTTTTCTCCCTCGACCTTGTTTGCGGGAATTACTTACAACCTGTCATGAATGTAGTACCATTTATTTTTGTTGGGTTGTTGGGATGATTTGAATTAGCTAGTGCATGGCCTAACAATATTAGGACATAACAAGGATTGATGAAACCAATCTCCAAGTATATTCCTAACTGTTGAACAATGAATTGTTTTGTTGGATTAGCATATTCCTGAATGCGATAAAATAAATCAATATAGTTGGGTGAATGTATCTTCATGTTTTGATTCATAGATGGCCATTTTTCTAAAATTTGGGTCATAATCAACTGTTTTGATATATTGATATAGTTAGCAACTGCTGCAAATTAGGAGATATGATGTTTTGAATATTGATGTCTCATAGTTTATGTTTTAGGGTTGAAGTTGGTCAATGCTTACTTAAAGTGATCCATCTTGGAAACTTGACATGTTTGATAGGAAGATTGAGGCATCTTCTGCAAAAATGTATTTCCACTATTATGGTAGCTTCTTGACCAACTGAACATGTTGGAAGAATACATGTGGATAAACTTGGCAAGTTTGATAGGAATATTGAGGCATCCTCCATAGAAATGTATTTCCACAATTAACACAGCTTCTTAACTAGCTAAACATGTTGCAATATTACATGTGGACAGGTTGTTCAAGAAACTATATTTCATTTACATTGTTTATGATGCTACAATCATTCTAACCTAATGTTTGATTGCCTTCTCAACTTAGAGGATTATCATAGGTCGTTGTTTCAGGAAGACTAATTGAAATGTTGTGAATGCAATGTGCCTATATATATTCTTCAGGTTCCTAGAATGCCTCTTATAGAAATATGCGAGTTCACCTTCCATACTAATGCTTGAGTTGTTGAATGTACATAATTTTAGAAGAAGGTAACTATCTTCTTGATTTGGTATTTTCCAAAAAAAATTCCATTTTAATGTGGTTATGCTAATTTGCTAAAAATCACACACAGTTTCTGTAAAAACTGAATTTGTATATGAAATGTAAGGAGGAATATGAAGCTGCAAAGAAGGTCAGTGGTCATTTCTCAGTCTGGTTTTCATGCAACTCTTCCATTATTTATTTATGTAGTATATTTTAGTATGTGTACATTGTCCAAGTCTTGACAACTATGTTTTCATACTACTTGGCTATTCTAGTTTTTTCTAAAGGCTTTACCATTGAGATGCTATTTACTCAATTTAAGTTCCTTTTTTTAAAAGCTTCTTCTCAACACGATTGAGGCTAATTACATGCCCAGGTTTATCATTACACAGGATCCATCATCAAAATTAAATTCATACAATTGTAGTACATTTTAGAAACCTGAATTACTTGATGGGCATCGTTCATTGCATTTCATTATATATTTTAATATTTCTCCAAAGAAAGAATGAATTAGGTATATTTTAATGCTAATAATTGTTAACAGGTGGGAGCATAAACATAGATACAGTTGAAGGAAAATAATTTAAGAGTGGAAGATTTATTGAATGCAACAAAGGTATTAAGGTCACAAGTAACATCCCCTTTCCATATGAAGAAAACGAAATGGATGTAGTTATTTCAAGGAGAAGGAAGGAAGTTTCAGTTTGTTGCCATTGTAATATTAGGCAAATTCATCGATGTAGATGATTTTTTCATCTAGTATATGGAGACAGTTTTTGTCATGGACTAGTATTGGATCGGTGGTCATCATGTGTTAGTGGATATTCAGTTGGAAACTTAAATGTATTGTATCATTTGATTTTCATATAATATAATTTATCACGTTCAAATTATATATAATGTTTGTACTTTATATTATTTACTGTTGTTAACTTGTTGAAATTATATATGTTTATTAATACAAGTATATTTATCGCATATATATGAAATTTATATTTATGGTTTAGGTATATAATTTTATATATTATAATTTGTTTCATTTATATTAAATCAATGTGAAATTGTATGACATTTTTTAAGATTATAAGTTCACACTAATTTAAATTGTATAATAATGATGAATGAAAATAAAATGAATATAGAACTACTAAATTAGTAATTTATATTGAAGATAAAAATACTATACTAGTAATAAATATAATGAATATGGAACTACTAAACCAAATATAAATCGCTAGTATAAAATGATAAATTTGAAATTAAAAAAACTACATAAATTTGTATATATGCCAATATTTTTGTGTTGGAAGCTAATAGTAGCTAATTTAGAGAATCTTATAGTGTGACTAACTTTGAGTTGTATTTCACTAGCCATTAATGGGTTGATTTGATTCATCAACTTGTAATATATTTACTCGTTTATTTGATCAGTAATTGTGGCAATTAATGACCAAATAAATGAGTAAATATGTTACTCAATTAATAACCAAATATATGAGTAAATATATTACAAGATAATAAATCAAGGAAACTAATTAAGGATGAACAAAAATATGACAAAAATTTAGGTGCGTTAAAAGAGACTATAAATTAACTACTACAAGTTGCCGGCGCAAAAGTATATACAAATTTTAGTTTTTTTAGTCACTAATTAGTCAGTTTGTACTAGTGGTACAATTGACAAAAACAATCAATTAAATACGCATAGCTTGAACGTTGAAAGATGCAACAAATAATCAAAGATACTAAGTTACTAGAAAACTAAAAAATCACCCTCAAAGAGGGTGAATTGTTGGTAATGTGTCCTTTCTATGGAGAATGCCCTCACATTCTACATCATCAATAAAAGGAAATTGACACACTAGTGAGTACATAAATATCAATATTAAACATGTGAACACAAGTAAATCATGAAAATATAAAATCTAATATAGGAATAACCAACTTACTGGGGAATGATTTCATAACCCAAAATACATAAGTTGTAAACAGAAGAATTAATGACGATAGTTACCCAACCACAAGAAGCACTTTATTTACATACTTAAGCATTTGAAAATCAATACAACTTGGTCAAAAATAGAGAAGCTTAAATAAATAATCTTATAATTAGAGGGTTCTAAAAAGAATCCACCTGTAGTGAAGTGATCATTTTTCGATGTCATAATATGTTCGAGGATTCATAAATCACATTGAAATACATCTGCAACCTTCTCAAATAAGTAAAATTTATGAGAAGATGGATTATTATATTAGAAGAAGTGTTATTTTCTAATACTTTATGGACTGGCCATTTTAAAGATGAGAATTTTTAATATACCTAATGTATGTTATTACTAATGTAATAATATTTTAAACAATTATTTTGTAATAATATCTATAAATATTCATAATATATGTATGTTAATTATTCATTTTATGAAATATATATATATAAGATGACTATATCAATCAAAGTCATGCTAGCACAACCTGCCTCCTCCAAACAACCCTTTAGCATGTCAATGAAAATAACAAAAAGGGTATGGGATAGGGGACAACCTTGTTTAACTTTTATATTACTATTAATGTCTTCTGAATAACCCTCATAGTTCCTAAAGTTGGCAATAACCTTCTCATACAACCTTATCATAACAACTCTCAACTCGAAAGGGCCTTTTAGCTCTTCTAATATATTCCAAAGGTTACTTCTATGCACTAAATCAAATGCTTTTCTAAAGTCAACAAAGCAACAAATAAGATTGGTTTTATTATTGTGACACTCCTCATCAATGATCTTAAGAATAACAATGTGGTCCATAGTTGAATGATAGCCATGAAATGTTGCTTGGCCTTTAGATATTTTTCCATGTCTTTCTATCCATATGCCGATCTTGTTTTCCAGAATAATTCCATATAATTTGGCTAAAAGAGGGCTAATCATAATGGTCTTATGATTATATGTATTGTTTTTATCTCCACTTTTAAAATTAGCAATATTGCTGATTTCATTACTACATTTTTGGCCTTTAGGGGGGGTTGTCTTCCACCCCCAAAAGTGACCTACGGGGACGTTTTGGGTTTGGGGTCGGTTTTGGAAAAACCGCCCCTAAAGGCACCGATGTTAAAAAATTTTCTCTTTAAGGGCGGTTTTTTACGAGATTGGAACCGCCCCCAAAAGTGACTTTTGGGGGCGGTTTGTGACACCCTCGTAGAGGTCTATGGAGGTGGTTATAAACCCCCCTCGTAGACCCCTTCATATAGACCTACAGGGCATTTTTTAACCCCCTTCATAGAGACCTACGAGGGTGGTTGTAAACCCCCCTCATAAGCTCCCTCATACAAACCTACAGGGGCGTTTTGGAACCCCCCTCATAGAGGACTATAGGGGTGGTTTCAAACCCCCCTCGTAGAGGCCTATAGGGGTTGTTGTGAACCCCCCTCGTATAGTCCTATAGGGGCGGTTTGGAACCTTCCTTGTAGAGGCCTATAGGGGTAGTTTAGAACCCCCCTCGTAGAGGCTTATAGGTGTGGTATTGAACCCCCTTCGTAGACACCTATGGGGGAGGTTCAAAAGCCCCCCTAAAAGTCGTTTTACAAACCTTTGGGGGCAGTTATAAACCCCCCTCGTGGTAACATACAAGGGCAATTTCGAACCCTCCTCATAGTGACATATGAAGGTGGCTTAGAACCCCCCTCGTCGAAACATACAAAGACGGTTTGAAACCCCCTCTATAGCCATAATAAATCATAATAAAATATATTTGATTAAAAGTACCAATATTGCAATATCAATAGGGTATGGGGGAATCGAACCACCAACCTCCTTCTTGTAAGGCAGGCGCTCTACCATTGAGCTAGCACCCTTTAAGAATTAGGGAGATGAGCAATATTAACACCCATATTGCATTATTTTTAAGTCTAAGAAAAGACAATAAGAATGTTCAGGAGATGATTGTAACTGGATATCCACATGTACCGAAATATCTACAGATTATCATGTAAGAGCAATCTGATCTTTGAAATCCTCACAAGGCATAAGAACTATAATTCCAAACTTTTCGATTACTTACTAAAACAACAAAAATACTGAAAAATTTTGCATACAATTTGCAGACACAAATTTCAATCATGTGATATACATTTCATAACATAGTGCAGTGATTCTTATTATAGATATGACATATTGATGAAGTTGAGGAGCTTAATAGTTTGTGCATGGAAGGCCAATATTCAAGACGAATCGTATTCCTTGTTTGTCTCTTCCACTATGAGAATTTATGTACTTTGTTCAATATAGACAATATCAATAAACTAGAAGACAAAATGTTTGTATCCCTTAACTAGATGATAAATGCCATATCATGAGATTGTGAATACTTGAATACTTGGTTGCTTGAATATTTTGCTCAACTTCAAGTTGTCCATACATTGTCATACATTTTCATAAACTTAATGGGAATCTAGAGTTGATTCATTGCTAATATAGACATGCTAATGTTTGTGTGAATGAATTTATTCTTTTTTGTTTGGGTTCACTAATATTTAATTTGAGCAAGATAGTGAATAAGCAATCTATTTTTGGGCGTATGTCGTGATCCCTACTCATCGGTTGGCTCAGCAAGAACAAATGGCTCATAAACTAGTCAATAAAAATACAGATGACTTACCTCATGTACTAGTGTTGCAAAAAGAAATGTTCCAGCCTCAGTTGTTAGATGTCGAGGTGCTAAATTTACATGAGCTGAACAAATAATTCACTTTTACCTGTTAAATGAAATACTTTTTCCAAAAAATAAGTTTTTGAAGAATGAAACTATGGCAGATAACAACTTCCAATTGAACATGTTTGAGATGATACATAAGCATACAACTTACCTACAATTACACGGCCCCATTGATCATGCTCACATGCCACAGCCCAATCCAAAGTATTCCTATTCATTGGCCTTGTCGTTACTCAGAGTACTAGATCAGCATTAGCAACACCTTCTGCAGATGCATATATATTTAGTCAAGATAAGTAGTTTGTCATGGATTGGCAGAAACATAACAACAATAATTGCACTTCAAAAGATTAGTGTCATCAGTTGAAAACAATACCAGTAATTGAGCTTCAAAATATATATAATTCTAGGAACCTAAATTTCTAGAAAAGGGCAGGAAGGGTCCACAGCATATCCCACATCCTTACACAAAAAAGTTCACCTTACAGGTAATATAATTCATGCATGGAATGCAAGAAAATGACAAAGGAAACCCATCTTCTTACCATCAACATACTACCCAACAAGCAACTCTTTGAACCACTACCTGTAATCTCCCTCCAAAGACTGAGTGAACAATTATCATGAAAGTATCGTCATGTTGGATATCCAAGTTATTAGTGTAGTCTTGAAATTTTGACATATGTTCTTCTGCTGTAATTTTACCATCTCCATTGAATTTTGGAAGATGCATAGGCACTTGGTAGGCATATGATGGAGTATAGGTGGTAATATGAGGGCCCTTATCCCTTTAAATTTGTGAGACAAATATTTGAAGGATGTGGACCAAACTTACTAATAGATAGTTGAATTGGTACATGAATTTCTTGGCCAGCTGATTGACAAAGTTTCGTGTTCACTAGAGGAATAGGTATATAGAATTCTTGTGTGAGAGGTGATTCAACAGATGCGTCATTCCTTGAAGAAACATGAGTACATTTTTCTTGTTTGATAATATTTCTAGAAGATAACAAAACACAAGACTGATTGACTATGTTCTCAGAGGAAAGTATTAAAAGCAGTCTATCTATGGCAATGATACTATGATTTGCTAGAGATGATGTGGATTCATCAACTATGATTAGCAAACCCCAAGAGTTTTATAGCCTATAAAGGGACCATTGAAATTCATTTTAAGGAAGCTTGGAGTAGGTTGACAGCTTTAGATCTTTGATTAGCTCTATAGTATGGGGGGAAGTGGCAGCTTAGGAAGGCAGATCATAGAGAGGAAATAAACAGACCTAAGAACATAGTCATAGTAGAACTGCATACTTGCATTTTTATCTTTTAATTGTTGCAACTTGCTTGGCATTGGATAAGGTTTGGCTTAGTCCCAATGTAATGTATTGTAATTTGATTATGTTCAGTTTGGAAACATATTGTAATTAGGAATTTTTGCTAGGTTGTTTTTGTTGTAAGAATTTGTAGTTGGAACTGGCCAAGTTTGTTGGTCTTCTAGGGATTGGATTTCAAGAAATTGTAGTTGACGAGGTCATTCTAGTCTGGTGAGTATCTTCTGGGAGTGTATACATGAACTAGATTGGATTCTCCATGCAAAATGTGAAATTTTATTTCTTTTGCTTGGTATTGTTTTAAATAAAGAAAAAATTCATTAATATACAACTTTTTTCAGATAGATGTACCCTGGCGACTTTTAACTTTATCATGGGAACCTGCTCGAACTGGAGTTTGGATGTAGGAGGCTTGCCTTTTTAATCCAGGGTATTTAAACATCCCTTAACTTTCGTAATTTCAAAACATAATCTCGGGATTTCATATTTACTAGATTTTCATTGGGTAAATAATGTCAAGCAAATATTTTGTGTCAAAACTACCATGATATTTACTATTAAGTAGATTCCCGGTGTCCATATAAACTATAAACTTAAAGCTTAGATATAGTTAATGATCTGTGTTATGCCTGTGACTGCAGGAACAAAAAGAAAATTTAACAAATAAATTTTCATTCACGAGCTAGGTTTATTGATTGGTGACAAGGCAGTCCCTAGAGTTGACTCTTAGCCTATATTGGGAAAATGATTCATTTCCCATCACTCGTAAGCTGGTCGACACCAACCATAGCAAGGATGTGTTTAGGAATAAAGTGAATCTGTGATTATGTAGACATACTCCGATGGAGTGTGTGGGAGAAGAAAGATTTTCGACTCCTTTCCACCTTGAGAACTTTCCTCGGTCTATTGTGTTGGAATAGAGAGTCACATTACTTTTTTTTTTTGGTGCTTCTCACTCATCTCTATAACCATATCCCAATGTTGATTCTGCATCAATTTCCTATTGGAGGGCCTGAGATAGAATCTATAGTAGTAGAAAAAGCATCGAAAGATGAGATGCACTTTCAACTCTAGCTCTTGTAAGTGGAGTAGCTGGAAAACCCTATTTGATCATAGATGGTATGACTGGTCTGTACCCAAACTTTGTGAAATCCCACCTAGAACTAGCTAAAGAGAATCTTGAGGGCATGCATCAGTGTCTATGCATGTATGGAGGTTGGATTGGCCATCTCTCAACTCCAAAAGTTTCTCCTAAGCAGAATGTTCATCTCCAATTATGTCAACTTTCAAATTTGTGTGTCAATTTCTTCAATAGTATAACAGACAACTAATTTATTTTAAATAATAAATTTTGAAAATGAAAGAGTTCAAAAGAGAATCCCAACTAATAAAAAGTTGAGTTCCTTGTCATGCTCTCCCAAAATGCCATATATTGAAAAATAATTCCTTCATAGCAAATTGAGGATACAGGAAATGTGTACCTACAAGATCTCCTGCCCAAATACATGCTTTATCACCACCTGTTCCTGCTTGCACTAGTATCCCAACACATGCACATTGAATTGTCATTTAAGCATATCCACATTCCAATATTCTCATACAAAAAGAGTAAAGAAAAATAATTGTCATGCTATACTAGATAATGTGTTAATTTCCTGGTTCCATAAAAATTACAGATGTCAATCTGCTCAAGAATAGAATATGCTTACATTTGTGCAGAGCACATTTACCAAGAGAAAAGTGAGCTCACATATATAGTTTTGATTTGTTGATATGCAAGAACAAAATCTTGTGTAGATGCCAACTGAAAGGAATGATAAATAAGCTGGACATAATGCCATTCATTGAAGTCAATTAATAACCAAATAAAGCAACCAGGTCCACAGTTTTACATTTTGTGCAGATACCTAAGTTGGTAAAATGGAAAATTGTAAAACATGGGCATCAGATGAAATTAGAATATCATATCACCAATGAAAGGAAAAACCTAAAGATACCACTAAACTCATTAATTACATAATTATGGCAGTTTGGTTAACTTATCAACCACAAATAGTGCAACAATAGGTGGTTCTACAGGCAACAATATCAACTTGTCCCTGGTGTGTAAAACAAGTGTTTCCCTAGTTTCCTTTTCAACCACTCTCACTCTATCTATTAGCTCAAGTACTGATTTTCCTATTTCCTTTCTGTCTTGACCTATAACATCAACATACATACTAGGCATTTTGAAAGAGAAAAAGGGAGATGAAGCACATCCCTTGGAAATTCTAGCAGTTTGGTTATGTTATCAACCATAAACTAGTAGCAACAGGTGGATCTACGGGAAGCTATACCAATATGTCCCTGGTAACATCTACAAACAGAATAGGCATGTTGGAAAAAGAACTAGATGGAACACATCCCTTGGTGGGAATTCTGGCAGTTTGGTTATATGCACCCTTACTTGCTATATCCATGAGAAACTTTGCATACTTTTGTATAATGGTTTGGATTACTATGGATGGACATGAATATATTTTTTGGGATTCATACTAGAAAGTATAGCAAATATGGATCTTCATATAGGTTCTCCCTCCCTTTTCGGTCCATGTGTGCTTGAGCAAGGATGTTAATCCATTGGGAGAGCTATAGCCCCCAATCTCAAGTACACTAGTACTCTAGTATGTATAGAATATAAATCTTAGGTTTCATCTCCTCTTTAAGATTCCTATTTTATTAGATTAGTTCATTTCTAAAACATTCCCATTATCTCTTTTTGCACATTTTTATATGTAATTCAAAAGTTGCAATTTTTTAGTCAACTTGAGGATTTTTTGTTGTCAGGAATTAATTTCTATATGTAATTCAAAAGTTGTCAGGAATTAATTTCTAAAACATTCCCATTATCTCTTTTTGCGCATTTCTATATGTAATTCAAAAGTTGCAATTTTTTAGTCAACTTGAGGATTTTTTGTTGTCGGGAATTAATTTCATGGTCATTTGTGAGGAGTGGTAATACTTGTAGGAGTTCATATCAGTCTTCGAAAGACTAGTAATATGTAGGATAAGGATGAGCTCAAAAAATAATAGTTTCAGGCATTCATGGCATCTTTCAGCAACATTTTCTTATGTTTGTACTTCCTCAGCAACCCATTGTTGTTCCTCTTGCTCTCACTGAATAATGAGTCTTGTTTTTAAGTGCCCACAACAGTGTGAAGTAGCTCAGGATACATTGTAACTTTCATAATTTTTTCTTTGATGCCTCACACTAGTTTCTTTCTCATGAAATAATTTCCATCAATACTAAGTGTTCTTTATTAACATCCCTCGTCTTGGTTACACAATCAAATATACAAAATCTAGCCTTTAATGGCCTTAATCTATTCTATTATCTCTTATAAACTTCTGATACAAAAACTCATAAAAGCTGGGGCAGATCTAATAAGAAACCCAAACCTGGAAAGAACAAGAGAATATATATAACTTCAAACCTCTAGTGATGTAATGTTCTAACCTAGATGGGGTATCCTTCTGTATATCCAATGGAATGATATTATGATCTACAATAGTATTTGTAATGGCCAACACACCAATCAATATGAGCCTACGTTGGCAGTATTTTTTGAGCTTAGGATGATGATAAGCTGTCTTCAATGCTAGAAATATGACTTGATGGTCATCAGTAAGGTATTGTGCTATAGGGATAAGTACAAACTATAATGTAATTATCTTTTTGAAGTAATACATCATGTTTTTTGTGTGGGGAAAAAAACACTTTCATTTATAATAAATGGTCACTTACATCATAGTTGATATATAAATGAAAATTCAAATTTCCAAATCCACAACTATTATATGTTACAAGCCTTGCTTATTTTTAACATTCATAAAATTTCCACAAGTATGACTTGATCCATTAATGATTGCATTTTCTGCATTGAACTAATAGAGATGGACACTGTGGAGAAGGATACTTGAGACCTTTCATTACCAGGGAAAAAAAATCTCTGAGAACACCAAATTGAGCAGAAAATATTACATAGAACAGTTTTCAAGAGTAGCCAAACACTATTGTAGTGAAATGACTTATGTTGGAAGATTTTCCATGCAGACAAACAAGCTTTTGGTGAAGCATCATGATATTTCTTTAAGAAATTGATTAGGAAAAGTATCCAATTTGCCAATACAAATACAAATGACGATGCTTCTGATTGGAGGAATAATACATCTCCATCGGGAATATAATAAAGTACAAGTGTAATACATAAGTGAATATATTCATAATTTATAAATACATCAACACTCCCTCTTAACTAGGAAGGTATTCTCTTGACACGGGTCATCAATACATATAGGCACAAGTTGTAACGTACCCACCCATCCATCCAAGGCAAGGGAGAGTACATGATGGCAAATTCTGGGGCTTTTACACAAACTCATCCCATACATTAGCATCATATGAATAAAAGCATTGGTGTGTAGATACAAATTAGGCAATATGCACAGTGGAATTAAAACTAATCCACATAGACAATTCATGCCCATCCAACATATCAAAACAGTCATCAAATTAATGCATTGCAGAAGTAAATATATAGGCATAAAAACACTTATCTTCATTTTGCAACTGCCCCAAGCAACTAGCTATGTTGCTACAACATTCCACCCAACCATAGGCTCTTCGACAGCTTATACTGAGTCTGTCCGAAGGCCACCCCTGAGCTGGGCATGATTCTCACAAGGAAAGGGAACATTCCAACTCGTTCACTGCCAATTACTCATTTCATCTCAGCCAAGCCAATCCACAGCCGGGTTTATCAGGCTACATTTGAACCATGGATGCTTATTCTCAAGCTCAAGCCAAAACAATGGATTACCCATTACCCATACCCCAACACATTTACCACAGAGGTACTCACAACACAGGGACCACATTGGCTCTCCCAACTCGTGGTTCACCCAAACAAACTGTGGAATTTCGAATTCAACCCCAAGGAGCAAAACCAATTTCTCCCACTGGTTATGATCCTTTCCAATGGCCTAAACAACCTCCAGGAAGACCCCAAAAACGTTTTGTTCTCTTCCCCACTGGTAATCAACACAAAAACGCCCCTTCCCAACTAAAAGATGAAGGGGAACACAGAAAACCTAGGGAGGAAAACGCCCAGGCAGCTAGAGCTGCGTGAGAGAGCAAGGCAATGGTGAATAATGGCTTAGAGAGCAATTTCGTGGCTCTTTTCTTGCCCAAGGATACAAACACGATTTTCCATGAAGGGTGGCTTTCCCATACCTGAATTTGGACATCCATACATCTCCATTCCCAAGGCATTAACTACCTCAACCAACTCTTGGGAGAAATCAATGGTTGGGTACAAAAGTCAACATGGGTAGTTGAGGGTTTGATGGGTTCTCTCATTGACACTTGGTTTGACCTGATTGGCTCAAGGGTTTGAATTTTTTCCCTCCCAATTCCTTGTGAAATCATGCCCCCATCTCTTTATTACATTGCATAGCTAGTTGTGGGTATTTTTATTAAAATGCATATTACATGATATTGAAGTTACAATGTGCCTGGCTAGCACGCAAACCATATGCATCAATAAATCGATGGCGGGGCCTTGGCCTTGAGATCCTCACCATGATTTCATTACAATATTACATCAATTACATTTGAATGTAATGGGGTCAATAATGGGGACGTTACACAAGTCTTCAATTCTGGAGCTGGATCATCGTCACTGGATCACAGAGCATCATCATCACTACTGTTGTACTTGTCATCTTGATCACTGGGCTATCTCTCAATTCTTCTCATCATAGGAAGTTCTACAGATACAACCCTTTTTCATGTTGGATGTAGGCCTAGCCTCCTGTAGGTCTTCATCATATCTACAAGATGGCCATCCTATGGAATCCTCAGGACTGATTACGTGCATCAACAAAACCTCGAAAGAGCATCCTAGGACTGATTACGAGCATATTGCTCAACCTATCGGATCTCCCAGGGAGCTATTACATGTGACCACAACAAAACCTTAAAAGAGTATCCCAGGAACATTTATGTGCCTAGCACGACTGGAAAGATCTCTAAAGAGCATCCCATGACTTTTACGTGCCTAGCACAACCTATCGGATCTCCAGGACCTATTACATGTGGTCTTGGAAAAACCTCGAAAGACCATCCCAGGACTGATTACGAGCTTACTGCTCAACCTATCGGATCTCCCAGGGAGAAATTATATGCCATGGACAAAACCTCGAAAGAGAATTTTCCAGATCTCCCAGGAAGCTATTATATGCCATAGGAAAAACCTCTCAAGAGTATCTGCAAATCTCCCAGTGTGCTATTATATGTCCTTCCAAGCAAAACCTCGAAATAGCATTTTCCAGATCTCCCAAGGTGCTATTATATGCCATAGGAAATACCTCGCAAGAGTATCTGCAAATCTCCCAGGGCGCTATTATATGCTTATCGCACAACCTGTCCACGGCCACGGAGTATCATCCTGATACTATGATCAACCTGATCATCCTCGCACGAAGCATTGTCTTGATGCTCATGATCATACTGATCATCATCATACAGTGCATCATCCTGATTCACATCATCATCACATGATCATCATGATCATCATCATAGCATCGTCCTGATGCATATCATCTGGAGCATCATCTTGATGCTCATCACACATGATCAACCTGATCATCATAGCAATATCTGAAGCATCGTCCGAAATCTCATCACACAACTCTGGTTGTCACAATAGATATAAGTAGCATCCAACTGGAGATCAAATAAATCATATAGTAGCTTCCTTAGCCATACTGCCTCACAACTAGCCGAACAAGCTTTGACATATTCTGTCTTGGCTGTACTCAATGCTACGTAGGATTGCTTCCTGCTAAACCAAGAGATCACACCTGATACTAAACTGAAGTAGCACCCCGAAGTGCTCTTCCTTTCTGCAGCACTGCCTGCCCAATCTGAATCAACATAACCCTCCAAGTTAAACTTTGATCCACATCATACTTGAGCCCATAATCAACCTTACCCTTCAAGTACCTCAGAATATGCTTTACAGCAATCAGGTGAACATGTCTAGGATCCGTCATGAACTGGCTCAAGGTGTTCACCGCAAAGCAAATATCTGGTCTCGTGTTCGTCAAGTACATCAAGGATCCAATTATCTGACGATACATCATGGCATCAACCGACTCTGATGAAGCATCACTCAATGGATTCAGGTTCGATGCCATAGGTGTGGCCATGGCCTTGTAGTCCATCGTCTCAAACCACTTCAGGATATCTACTGCATACTTCCCTTGTCTAAGGAATATTCCATCTACACTCTACCACACCTCCATACCTAGAAAGTAATGCATCATACCCAGGTCCTTCATCTCGAACTCGGCAGCAAGCTTCCTCTTCGTGTCGGAAATCAACCTATCCTCACCTGTCACAAACAGGTCATTCACATGCAGTAGGAGTATCATTGGATTTCCTTCCTCAACCTTGTAGTAAAGGTTGGAATCTACTTTAATCTTGGTAAATCCCAAACTAGTTAGGAAGGTGTCAATCCTGTTGTACCATGTCCTAAGTGCTTGTTTCAAACTATACAAGGCTTTCTTCAATTTGAACACATATGACTCCCTGTCATGTGTCTCAAATCCTAGTGGGTGCCCCACATACACTTCCTCTTCGATTACACCATTCAATAAAATTGTCTTGACATCCATCTGGTGTATCTTCCACTTCATCACTACAGCCAGAGAAAGTACTATTCTAATGGAAGTGTATCTAGCTACAGGTGCAAAAGTCTCTTCATAATCTATCCCTTCTTTCTGGGAGAAGCCACGAGCCACAAATATTGCCTTGTATTTCTCTATGCTGCCATCTGCAGCATGCTTGATCTTATAAATCCACTTGAAAGTCACAACAGACTTCCCTTCTGGCCTTGGGACCACATCCCAAACATCATTATTTATGATCGAATGGTATTCCTCGACCATGGCATCCTTCCATTCTTTCTTTTATGTTGCTTCTTCATAACTGGAAGGTTCTTTGTTCATTATGTCACACAGTAAGGCAACATAGCTGGTATGTGACCTAGTCCTTTTTCTTTCTCTGTGTTCCTCCTATGGAATACCATACCTTTCTACATCTTGGATGAGCTCTATAGCCCATGCTGGTTTCCTCTTGTGAGATTTCTTCTCACGGGGTGGATCTACAGGTTCTTGTGGATCTTCTATTTCACGATCCACTTCTGGAATTGCTTCGTTCATAGTGGTGTCTTGTAGTCAAGTATCTTGTGAGGTGTTCTATTTTGCACATATACAGTTGTCCTTGTTTCTTCTTCCCATAGGTGCATGGGTAGATCTTGGTCATGAAGCATTGCCCGTGCTGCTTCCATGTTTGTTCTATTCTTTCTTTCTGCAAACCCATTTTGTTGTGGATTGTAAGGAGTGGTCAACTCCCTCTTAATCCCTGAGTCACTGCATAACTTTTTGAAGTCACCTGAAGTGAACTCTCCACCATTGTCAGATCTAAAGGTCTTGATATTCTTATCAATTTGATTTTCTATCAAGGCTTTGAATTCCTTGAACTTATCAAACACTTCATCTTTATTCTGCAAGAAATAAACCCAAGTCTTCCTAGAGAAATCATCAATGAAATAAACATAATATACATACCCACTTAGAGAACTGGATGACATCGGAGTGGATAATATCCAAGATTCCTTTTGCCTTGCTTTCACTACTTGGAAATGCCTTCTTTGTGTTCTTTCCTTTTGCACATCCTTTGCAAACACCTTCATGCTTTGACTGGATTTCAGGAAGACCTTCTACTTCTTTGCTTGCAATTGGTAGTGCTCTATAGTGCACAAGTGCAAGCCTTCTATGCCAAATTTGACTTGGCTCCATGGACTCATCTACCATGGCATGTTCAGGTTGTCCCTTCAATTTGTACAATCCTCCCTCTTGCTCCCCAATCACTACTGTATCATCAATGGTTTTACCTTTTGACCACATAAGTACTTGGCCATCCACAAATGCAACTCTCATCCCCTTTGCATCCAAAGATGATATGGAGAGAAGATTCTTCTTGAGACCAGGTACATATAGAACATCTTGCATTTTTAAAGACTTCCCAGAGTCTAGCTTGTAGGAGTATTTACCACTTCCTTTTATAGGGTATTGATAGTCATCCCCAAGTTTCACCTTATGAGGTGACTCATGTTCATATAGGTCCATAAGAGATTCTTTAAATCATGTCATGTGTTTAGAAGCCCCACTATCAATAAGCCAATCATTACACCCATGTGTAACAGTACCTGTGAGAGCAGAGATTAGAACATATTCATCATCACTTGAAGAGTCTTCACTTTATACCTTAGTCTTCTTCCTAGGAGGTTCATCATCCTCATCAGCATGAGCATGATATCTCTTCTTGTTGCTCTTCTTCTTCTTGTTGTTGGAGCTCCTTTTGTTCTTGGGACATTCTGAGGAAAAGTGTCCCTTCTCATTACAAGTGAAGCATCTCAAATCTTTCTTCTCTCTTTGATGGTGGTGTGAATATCTCTTGAAATGAGGTTGTTCCTTCTTGAACTTACTTCTCTTGGTGTGTGTTGTGAGAGCTTGATCTTCATTTCCCATCTTTTATTCTCGGACCACAATCCTTGCTTCTTCTTGTGCACATTCCTCCCACATTTTACTGAAAGAGATCAATTTATTTCTTGCACAGATACCTTGGATGAAGGAATCCCATGAACTAGGTAGGCCATTCAATGTGGTCATCACAATTTATCCATTCTCCACTACTTCATCCACAACTTCAAGTTGTTGTTTGATTTGAGAGACCTTAGTAAAGTAGGATTGGATGGTCTCTCCATTCTGGATCTTTACCCCTTTCAATTGGTTCCGTAGAGTCATCTTCTGATTTATATTCTTTCCTTCAAACAGCTTGGTCAAGGAGTCAAACATCTCCTTAGGTGTCTTTAGGGAATACACATGGGGTATGAGATGGTATTTGATAGAAGTAGCAATGATTCACTTGGCCTTGACCAAGTTCTTTTTTTGTAAGGCCTTAGCCTCATCTCCCTCTGGAATTGGAACCTCTTCTCTTATGTAGGTATCCAATTCATTCTCTTCTAGGATTAACCCAATCCTATACTTCCATGCTTGGAAGTTATCAACCCCTTCAAGCTTATCCTCAAGATTATTGTGGTGAGACATATTAAATAGTACTTCAAATGGAAATAGAAAGGTTTAGGTCTTACCACTTAAATGCTGAGAATTGGATGAGCAAGCTGGTGTGGAGATTCCAAAATTGACTTTCCAGAAGTGACTGTAATGTTTCTAGTGTAACTCAGAAATTTTGGATCTTCAGCGTCTGAAAATTTGGCCTGTTGTATCCTTTCCTGTTGTCTTTCCAACCCCACAGGTTTGATCTCAAATGGATTCTCCAGGAGAGAGATATTCGAAGTGTCGCAACGTGACCTTTTTATGGGATGAAATAGGATAGCGAACTTGTACGGAGTGACACGTGTCACTGGTTCAACTTCAACCTTAGAAACCCGGACTTGTGAAACTACCATCCGTTTTCTTATTGAAACGTTTTGTATAATTTCATTTGGAGCTTTGTAGCCCAAGTTGTGACCTTTTTCCCTAGGTCACATGTTTATGACTGAGATCTGGAAGAGGCAGAAACCCTAATATGTCCAGATCATAAAACAGAAAGTACAATGAATCAGATGCTGAGCTTCGGACACAAGGTACAGGGGGATGTTGTCTTTGGCCTGTAAAATTTTTAGATCCTGAACCTTTGCATAAATGGATTTATAGTGAAAGTTCCAAGATGACTATGTTTTGCTATGCAAAACCCTTCTCTATTCTAGCCTCCTCTTGCCTTTGATTACCTTTGGAGAGAAACCCAAACATCAAGAATCCCTAGCTTCTGCTGCTGCACAATGTCTTCTTCTTAGGTCAGCTCTAATACCATGTTAATTTTTCTAATAATTTCATTCAATATTATCTAGGATCACTAAGAGAATAACAAGCACAACATAACAATCACAAAATGGACACAAAGCATTTCACCGGGGAAAACCAAGAAGGTGAAAAACCCTGCAACTTCCTCAGATATAGAATAAGCCCCAATACAAATATTGACAAAGATCAATTCCCAAAATATAGATGACTCCAACAACTACTCCTCCTCCACTTGTGCGCACTCCTCTTTCTCAACTATGTGAGTTGGATGAGTGAGTGAATGAATAGAATGAGAGACATTCACTCTCTATTTATACAATGACTTGACCTTCCTTTAACCCTAACTGGGTTGACTTCCTAAGGAATCCTAATAACCCACCCACATGTCACATACAGGGATGACCCCACACCGGTGGTCTAATAACCCATCAAATACAAGTTGCGACACTTAAAAATACAAATGATGACACTTCTGATTGGAGGAATAATATATCTCCATCAGGAATATAATAAAGTACAAGTGCAATACATAAGTGAATATCTTTCGAAGTTACAAATACATCAACACATTAAAAAATTGTCAGTGCTTAAGTGACTTTGGATTGGTGAAATTAATGTCAGTATATCGGGATTGCCGAAATGCATTGAAAACTTTAATAACATGCCAACTATAGGAATACATCTAGCAACGGATATCATTTCATCCAATCCAACTATCATTTAAGAGAGGATAACGTAAACCTTTTGTAGGACATATAAATATATGTAAATTAAAAGATTATAACCTCAAATCATAAATAATCATGTAGTTGAATGACATTCGAACCCTTGTTTGAAAATCTAAATATGTATTTCGCGGCAACCATCATAGCACTACATGTTGAAATATTGTAACTTCTAAGAATATTCTATTTGTACTTTATTATCCAGAGATGTTTATTCCTCCATCGGGACATTATTATAATGTAAAGTCATTGAGGTAAAACCTCCCATGTAAGTCGGGGCATTAGTTCCCCTAGAGTCAATTGTAATGGTGTGTTTAAGTCCCCTAGAGGAGTCGTCCCAATCAACATTATGTTGAGTGGTTAAGTTGTTGGGGCCGACCTAGTTAGGGAAAAAGTCAAGTGAAAGTAAAGCATAAATAGAGGAGGTGTGTTCCTAATTTAACACACACACTCACTTGTGGATTGCACATAGGAGAGAGAGAGATATGCAAAGGAGGAGAAGGAGTTCTTGTTTGGGGACTACGTATTTGTACTTGTTGATCATCTATATTGAGGAATTTTTGTTGGGTTCTCTACCCCATGAGGGTTTCCCAGGATAAATTTGTGTCTCTTGTGTTTATGATGTGCTTGTTGTTCTTTCAGTGATCCTGTATATGCTATTGTTGTGAAATTGAATGGAATACTGATGTTATCTATCTTAGCATATTGAATCTTAACATGGTATCATATCTAGCCTGAAGGAAGGCAATGTATGGCACTTAGGACACTTGTTTCACTTGCGACAATTTGAAAGTTAGGGTTTTGTATAGAAAAACCTAGTCATTGTGGAACTTTTGCTATAAATTAATTTTGGAGAAAGTTCAGGATCTCAAACTTGGACAGGCCGAAGATGAAATTTTCCTGTACCTTGTGTCTGAGTTTCAGCCTCAGATTCGTTTTACTTTTTGAGATATGATTCGTACAAGTTAGGGTTTCTGCCTCTTCCAGAATGCATCCCTAAATAGGTGACCTAGGTAAAAAGGTCATATCTAGGGCTAGGAAGCTCCAAATGGAATTCCATAAAAAGTTACAGTTAGGGCACAGACGGTAGTTTCACAGGTCTGATTTTCAGAGTCCGAAGTTGAAATAGTGACACGTGGAACTCCGTACAAGTTCGCTATGTTGTTTCATCCCTTAAAAGTTCATGTTTGGAAACATAGCATATCTCTCTGATGGAGAATCCAATGAAGTTCAAACCTGTGGGGTTGAAAATATGACAGGTCAGGCTACCACAGGAATAAGTTTCAGGCCCTGTAGATTTGAAAATTCATAGATGCACCAGAAACAATACGGCACATCTGAAATGTCTCAACGGAGGAAATCAAAGAAGAGGAGGAAGAAGCTCTCACTTAGGTTTTTTAGTTTTTAGGTATGGAATGACCTGATACAATGTTGGAGACACCTAATGCAACATTTTAAACTTGAAATTATATTTGAAATCCATTCATCATAGATATTAATCCTCCATCAAAATGTTGTGGGAGGAAGGAGATTGAAAAATAGGGTTTCCAAGTAAGAAGAAACCCTAGCAAAGTTGGGAGACTCATAGGGAAGCAATGAAGGAGGTTTAAATGGCACTGATATTCTATCATCCTAGCACCATGAACCTATATAAGATGTTTATAAGTGATCTACCTGGCATGGTTAGGTTTTTACCCTTATAGAGAAGACTACAAGCAATCTCGACAAGTATGACTTGAGAAGATACAAGTATGTTTTGAAATTTGTTTCATGATTAAGTTCATGATATGTTTGTCTTTGTATTATTGAGGTTAGTACAATCATGATTAATTTTAGATTGCCTGATAACCTTAGTAAAAGTATGAATGCATGTGAATAATGGAAGACATTCATTGATTAGGGTTATGACACTTATGATTATACTAATGCACTTGTGGAGGATGATGTTGTCTCCTAACATGAAAGGTACATCAAGTAAGACAAATCTATATGATCATGATGGCATGAAGACAATGACTCATACATAGTATTTGATCACATAGAAGCTCTACTTACAAGGTATGTATGGTTTTGTTCTACTATGCTTAACTTATGATATATGTAGGTTACTAGCACAAGGTCTCTAAATCATTAAAGAGAACAAAGAAGATATTGTTTTAGACATAACTAGCAAGCATGCTAATCTAGGTATGTTTTCCTATATCGAGTAAGAATCCTACTTTGTGTTAGGATCTTAGATAAGTATACTTGTGTATGAAATTATCATGACCATACACGTTTAAGATTATTTAGAATCATAATGTTTTGATAATATTGAGATTATACTAAGGAATGTATGATTATGTATGAGATCTTGAGGATGACACAATGATGACACTAGTGCACACTTAAGCATGCATAGTGGTCCAGGATGGATAGAACTTCAAAGACATATAATCATGATGATATCATAAAGGGAAAAATAGAGATCAAGAGGGAGGCAACCACACAAACATAAAAGATAAGTATTTGAGTTGTTATTTGAATTACTTCTTGAATCTCCGAATAGTTAATGATATTGCTCGTAATAGTTGTATGCATATTTGTATTCCTAGAATATATCATGCATAGTGTAAGCATTCATATAGCATTGAACAATATACTACTAATATGCATATGATGGGTAAGTTGGACAAACATTCCATTGTTGCTTGTCTAGAATGAAACCTCTTTGCTAACATGCTGGGAGATGTGTACACTCTTGATAGTATGTTCTGGTAGAGATGGAAGGCATCTAGATAGCCACTGTATGCATACATGATATGGAAAAGTGTTGTGCCAAAGTATTGGTCAAGATAGTTGCATAACTATGAGAATCATATCAGTATGCATAGTAGGTTATCATTAAAATGTCAACATGATTTGATGATTATGAAGTGTTACTAATCATGTAATTAAATTTGATTTGTAGGAAAGATCATGTGCTATGATCAAAAGAAGGATGATGAACACCTGTTCCAAAGAACAAGTGATGGATGTTCAACAAGAAGACTTACAAATCAAACGTAATATAGAAGTACAAAGGAAGGCTCATGGCTAGCTGAATCTCTTAGAAAGAGGGAGAGGATAATGATGAGATGTTTGCTCCAAGTGGCTAGACATACTTCCAGAGATAGATTACACCCATGGATGAGAAGACCATTCTCTTGAATGGTGTAATTGAAGAAGAAGTGCATATCGAGCAAACTCCCAGGATTCGATAGAGAATCAAATGATTGAATAAGGCTCTGTACAGGTTCAACAGGTACCTAGGATCGATAGTCATTTGATGAGATTGATGATCACCACGGGTGATGCGGATTTCAAACTTTGCTAGAAGGTTGAAGATGGTTTCTATATACAAATGACATGCTTCTCTCAGATGGAAGCAAGAAGGAACTCACCATAGAGTTCGAGTGATATTGAGGCTCATATCAATAGAACCATCTGACGGGAGATGGCACAGATAGATATGTAGAAGATCACTCAATGTAGAGTGTGAATGATGTTTAGTCACAGAAGGAGGACAATACTCAAATGTAGAAGACTCCACTTCAGAGGGAGTAGATCAAAGAGTTAAATAATCCTGGCATGATTCTTGTGATTAGATATGTGGTTGAGATCAGATGAAATTTTTCCTTAGCCAAGGAAAATGTGAAGTAGAGATCCGTGATGATGGACGGTGATTTCTACAGTTTACAGACAGATGACTAGTTCATTGATGTATCTGACGAATACCATATGTTGATTGGGATGGAAGTGTCTCAGACAGAAAGCACACATCGGGTGGATGTTATTGTCTGGGATCTGCCATGATCTCGTGGTTTAGCAGGAAGCAGTCCAATGTGGCTCTCAGCACGGCTGAAGCGGAATACATAGCATCTTTCTCTATTAGTTGTGAAGCCATATGGCTTCGGAAGCTATTATTAGGACTATTTGACTTAGAGATGGACTCCACTGTGATCCTGTGTGACAACCAGAGTTGTATCAAAATGATGGAGAATCTAGTGTTCCATGATAAGTCAAAGCACATAGAGATCCGATATTTCTATATACAGGTTATGGTGTAGAAAGGGCTATAAAGCTCAAGTATGTGAGCACTAATGAACAAGTTGCTAACGTATTGACCAAACCTCTGTCTTGAGTAAAGTTTGAGTATTTCCGAGACAATCTTGTTGTAGTTCAAAAGGACCCTCCTCGAAAGGGGGAGTGATATGGTCGATGAGGATACATGTTCTGATGATGAGGTCGATGATGAGGATACCTATTCCGACGATGAGGTCGATGATGAGGATACCTATACCGACGATGAGGTCGATGATGAGGATACCTGTACCGACAATCAGGTTGATGATGAGGATACTTGTTTCGATGATGAGGTCGATGATGAGGATACCTATTCGAACGATGAGGTCGATGATGAGGATACCTGTTATGACGATGAGGTCGATGATGAGGATACATGTACCGATGATGAGGTCGATGATGAGGATACCTGTACCGACGATGAGGTCGATGTGTGTTCCTTAGACTTGGTCTAAATTAACAAGTGGATTGTATCATCCCTGGACACATGTCCTTAAGATATTTGTAGACTCTTGTCTCTGTGAAAGATGTTGTAACTCCTAGATTTGATCTAGGTCACAACCAATATGAAAAAGGATTGGCTCTGTGGTTGTAAATCCTAGATTTGATCTAGGTCACAACCAGTATGAAAAAGGACTGGATTTTTGGTTGTAAATCCTAGATTTGATCTAGGTCACAACTAGTATGAAATAGGACTGGCTCTGTGGTTGTAAATCCTATATTCGATCTAGGTCACAACCAATATGAAAAAGGACTGGCTCTATGTTTGTAAATCCTAGATTTTATCTAGGTCACAACCAGTATGAAAAAGGACTGGCTCTGTGTTTGTAAATCCTAAATATGATCTAGGTCACAACCAGTATGAAAAAGGACTGGCTCTTTGGTTGGGATTGCATAGTCCCTAGACATGATATGATGTCTTAAATTGATAGGGATTGATCATCTCGTAAGTGGATCAGGATTGTATCATCCTTGGACTTATGTCCTAAAGTGAAAGGGATTGATCATCCTGTAATCGGACCACGTGTGTTGCATATTATGATGTTGTTGATCGATAGATCCACACGATGTTGTTGATCGGGAGATCCAGATGATGATGATGTTGACTGAGAGATCTAGATGATGCTGTTGATCGGGAGATCTAGACGATGTTGTTGATCGGGAGATCTAGATGATGAAGTTGTTGATCGAGAGATCTAGATGATGTTTTTGATCGGGATATCCAGATGATGATGCTGTTGATCGGGAGATCTAGATGATGCTCTTGATCGACAGATCCAGATGATGATGTTGATCAGGATATCCAGATGATGTTGATGATAGGGAGAGCTAGATGATGTTGTTGATCGAGAGATCCAGATGATGTTGTTGATCGGGAGATCCAGATGATGTTGTTGATCGAGAGATCCAGATGCTACTATTGATTAGGAGATCCAAATGATGTTGTTGATCGAGAGATCTAGATGATGTTGTTGATCGGGAGATCCAAATGATTTTGTTGATCGAGAGATCTAGATGATGTTGTTGATCGAGAGATCCAAATGATGATGCTGTTGTAAACGATCGAGTGATCGAGTGCTGCAAAGGATGAAGACTCAATACTATAGATGTTGATGTTCCAGTACTGAAGATGTTCCAGTAGTCGTTCTAGCTGCTAATGATGATTGAAGAAAAATTCCAATGATTTATAGATGTATCACTGTGATGTAGTTGATGACTCCTTTCTCTTGCAAATGTTGTTAGAATATCCTTCTCGTTAAGGGGGAGTGTTGAAATATTGTAACTTCTAAGAATATTCTATTTGTACTTTATTATCTGGAGATGTTTATTCCTCCATCGGGACATTATTATAATGTAAATTCATTGAGGTAAATCCTCCCATGTAAGTCGGGGCTTTGGTTCCCCTAGAGTCAATTGTAATGGGGTGTTTAAGTCCCCTAGAGGAGTCAGTTGAGTCAGCATTATGTTGAGTGGTTAAGTTGTTGGGGCCGACCTAGTTAGGGAAAAAGTCAAGTGAAAGTAAAGTATAAATAGAGGAGGTGTGTTCCTCATTTAACACACACACTCACTTGTGGAATGCACATAGGAGAGAGAGAGATATGCAAAGGAGGAAAAGGAGCTCTTGTTTGGGGACTACATATTTGTACTTGTTGATCATCTATATTGAGGAATTTTTGCTGGGTTTTCTACACCATGAGGGTTTGCTAGGATAAATCTGTGTCTCTTGTGTTTATGTTATGTGTGTTGTTCTTTTAGTGATCCTGTATATTCTATTGTCGTGAAATTGAATGGAATATTGATGTTATCTATCTTAGCATATTGAATCTGAACACTACAACTCTTTTTTCATGCAAAACCCTTTAGCATTCTTTGTCAATACCCTTTGTCAGCCTCTGTCATGTGGCAGTAGAAGAAGCCAATCATATTTTTTTGAAAATTTTATATTTTCTCTAGTGTTGATAGAACTAACATGTAAATTAGTCGATTCAGTTTCACATCACACATGCAGCTAATTAGGAAAAGGATAAATGGCTTGCTCAAAAAATAATTTTTTTTTTTAATTCCAAAATTAAATTTTGGAAATTTTTTGTTAATTTTGTTTAGTAATCAAAACTGGAAAGAATTTCCTACCTAGTCGATTACATAATGTCTCGCCTTCAGCAAGTATAAATATTAGAAATCAATTTGAGACTAATGATAGCAAGGAAGGGGTGAGGATGATAGACGAGGAGTGGAAAGACTAAAGGAAACACTTAAGGACAAGTGGATAGATGGAGAAACAATTATGGATAGTCAGTTTCCAAAGATTGAATTAACTTATATCTATCATATCGATTGAAATTGTTGGGGTGTTTCTCAATTTCTAAGTCTTTTGTAATGAGACAAGAGGACTAATGAAGGGTCGATGCTAGAATTTTTGTTTGAAATTAGGTGTTTGGTATTGTGGGAATTCTTGAAGGTGGTAGATTCATATAGATGGTTATGGAAAGTGAAATTTGTGTGCTCTTCTATATAGGTTTGGATAGGTCTTCTCATTTGAATGATGTCAAATTTTCCACGGGAGAAAAGAATTGGTAGATTCCTTGGGAGAGAAGAGGATTGGATTTGTTCTTAACACTTCAGAATAATTGTTTGAGGGTTTTGTGAGTTTTGAATAGGGTTTTAATATTTTGTTTGGATAAGATTTTGGAAATATCATTAGTTACTCCATGAATATATAGGAGGGAGATGAGAGTCACGGGGGTTCAATGGGTGGTGATTTATTAGGTTTAGGATGGAGGAAATAATAAAAGGCTTTGTTGATCTAGGTTAGGATGTAGCCTGCATTAGCTAGAAAGGCCTTTGTCAGGTGGGTTCTTTCAGAATTCAAATGTTGGGGATTTGATATGCAAATGGTTAGGGAGATTAGGGTTTTAAGGATGAACAATTTATGAGAAGGATGGTGATTGGAATGGCCATGAAGGTATCTACATATGTATTTTTTCTTATGATACACTTGGTGTGGAAGGGAACTGTGACTAGTTCATGATAGGTGACTATGTTTTTTTAATCTAAAAATGGGACTCTCACCACTTTCCTTGATCTGGAAATCTTAAAATATCAAGCTAATTAAACATGCATAGATATCAAATATGATTCGAAAAAACCAAGACCTTTCACTGACAATGCACTTCACAATTAAGTGATTCACTTACTTGACCAAGCACATTAATTAATGATCCCAACTTTGCATAGTGAAAATGCGTAAGTGAAGAAGAGAACATGAGCAATAATAACATGAGACAAGGATTGTTAACCGAATTCACCCAATTTTTGGCTAGGTCTCCCATCCACTTCCAAATAGTGACACCACTCTATAATGCTCAAAATTCTAATAGTACATAAAAGGGACTTACAATGCAAAAATTGAATACACTCTTCAATTATGCTGCAAAAACTTAGGTGCAAATGTCATAATCAATTTTACCTTAGAAAAATGAAACTTTTGAATGTAAACATGCCATACTTCTAAAAATAACATTTCACCACCTCGATTTACGTGCACAATCTAAAGACACCCTTCAATTTTGTTGCTTAAACTCAGAAACAGATGTCACTGTTGAACTCCTCTTGAAATTCTGATACTTTTGAGTATAAACTTGATCTAATTCTAAATAGGTGCTCGAGACGCCTTCTTGGCACAAACTCCAAGACTACGCTCTGAACCGTACTCCACCTTCCTGCACATTGTCAGAATTCCCCACCTCAGAATCCGTTCCTGTACTGTATCAAAATGCATTCCCACCTTAGACCCCACACCTATGCACACGGTGTACCCTGCCTCAAGATGCATGCCAGGTTAAATATGGTGGGGTCAGCCTAACCTCCGCCCGAATTTTGTGGCAATCAATTCAAATACATTAGTTCTGAATTGCTATAATATGCAATTCAGGTGTCTTGGTGGTTGGGGGATCAAACCCCATTGATCTCTCACCTTTGTACACATTGTAACAATATGTGTGTGTGTGTGTGTGTGTGTGTGGAATTGGTTTGGAAATTCGTTGAACCATGTTGCATTGGCCCGACCTCTAGGGAATAAATTTTTGATCCATAGGCCAACATGGTCTTCTCAAAGGTGCCACACGGCACCTCCTGATTTTTCCATGTGTGCATAGTCAGTGGCATGTACCCTCCATGTGATGCCTAGTCAACATATGATCGGTTGCAACGTTAGCTACCTCCTAGTGTACGCATGCCACCCATTGATCTTTGGCTGGTCCACCCATTGTACGGCCTTTCATGTGTCCTTTCCACTTGGATTCCACCTCATATGTACAACTACCAGAGAGGCAAATCAAGTCGTTGATGTAGTGGCATGGGAGAAGTAGGCAGGATTGAGACAAGGAGGATGGAAGGAATACCATGTCATCCAATCCAACTATCGTTTAAGCGAGGAGAACGTAAAAATTTTGTAGGACATATAAACTCAAATCCAAATATATGCAAATTAAAAGATTATAACCTCAAACCATAAATAATCATGTAGTCGAATGACATTCGAACCATTGTTTGAAAATCTAACTATGTATTTCGCGGTAGTCGTCATAGCACTACAGCTCTTTTTTCATGCAATACCCTTTGGCATGCTTTGTCAATACCGTTTGTAAGCCTCTGTCATGTGGCAATAGAAAAGTCAATCATAATTTTTTGAAAATTTTATATTTTCTCTAGTGCTGATAGAACTAACATGTAAATTAATAAATTCAGTTTCACATCACACATGCAGCTAAATAGGTAAAGGACAAATGGCTTATTCAAAAATAAAAATAAAAATTTTAAATTTTAAATTTCAAAATTAAATTTTGGAAAATTTTGGTTAATTTTGTTTATTAATCAAAACTGCAAAGAATTGCCTACCTAGTCGATTACATAATATCTCACCTTCGGTAAGCATAAATATTAGAAATCAATTTGAGACTAATGATGGCAAGGGAGGGGGAGGATGGTAGAGGAGGAGTGGAAAAATTAAAGGAAACACTTAAGAACAATTAGATAGATGGGGAAAAATTTATGGATAGTTAGTTTCAAAAGATTGACTTAACTTATATCTATCATCTTGATTGAAATTTTTTGGGTGTTTTTTAATTTCTAAGGCTTTTGTAATGAGACAAGAGGACTAACGAAGGGTCAATGCTAGAAGTTTGGTTTGAAATTAGGTGTTTGGTATTGTGGGTTTGCTTGAAGATGGTAGATTCATATAGATGGTTATGGAAAGTGTCATTTCTATGCTCTTTTATATAGGTTTGGATAGGTCTTCTCATTTAACTAATGTCAAATTTTCCAAGCGAGAAAATAATTGGTAGATTCCTTGGGAGAGAAGAGGATTGGATTTGTGCTTAAAACTTCAGAATAATTATTTGAGGGTTTTGTGAGTTTTGAATAGGGTTTTAATATTCTATTTGGATAAGATTTTGGAAATATTGTTAGTTACTCCATGAATATATTGGATGGAGATGAGAGTCAAGGGGGTTCAATGAGTGATGATTTATTAGGTTTAGGTTGGAGGACATAATAAAAGGCTTTGTTGATCTAGGTTAGGATGTAGCCATTAGCTAGAAAGGCCTTTGTGAGGTGGGTTCTTTCAGAATTCAAATGTTGGAGATCTGATATGCAAATGGATAGGGAGATGAGGGTTTTGAGGATGAACAATTTATGAGAAGGATGGTGATTGGAATGGCCATGAAGGTATCTATCTGTGTAGTTTTCTTACAATACACTTGGTGTGAAAGGGAACCGTGACTAATTCGTGGTAGGTCACTATGTTTTTTTAATCTAAAAATGGGACTCTGACCACTTTCAATGATATGAAAATATTAAGATATCAATCTAATTAAACATGCATAGATATCAAATTTGATTTGAAAAAACCAAGTGATTCACTTACTTGACTAAACACATTAATTAATGATCCCAACTTGCATAATCAACTTTGCATAGTGAAAATGAGAAAGTAAAGAAGAGAATATGAGCAATAATAACATGAGACAAGGATTGTTAACCGAATTCACCCAATTTTTGGCTAGGTCTCTCGTCCACTTCCAAATAGTGACACCACTCTATAATGCTCAAAATGCTTAAAGTACATAAAAGGGACTTGCAATGAAAAAATTGAATATACACTCTTCAATTCTACTACAAAAACTTAGCTAAAAATGTCATAATCAATTTTACCTTAGAAAACTAAAACTTTTGATTGTAAACATGCCAGACTTCTAAAAATAACATTTCACCACCTTGGTTTACAAGCACAATTTGAAGACACCCTTCAATTTTGATGCTTAAACTCAGAAATAGAAAATAACATTTCACCACCTTGGTTTACATGCCCAATCTGAAGACACCCTTCAATTTTGATGCATAAACTCAGAAACATATGTCACCGCTGAAATCTTCTCAAAATTCTGAGACTTTTGAGTATAAACTCAACCTAGTTCTTAATAGGTGCTCGAGACTCCCTCTTGGCACAAACTTCAAGACTGTGCTCTAAACCGTACTGCACATTGTTAGAGTTCCCCACCCCAGAATTTGTTCCTGTACTGTATCGAAATTCATTCCCACCTCAGACCCCACACCTCTGCATACTATGTACCCTACCTCAGGGTGCATTCCAAGTTAAATAGGGTGGGGTCAGCCTAACCTCCACCTGAATTCTATGGCAATCAATTCAAATACATTAGTTTTGAATTGTTATAATAAGCAATTTAGGTGTCTTGATGGTTGGGGCATTGGATTGTTGGTGGGGAGGTCGGGGGATCAAACTCCATTGATCTCTCACCTTTGTACACATTGTAACAATATATATATATATATGGTATGGAATTGGTTTAGAAATTTGTTGAACCATGGTGCATTGGCCTGGCCTCTAGGGCATAAATTTTCAATCCATATGCCAACATGGTCTTCTCGAACGTGCCACATGCCACCTCCTAGTGTGTCCACGTGTGCATAGTCAATGGCATGTACCCTCCATGTGATGCCTAGTCAACGTATGATCGGCTGACACGTTAGCTACCTCCTAGTGTACAGATGCCACTCATTGATTTTTGGTTGTTCTGCCTGTTGTACAGCCTTCCATGTGTCCTTGCCACTTGAATGCCACCTCATATGTACAACTACCATGTGTCATCACCATGTCATCATCCATACAGTGCCACATCATTATCCATACAATTCCACATCAACAACCTACAGTGTCGTGTCATCATCCATACAATGCCACATCAGCAACCATACAGTGCCACATCAACATCTGGCCTACCACATGTCACCATGGGAGTGGTGTCACATCATTGTTTAGACTGTATGGACAAGCCATGTGGCATCCTATGAGCTAGCCACATGGTATCGTGCTTATATTTTTTTTGTTTTGTCGAAACTTCAGAACTCCATATCTTCCTCGTATGACATCTGTTTGAGGTGATTCAAGCACCATTGGAAATTTTTCATCAAGCCTTACATAATGGTGCCATTCCCATCATCATTTGAGACTACTGATCTTTGAACATTCTCTTATCCACTTGGATCACCTTTGAAAATCATTAAACAAATTCAAAAATCCTTCTAATTTTACCATTTTTAAAGGATATATATGCAATTATTTACATAGTTGTTTTTATTGATATTTTGATATTTTTATTATTATGTTTATCATTGATTACTTTATAAGTTCTAATATATTATGGTATTAATGACATAGTTACAGGGAGTGGTGCCTTCTATTAATATAATGCTTACTTGGTTGCAATGTGACTATGCTTGTAGTTTGGCTTTCCCCTTTGTTCTATAAAGGAATTAAGAAAAAAATTATAGTATTCCACAATACTTCTTTCACATGCATTTTTGCATGTTTTCCTTAGAAAAAAGTTCCCATTTCTAAAAAGTAATAATAGCCTAAAAATCATAGTAGCATAATTCACTATTACTAAATTCAGAGCAATTCAAAATTGTAGAAAATTAGCTGCAGGTGTAATACCATTACATAGAATATTTGGTGTAGGTGTAATATTAATATTCTTCTTTGAAAAATTGAATTTTGAAAACCAATTTTTAAAAATCAATTTTTAATTATTTAATCACTATAAAATAAAAATAACATTCAATTTCATACTTTTTTATAAAAATAATTATTTATAACTAGTTGCTATCTATCATTCATTAAGATTTGATATTTTTTTTTAAATAGTAATTTTGGTTGTAAATAACATACCTAAAAATAACAGAATGATTTTTGTGCATTATGCTATATCAACATATCTTTGATAAAAAGTATTACATATAAAAAGTCACTTCCATATTGTATTCCTATTGAATTTTTTCCTTATTATATTTGAATTATACTATTATACTAAAAATTATATCTTTTATTTTTACAACATAAATACATTTTTTACCAAAATATATAATGTCACGATGATCATAAATTGCATCCCAAAACCACAAAAAGTCCAATATACCATAATCATAATTCTGATAAAAATAATCACAAAAAATAATACTTTATTAACTTTAGATCTTTTTAGTATTTTAAATATTTGGAAAGCTTTATGTTAAATGTTTTTAAACATCAAATTAAAATAAATTTAAAAAATCATAAATTTAAAAAAATTAAATCAAATTTTAAAAATATAATTAAATTTTATTACATTATCAAAAATTATTATGTCTATTTATTCATGTCAAAATTTAAATAAGATATGCCTCAAAATTTGATTAAAAATCAAAAGTTATATATCTATTTATTCTATGTCAAAATTTAAAAAATACCTACATTTTTAAATATTTAGGATAATAAATATTTCAAAATTATAACTAAAAATCAAAATGTTAATTTCATCTATTTTTTATAAGTCTTTCTCAAATTAATTAGAAATTTTTTCAAAGAAAAAAAATGCTTTTTGATATTTATAGAGTGAATAAAAAACAACAGTAAAACATATCTATCACTTAAATGATTTTTATAACAATTTAATTCAAAAGTTTATTAAAAGCTTCGCCATAAATTTACAGTCCAGGATTCAAAAGATGAAAATAACCTTCACTGCTTTTTTTCATTTGAGCAGTTGACCAAAGCTTATTGCAAAGAAAACGATTACAATCATAGCATGCCACAGGGCTGCACTTGTCCGTTGCAACAGTGGAGGGCAGTCCCGTTGTCAAGATTCAAGGTGCAGCCTGTAGCGCCAGGCAATTGCTGTTGCAGAATACAGCAGTTGCAATACGGTTTCATTACTGCGTTTCCCAACGATGTGCATTGACTAGATACCACGTCGGTATAGCAAAACTCTGGACAGTATACTGCAAAATGCCACCTTAATATATCAATTAACAGAAACTAAAGCAACACATCTACCAATAATAAAAAAATGAGGGTGATCTCGATTCTCACTCATGGCCTGCGGATTATCCATATTCTCCTTTCCTCGTACAACGACTGAAGCCATTGCTGTCAACAGTATTACAACTGTGCCAATATAACTTCATTAAATTTTGACCTAATATAACGGTGTCTTAAACAACAAAGCAAAACATAGGTTGATCAAACATCTTCAGATCAAACGGCGAGTAACTATCTCAAACAGCTTCATCTCAAATGGCAAGCAGCTCAGCGATAACAACATTAACTGCTCCGCAGCAAAATTTCATCCCACTAACATATTCATACTCTACAAAAAAAAAATCGTAAAAGAATACCTAATCTTACTCCTATTGTTTTAATACCCAATATTTTATATATATCATACCTGACAGAATTGATAAAATCCGAACGGGCGCCATTCTTGATTGATTGAAAGAGAGAAGTTAGACAGAAACAATCCAAAACAATGGAATTTGAGATGATGTGCAGAAGGCGATGATCGCCGTTTATAAAGAGAAGTGAGATTCAAAAGAGGAAAAAGCCGACGTAGAGGCGTTTCTAAAAAATAGAAAGTAGCAGTTTTTCTAAAAATTAGAAAGTAGCAGTTTTTTCATTAAATTTGCCTTCGTGTGGAGATCTTTAGCCCTGTATATACGTTCATACCAATGAATTTATACCACACATAACCTCCACGCAACCAGGATCCCAAATATACAAGGACCATGAATAAAATCATTGTAGTGTCAAAACTCAATATGATACACTTGGATGGACTCGTTATTACTTCTTATCACTCGTTTTCCATGACTTATTAACATATTCAAGGTTTTATTCCACCACAAATAGGAATTAATAAACCTTGTGATGGCCTGAAGCCATTGTTGTTCTCCGGTCCTAACATCTAATGGTTCATGAGTAGTCGAGACCGAACTTTCTTAAATTAAAGACCGTACAAAACTCCATCCGCATAGCTATTTGAACATCACATGGATTCAAACTATATTGTTTTCCATGCACTCTCTTCATAAGTTTAGTATTTATCATTCCTTTTGGCTTATTTCGTTGTATTCGATCCTATACCTAATTCTAAAGATGTTCTTTCAAGTTGTCTGAGTTGAGATTGATTTTCTTTCAAGGTATCATGATGGCGTAGTAAGAGCATTTAAAAAGGGCCTATTCAAGTTATCATGGTGGCCTATTAAAAACATTTAAAAATGGCCCAATATTGGGGAGATTTGAAAGATGTTCTTTCAAGTTATCAGGATAGACGGTGCCTATTCAAGTTATCATGATGGCCTATTAAAAACATTTAAAAAGGGCCCAATATTGGGGAGATTTGAAAGGTGTTCTTTCAAGTTATCACGATGGCTTATTAAGAGCATTTAAAATATGTTATTTCAAAGAGATATATGGTCTTTTGAAAAAATTTGTTTTTGTATTGTTTATATATATTTTTAGATTGAAAAAGATTTTGTATAAAGGAGTAGAGTAGGTGGAATATGTGCCATAGTGAACATATTAAGGGAATATGTTAGTCCAAATAGACACATTGGGTCTTTTGAAAAAATATGTTTCTGTATTGTTTATAATTTCTAGATTGAAAAAGACTTTGTACTTAACTAAAAAATAATAGAGATAAGGGAGTGTTTGTCAAAGGTGATTTCCTATCTTAATTGCATCATAATTAATGTGATTGATGATTTGTTGTATTTAACTAGGAATAGTTGAAGATATTGATGTATGAAGATCATCTCAAAAAGAACAAAGATAAGAGAGTGTTTGTCAATGGTGATTTCCTATCTTAATTGACATGTTTTATGACATTTAAATTCATATATGTAATTTATTCCCCCACTAGGGTTTGGTAAAGGAAGGAATCCTTCTCAATGTAAAGACTGGTATAATAATTTATTCATATAATGAAATGTCATGATTAAGTTGTTTAAGGGGTAATAATTAGAGACACTAAGTATCAACACTGACACCCACGTTATGAATTTGGATGCCATGTGAAATAAATACCATGTTTTGTATAATATTCCAGATTCAACTATGCTAGATTTATAGTCTCAACATTTCGAGTGGACACTTCACCCATCATTAGGGATCTAATCAAAGCTTATAGGATGATAGTGAAGAGAGAGGTTATCCACACATCATTAGTGGTCTAATTAAAGCTTGTAGGGCGACAGTGAAGAGAGAGGTGAGGTTGAGATAAATAAGAGGTGAGAAATATGACTCTTAAAATTAGTTGGGATTAATAAATTAGAAATGATCTAAAAATGAGGCGGTGAGGTTGCTGGTAAGTAAAGAGTGGAAAAATAATGACTCCACTAAACCGAAAAGATTCCATTGAATAAATAATTCTTAGAGAGGAAAATTTATAAGGAACGAGAAATAGTAATAGAGGTGATGTAATTAAAATTTAATTAAAATAAAATGAAAATAAAATGAGTCTAAAAGAGTTAATCCTCGAGGGGTAGCTCAATTGGTTGGAGCTTCCGAGTCCAAGACCGAAGTAGTCAAGGTCAAAGGTTCAAATATCGGGGTCTTCCGGGGTCAGGCTTTCGAACCTTAAGCTGACAAGGTGAGGCCCCTTCGGGTGCCCCCCTTGAGAATTATTAGCATGGATGTATTGAGCCCTCCATCTTCTGGGGCTGTGAACGACATGAAAAAAATGAGTAATCGATTTGAGATAGTTTTCAATAAGGTTTTAATATTCTTTGTGGACAAGATTTTGGAAATATGGTCAATTACTCCATGAATATCTAGGAGGGCCTTGTGAGCTAAGGGATGTTCACTTGGTTATTTATTAGATTTAGGTTGGAGGACATACTAGAAGGCTTTGTTCATCTAGGTTAGGGTGTATCCATTTTCTAGAAAGGCCTTAGTGAGGTGGGCTCTTTCATAATTTATATGATCGGGATCTAATACATGAATGGCTAGGGAGATAAGGGTTTTGAGGATGACACATTTTTGAGATGTGTGGTGATTAGAATGGGCATGAAGGTATATATATTTGTGTGGGTCTTATTATGATACACTTGTTGTGAAAGGGAGCTAGAAGGTTGATACGTGACTAGTATGTCAAGGAAGGGAAGGGATTTGTTTTGTTGGATTTCCATGGTATTTTTATTTTTATTTTACTAGGGGAATCATAAACTATAGTTGGTTTGGTACTTGCATGACGTGGGGTCCAGGGATCTAATATTTCTACTACTATACCCCTAGGTGCATCCACAGGGCCCAAACCATGGCACACAAGTAAGATTGGGCGAATTTGAACATGTGACCTTTCATTTACAACTAATTACAACTTCTCATCTTTACCACTTGAGTTGCCCCCCATGAGCCATGGTAAATTGAATGTGATGAGAAATGTTATTATCTTAATTAAATTCTAACCTAACCCATCACTTTATTGTATTCCTTATTATTTTTACACTCTTTATTTAGCTCTACACAACCTCACCAACTCATTTTTAATTTATTAATCCCAACTAATTATCAATGGTCATATTTCCTATTCCATGGGGTTAGAGCAATCGGTAATGAGTAATTGAGATGAGAAGTTGTAAATGGAAGGTCACAAGTTCAAATCCCCGCGGGTACTAGCTTACAAAAAAAATGGTCATATTTCCACGATATTTCTCACCTCTTAATTACTTCACCCTCACTTCTCTCTTCATTATCATTCTACAAGATTTTATTAAACCTCTGATGATTGGTGAAATGTCCACCCAAAATGTTGGGACTATTAAACTCTAGCATAGTTCAATCCAAAATATTATACACATGATGTCAAATTGTGGAAATGTGCACTCTAAATAAATACCATGTGTCAAGGTGGTTGTTGATGCCTTAAAGCTTGTCATTGAAGATCAAATGTATTTCCATTATGGTATTCTTAAATCAATGCAAAAGATGCATTGAATGAATGTGCATAAGTAATTTTTGGAAAGGCAGACAATTGTGATTATGCATCCATGATTCTTTGAGCTTATCCTTAATTACGTTGTGTGGATGTACGCCTGTGCTAATAATGCCTTCGTATAACCAAATTTCATTGAAGGGTTTCCTAAGGGACTCTTGAGTAGTGAAAGTACTTCCAAAACTCTCAAGTGATTGTTGAGCAGTGAAAAGAGAGGCCTTCTAGTACTCCGACTGAGGTTGTTGAGTAATAAAGGAAGGGTACATTCCTTGTGTTGTAGTGAATGTGAAGGTGTAAATTTGCATGAGTAGGCTATGTGGATGTGTGAAGTGTGATTCTATATCCATGACTATTGGCACATATCTTTGAATGCATCGTGTCAATACATACTTTTGTTTGTAATGCATATGTAGTGAACAATAATTCATTGCATTTAAAATGTCAGAAGCTGAAGTGATTGAATTATTACCATGGAATAATTCTAAGGTCGTTCCATGCATTGTGAACATTGCATTGAAATATTATATGCATGAATGCTCATAGTTGTTTGGATGAACGAAAGCTCTGTCACAGAGGACAAAAATGTAGGTAGAAATGTCATGGATATGGAAATGAGTATTAGCGCACAATGAATATTAGTTGATAATGCAAGGGACAAGAATTATGAGAGGAATATAAAAGTTGTTATATTTGGTTTTTGTTTGGAACAAATTCATATTTATGATCGAAATTTTTATGGTGACATCTCATGGTCATTGTATGTGTATGATACAAGTTAGAAGATAGACATGTCTTGTAAGGATAGATGTTGGTTGTTTTAATATAAAAATCATAAGAAGCATGCTATTGGGATGACACTGGAACCTCGTGTTATGCCTTGATCACCTTGATATATGGCATATTAGAGGTTTCCAAGGGGATTCCTTGGTAGCGGGGTTATAATTTTGTTCTCTTCTTGCATATGAAATCTTGGAAAGGTGGATTGTATGATGGATTGATTAGTCGAGGAGGGGATTCTTGACCCTAAAAAGGGTGAGTGCCTACAAAAAATAGGTGACTTGAATGAATATATTGTGAGATATTCATGTTACACTCTAGCTAGGATAAAAAGTCATAATATTTTTCAAGTGTGTTAGAGAAGATAATACACTAAATATTTCTTGTCACAACCTTATGGAGAAGAGATATATTCATATAAATAATTGTTGGGTTCAATTTCATACTATGTATTGTGTTATGAATATATATGCTATAATTATAAATTTGAAATCCTTATTAATGGAATGATTGTTACTTAAAATGGCTATGGAAAATATGTTTTTACTTTGATGATTGCTATAGACATATGCTAGGAAGTCAAGACCTTGGAAGAGTCCTAAGAAATTGAAAGGAATTGTAGAAGTATGGTGTCCAAGATAACCAATACTTACGAAAATTTGTAGTGAAGAGGATATAATTTCATCTATATATGAAGAGTGAAGACATGGAGTATTAATAGAAAGATGAGAACACCAAGGGCAATGCTATTCCAAGAGGAAAAGGAATGTAATATCTCAATTTTGACCCTTTGGATGTTTTGGATCGAATTGTAAATAAGTGGTTATAATAATGGGAGTGAAGCCATGTGAGATTAGATAAATGACCCGATATGTAAATGATATAAATATCTTGTATATTCCTAGTGCAGAGTTGAAGTCCAAGGGAATAATATGAATATTTAGGCATGTATTTTTTTTAAACATGATTTAGATATTCATGGTAGAACACTCATATAATTCTAGGCACCACATTTTCCTAGAAAAAACAAGTGTTATTGCTAAAGTAGACCATTACACTAAAAGAAAATTCAGGGAAGCACAAGAAATTTATAAGTCCTCAACTAACTTTAACAAGGATGGTGTCAAGAGATTGAGCAAAACTCGGTTCCTTATCATAGATTGTATAAAATCAATTGAAACATCATTATATATAATTTGCATACCTCATCCAACCTATGATTATCATGAAATGGGTATACAAATTTATCTATTTATAATATGTTTCTACCTCATTATCCTTCTATGGGAACTTTCCTCCCAATGATGAGATGAGCTACGTAGTTTGAAATGTTGAGACATAAAAATCTTAAACATGGTCTCCATATTTTGAACATGGTAACCTTGTTATGTTATTCTCAAGATATGCAAATTTATCATGTTGAAAATGAATATAGATGGCCAAGGTTGGTTTTAGAAGAGCATGAGAGAAGTTATGAGTTCATTAAAGGGGAAGAGGAAAGGGTCTACAAGGGATGCTAAGTTTCTTGATTTCCTAATTCACATAAAATTCATATTTCCACCATGTTCCTTAATACAAATCTTAACCACAAATCATTGTATGCAAATGATGTTTGGTGGGGAAGGCCAACATCCATAATTATGAGAGCATGGGAGTGAGTAAACTTCTTGAGGAGCCTAAGAGACTCCATCCCCTTATCAATTTGAACCTCATAGAGAATATTTATCATTCAATATCTCCATGCAATTGACTATTCCTTTTGTATTATTCCATTCTATGAACAATTTTATGCATTCTCGTGCTAGATATATGATTGGAAGCTATAAGAAATCCCTAAAAGAGTAAGTTGAGGAAGAAAAGATTGGGGGACTAAGAAGAATAAGATGTAGAAAAGAAGGCTATGAACATAATAAATGGGAGAGATGGAAGGCTATAGAGGAGAATAGACGTTGGGTTTGATAGGAATCCATACCCATTCTCCATGTAGATAGTTGACCACAATGTTCTCAAGAGCCAATATATGGCTTTGTTGAGTTCATGTTGAAGGTACAAAATAGGTTAGACTCCTTACAGACACATTGGAGAGAATAGAAGGAAGAATATTCCTAAGGGGCTATTGATTACAGAAGAGAAGGATATTCCTTATGTTGTGTGGTGCAATGAAGGGAGTACCATGGATGGGCTGGTTGGAGGGTTTCTTGGGTTTCTTAGAGAGTTATGGGGTGGGTTTCTTAGAGAGTTCTGGGGTGAATAGTTTGGATAATGCTCAAATAAATTGGGATGGGTGAGTGAATTGAGTTTCCTTATCCTATTTAATTCACCTGGGTAGCATCTCCTATCTTGGGATGGCATGTACAAAGGATTGCCTATAATTGGGTGGAAATTTTCTCATTAGTAGTTCTAGTTTCATTACACCAAGATGTTCAGAAGATAACTACTCCATCTATGTTATGCATTCTGATATTGATGATTGTGTTATAAGTTAGTAATTAATTATGTGTGAATTAGGTAATGGAATTGATGGATAAATGGTGTGTTTCATGTTGATTGCAACATTGTTAGGTTGTGTGTCTTTGTTATTTGAATTTTTTATACATTGAAAATTTTAAGGATCCTTACTTATCTTAGTGTGGAATCCTTGTTGAATCTTTCTAATTATTAAAATGACAACAATAAAATGTTTGGTGATATTTTTGTAAATATATTTAAATTTATAGGGATTTTATATACTTTCTATAAAATTTTGGCAATTTTTAGAGTGAAATACTTCAATCCTACAAAATTTGGGTGAATCATTTCACAAAAAAATGGAAATTGGTAAATCATTTTTTGGAAAAAAATGAAAAAAAAGTAGCACGAGGGAGAAATTTAACCCATGAAATTGTCCATCGTCTTAGAATTTATTTCACTATAATTTACATTATGCATTCAATTTTATGTTGTGTATTTAATGTAGTAACTTCAAAGCGTCCTTTTGGCCCCTATTGAAAGATCAAATTATTCCTTTGATTGGGATTAAGCCTTATTGTTTACGTTTGAAGTATGGACTTAGAATTGTGGTTATTTATTTCAAAGTACTTCCTTGGATGGGATAAAATATCCTTTCTATTGGTATCAAAGAATTTCCTTTTAATGAGGCTTACAACCATTACATTTTTCCTATCAATGTTGGAAAGACCTTTTAAAGCAACGTAATAGTTTTTTTTTGCATCAGGTACATATTCGAAAGAGTCCCAATGGGATATTTCAGAGTGATATATTTGAATGTTGCATAGTGGATTATCGAGGGGAAATCGAATGTGTTCTTTTAAATTGGACCAATGGCCTACTAGGGGTTATCAAATGGTATTCTTTTGAAGTGGCCTAATGGCCTATCAAAGGAATTTGAAATATGTTCTTTCAAGTTGGACCAATGTCCTATCTAGGGAATTCAAAAGATGTTATTTCAAGTGGACCCAATGGCCTATCGGGAACATTTGAAAGATGTTATTTTAAAGAGGATCGATGATCTATTGGGAAGGTCTTTTGAAAGTTGTTAATGACCATCTTTCAAAATATCCTAATGTATTTTCCATCCAAGAGATCATTTCAAATCAAGAAATATTTATAATAAGGCTAATGGTCTTTTCTTATGAATCGAGATCATATTTAAGAAGAGATTGATGGATGTTTTGAAATGGTCTAATGTTTTATCTGGTGGATTCAAAAGATGATATTTTGAAGTGTTTTGATGGGTTGTTTCCTTTGAATGAGTGTATATTTCAAAATTTCCCAATTGATTCTTCAAATGGGACCTGTCACGGGTATCAAGTGATTCTTTCAAAAGTGGTTGTTGTATTTCAAATGGGATTGATGGCTTACATTATTTGCATTGAGTGGAACAATCAAAAGCAACATATGGCCAATATTCAAATGGGACCAATGGTTCGATGTTCAAGTATGGTCTGATGTGTGGACATGTATGCATTCCTTCGAAGGAAGAGTTAATGTGATCTTTGTATCAATAATAATGTTTTGATCTTCAAAAGAAGGTCGATGGAACAATGGTTATGTTTTTTGAACTAGTGCAATGGAGATAAAAGGGATGTCCCATGTGGTATATGACCCATGCAACGAGCATTCATTTGAGTGTAAGATAATTAAGTAAACTTGAAGGGTTCAATTCAATGGAAAGGTGAAAAAATGTGCCCCACTTCCTCATTAATGATATTGAGGAGAATGAGTACATTACATGTTTAATGTTTGAACTTGACAATCACATCTATACTTTTGATAATATTTTTTCCTCACTATATCACAAATCTTGTATATTCCTACTCCATCATATTTGATCAAGATGCATCACATGCATATGTCATCTAACTTCTTATGTTTATCATCAAGCACATGGACTTACAAAAAACATCAAATAAATTTTGCATACTCAATGTTTTGTTTCCTTATACAACATGTTTCAGTAGGAATCATTGACTCTAGCTCGAGTGTGGGAAAATAATGTTGAACATATATGTAGAAATCATTAACTCCAACTTGAGTGTGGGAAAATAATATTGAACATATGTATATGATTGTTGTGAATCCATTTTTTTCACAATGTAAGGAATTGTGAATTCAAGTTAGATGCCTTCTTGTTCACAAAATGCAATGAAAAATGAGAAAAAATCACAACCATTTTCATGACTCAACCTTTTGAGTAGATTTCTATCTACCTTTTAGCATGGATCATAATAATTGAAAATGTCTATTGTATCCAATTTATTTTTCAAAGGCATTCCTTGAAAATTCATCAATGAATGTCAAGAAATACCTTAATTAATTATATAACAAAGTTTACACTAGTCCATAAAAATGTAAGTGAACCAATTCCAATTATTTAATTTAATATATATAGGGTCCATTCTTCTTACACGGGAAATTTATGTTGTTTCCCTAAGGCGTGTGATTAAAAAATGCCAAGTGAAAAATGAATTTATGGCTTCTGTCTTTCAATTATCTCATACCTTCTTACACACCAAATATTATGGAGGTCAACCTATCCAATCTATGATCTATGATGAAATGGAACCATCATCAACATTGTCAATAACCTTCAATGTCACTTTAATAACTCTATAATTGAAACTACATCATTTTATATTTCATTCAATTCGATAGTAAGTCTTTTGTTCTTTTCAAAGTAGTGATTCAACATACCATTCATAGAGTGTTTTGGGATAATAATTTAATACTATAATTGAAGCTACATCATTTTAGACATTATTCAGATCTTTAATACTTATTTGTTATCAATTAATACATTATTTTGTTTAGGCATGCATTATAACTTTTTGTTATGTGGAAAATACTACCTTCTTGATATTCCCAAGGAATCAAGAAAAGTTAACATATGCATGGAAAATCTCAACAAACTTCTCCACATATCGTATCGTGAATGGCAGGTCGAGAAAATCGTTAGCGAGTCATTCAGGCCAAAAGATGTCTCAATGAAATTAAACCCGAGTGGATGAAATGAAATCCATCTATCTCCACCAACAAACCACCGTAAAAAAAAAAAAAAATTAATAATAATAAAAAATAAAAATGCATACATTATAATTATCTTAACATTCTTCTTTAAAATTTTATTTTTAAATTAAGATGCTTTATTTTATTTTTTATTATGACCTTTTCTTTTTGAATTTTTTGTTTTTTTAATATTATAGAGTTTAAGTTTCTTTTTATATTTTGATTTACGAGTATGGACGTGACGCTGGTCACAATGATTAGGAATGGAAACATATTGAACGGTTGATTGCACCGTGCTCACTGCAATAAGATAATTGTGTATTAATTAAAATTTCTAACATGATTAACAATCAAAATACGATTTTTTCACAACCTATAGTTCTTCTTCCTCCCGAGGATGAAGAAATATGACATCTCTTGAGGTGGTATGGCAATTATGTCCGAAAAGGATTTTGGTGTAATAATGGTATTAATGCCTTCATGTAGAGTAATGTACAATATATTAACACCATTAAAGTTCCCACGTTTGTGCATGGCTAACTTCATGAAGATAAATTTTGTTGATCTCTATGGGGTCCTTGTTAATATCATGCTCTTACAAAGTAACAAGTACATAAATAATTAATGTTTTTTTTCACATCATTCGCATACAAAGGGATAAGTACATAACTCATTAATGGTTTTTTTCACATCATTCTCATACAAAGGGATAAGTATAAAAATCATTCTTGAATAGAATTAAGATCAATTTCGATGATACAAATTTCATGTACCAATATTTGGATTGGTTGTACACCTTTATGTGGCTTAAGGAACATTAATATAATTATTTGGAAATCTTGTCTACATACCTTTTGGTAATAGAAACCCATAAAACTAATGTGTGGTGAGGTGGTTTTAACATCTAATTTTAATTAGCTTACTTTCTTAATTGAATACAATATATATCATATCATTGATCATTATAAAATGTTAGGATATGGATCTTACCAAGTTAGCAATTCTACGAGTACTTTAATATCAACTCTACTAGTTCTACTAAAGCTTAAACTTATCCATCACCTTAGGGATCTGTTCAATTTGTGATGAACACATGGATGGTGTATAGAAATCGAGTAATAGCCCCACAACTTTGTCTCAGTGTTCCCATACTCAAACCATACTAATTATTTTACAACAAATTATCCAAGAAAAATACTATAATTTTTAACACACAAGAAAAATTGTAATAAACACAACAAATGTATTCATAGGGGTGTACATATTCTCATTATTCAATAATAGATAAAAATTCAATTTTGTATCGTCTCAATCATATATTCTAATAACCTTTATCACTATTATGCTTTCCATCTCTTAATTCACATCTCTCACTATCATGCTTCTCCTCTCTTGAAAATTACACATATCTCATGTATTATCTTAATGCATGTAATATACAACCCTAGCCTCTTCTCCTCGTTATTATTCATATATTCTAACTCCATAAATCACATCACACATTCACAAATTTCCTAATCCTCAAGCATCCAATCACTACAATTCCACTTCTCTTACTTCTCTACAACTAATCTTATCTCATAGTTTTATGTAAACTATCATGGATATTACATTGGAATAGTTCATTGCAATAGATCGTAAAATAATATGCAATCTCTTATTATGTAGTTTTTTCTTTATATTTAGATTTAGCATTACTATCTTAACACCCAAAATACTAAAATAAGTTGAAACTAAAATGACATAGGCTAAGCAAATGCCATACCATCTTCACAATGAACACAAGTGGTGTCGTTGTTTTAGCACCAATCTGTACCAAAATGAAATTGCTTGTAGGTTTTGTTATCCAAGAACCAGATAAAAAGGTGAAATATCTAAGAGGTAAGAAGCAAAGAACATTATACTTTATTATATCTAAAGAAAAGAAAAGAAAATCAAATCATTCCAAACAAAAAACATAGTAAAGAATGTGATATTTTATTAATTTAAAAGGGGGAACAAGGAAGATTACTTGCACCTTTGTGATAATTGATATAAGAAAATGGAATTACAAGTTACCCAAAGGGAGGGTCCTTTGGCTCCTTTTGTGATCCATTCCAAGATCTAGATGGTGTAGAGTAAATTCTTGTATGGTAGAAAGAAGGGACGAAATACATGGTTTTCTCTCTAGAAGGAATGGGATATCATAACCTTGATTCTTATGATTGCTGTGATCAATGACCTCGAGGTTTCTATTTATAGGTAAATATTCAGACATCTTTTATAACTATCTCCAATGTCAACAATTCCAATGTATTGATGAATTAGTGGGATAAGGATAGATATTGAAGACTAGACCAAAGTTTATTTTTAGAAATAACCAATTGGTGATTTCCACTTTAGGCCACTATGCCATTTTGGAAGGTGCACAATTCCAATGATCCAATTATGATAATGGTTTTATATTTTTGATTCCATGACACAATGTTTGAGGGTTTCAATGCATAATGCATGAAGAATTTTGAGTTAGTATTGCGTGATGACTTCAATGGTCAAACTTGAGAATTGGTTCATCTTTTTTCTAGAAATGATGATGTCATATGCTAACGAAAACTATGGAAATGAAGCCAAGGATTTCAAAGTGGTGTAAAGGAAAAAATGATCATGACAAAGTGAAGGATCAAAATTAGTTTGTTAAAAAGATGTACTGTAAGAAAACCCAATAAGCGAAAAAACTAGCTGGAAGATGACACCTATGCATTGCTCTTTTTCTTCTCAGGAATGAAATGTAAATACAAATAAAATGCACTCACTATGGATTATTAATGGACACTATGTCCTATTGTTTATTGTTCCACTCCTATATGATATTTTAAAATATGGAACAATAAACAATACAATAAGAATGGAACCCCTTTCTTTTCAATCTTATCAGTATTAAACATGGGTTGATAGATGTATAGGGTTAGGGTTAGGGTATTTGCATGCCTAAAATCCCAATTAGGTTTAGGGTTTTGGAACCTTTAGAATATTTCAAAATTACACTCATGAATATCTCCATATGTGTGAGTAATGGAAGTTGACATGGAATCCACTTAGTATCATGGTGGTCAATAAGATAGGTCAACTTGCAGGAGTCATAAATTCCTCATACGAACTTTGATTGAGGTGATATTTGCACCATTGGAAATAACTCAGTGTGTATAACAATTCTGATAGGATAAAACTTAGCTCACGAAGTTTTGACCCCTAAAAAGTTTTTTTGGTGCCTCAAATATGCTCCAAAAGTCTCGTAACCCCAAATCACCAAAATTGGACCTGCACCTAAAATGGAAACTATAATCCAATAGATCTATTTTTCAACCCATAAAGTACAAAATTATATAATACATTATATAATGATCCATTTCAAATCATACTTACCCATTTAGCTATGTCTTTTGTTCCCAAAATATTTTACTAGAGGAGGTGGGGAAAATTCTCCCCTATCTTCTCCCTAGAGTACCATTTGGCCTTGGATGGAATTTATCCTTTAAATATAACCTATAAAAATTCATGCTAACCCTACATGTTTATTCTATACTTCTTCTATAAAATTGTATATTTTTCTAACTCAAGATCCTAAGAATTTGGTGCTAATTCGTCTATGGTAGATAAGCATTTCTCATCAGTGTTTTGGTCCAATATGGAAGTCTCATAGAGTTTCAGATCTTCCACAATCATAGTTGAGTAAATCTATATATATGGGTGTATACTAAACTTATATACATTATCTACCACCTTCTCAAGCACTTCAAAGGACCATATTTTAGAGCTCTGAACTTATTATCAAGACCTTGTATCCTTTTCTTATTTAAATGCAACCAAAATTTGTCTCTGGCCTTGAATATTTTCTCAATTATGTGTTGATAATTCTAATCCTTATAATTTCCTTGTGACTTCTTCAATGTTTCATGTACTTGCAAATGGATATGCATGGCCTTATCAATGAATTTTTTCATCCTTCATTACTTTTCCTATAGTGTCTTCCCTTACTCCTCCTTGTTTTCCATATGAAACATCTAGAGGAAAATGTGATAAATACCGATTTTTTTAAAAAAAAGTGGATATAGAGGTAGAATTATGGACTTATTTTTTATAATAATGTCAAAAATAAATCAAACTTCCATCCCAATTCCTTGGATGGTTTTTTATTATAAACCCTAAAAACTTGAACCAATGTCTCATTCACTACTTTTGTCTACCCATCTATCCATGGATAGAAATATATATATCTCTTCAACTTAGTGTCCATATTATCCCAAAGTGCAGTCCAAAAGGTGTTGAGAAATCAAGTATCTCTATTTAATATGATGCTCCTTGGTATGCTAAAGTGCAACCATATCCATTCAAAGAATGTGTTTTCTACATATTATCCCTTAATGATATTTTTTTGAGGAATGAGAATGCATATCATGCTAATCCTTTCAAATACCACAAAATGGTCACATCCATCCTATATCTAAGCAAAACACCTACAAAATCCATGGAAATACACTCCCATGGTCTAGTAGGTATAGGTAAGGTATGGCATGTACCTTTATTTCTATTACTAGGCTTGCTAGTACAACAAATCATGAATAATATAATAAACCAAGCTACATATTCTTCATTCTAGGAAAATACATATTCTTCATTCTAGGAAAATACACATTCCTCTATAAGTTGGAAACTATCTTCCCAACACCAAAATTTCTTACAAATTTGGAGGTGTGATCTTCTCAGATAAGATGCAATATTTCACCTTTAAGACAATATAACTCATCTAGATTGTAGACAACCATCTTGGAGATGACAATTATCCTTATGGTTAACTTATTCTTCACAAAATTGGCCATGTTCTTGTTGAAATGCCTCTTTAAAGTCTGCGTCTTCTATGTATTCATCTTTGTATGCATCATGGGTGATGTTAATTTTTGAGCATCAATTCAATATACTCTGGGATCTTTACTAAGAGAATAACATGTACAGTATATCAATCACAAGAAGCAAACACAAGAGATAATAGACACACAAAGTTTCCTTGGGGAAAACCATAAAGGTGAAAAACTCCAATAACTTCCTCAAAGATAGATAGAGCAATGATACAAAACCCAAGCATAAGAGATAGTCTCCTAGCAGCAGCTTCTCCTCCTCCACTAGTGCACCACTCTCCAATGAGTGTATAAGTGAGAAAGTGAATGATCAAATAGATTACCTCTCGCACTCTATTTATACTTCACTTGACTTGCCTAATAAAATTACTAGGTCAGCCTCAACTTAACCACTCAACATAATGCTGAGAGGGCCGACCCCCAATAGGGTGGTCTAATAACCCTTTAACCCACATGACTTATACAAGGCCGACCCCATCAAGGTCGTCTAATAACCCATCAAGTATAAGTTACGACACTTACAATATAAATGACGACACTTCCGTATAGAGGAATAATAACATCTCTATAGGAATATAATATACATATATGAAATACATTCCGAAGTTACAAATACATCAACACTCCCTCTTAACTAGGAAGGTATTTCTCGACACAGATCTGGTAGCACAAGTCTTCTTCTCCGGATCATTGTCACTAGATCATCATCATCGAATCATCGTCATTGTCATGGCTACTACTATCTCAATCAATATCTGATCTACTCATGATAGGAAGTTCTACAGAGCCATCCCTATTTCATGCTGGATGTAGGCCCACCACCTTTAGGTCTTCATCATTAGTGGCCATACTGTGGAACCTAGGACTGATTACGTGCATCAACAAAACCTAGCGTAGACTATAGGATATTTTACATGTTGACCTTCACAAAACCTACTCAAAGCATCCTAGGATGTTACAAGCACACTGCTTTACCTGTCCGGATCTCGATAGAGCATCTCAGGCTGTTACGAGTACACTGCTCTACCTGTTTGGATTTTAAAGGATCTTTTTTATGTGAAACCGTAGAAAAACCTACTTAGAGCATCCTAGGATGTTACGATCACACCGCTCTACCTGTCCAGATCTCGATAGAGCATCCCAGGCTATTACGAGCACACCGCTCTACCTGTCTGGATTTTAAAGGGTCTTTTCTATGCTACCTGCACAACCTGTCCATGGCCACAGAGTATCAACCTGATACTCACCATACATCATCCTGATGTACATCATCACATGATCAACCTGATCATCATCATAGCATCATCCTGATGCATATCATCTGGAGAAACATCCTGAAGCTTGTTGTCTATGATCATCTTGATCATCATCATAGCATCATCCTGATGCATATCATTTGGAGCAACATCCTGAAGCTCGTCTTCTGTGATCATCCTGATCGAACAATATATCCATCTGATGCATAAAAAGTATCTACCTGATACATATCATCATAAATGATCCACCTGATCATACAATGCATCCACTTGATACATACATAAGTACATGATCTACATGATCATACATAAGTACATGATCCACCTGATCATACAATGCATCTACCTGATACATACATAAGTACATGATCTACCTGATCATACATAAGTACATGATCCACCTGATCATACAATGCATCTACCTGATACATACATAAGTACATGATCCACCTGATCATACAATGTATCCACCTAATACATATATAAGTACATGATCCACCCGATCATACAATGTATCCACCTAATACATATACAAATACACGATCAAACTGATCAAAGCATCCAACATGATGCATATACAAATACATGATCAAACTGATCAAAGAATCCAACATTATGCTATACAAATACATGATCAAACTGATCAAAGCATCCAACATGATGCATATACAAATGCATGATCCAACTAATCATATCAAGCATACAACATGATGCATAAACAAATGCATGATTCAACTGATCATATCAAGCATCCAACTTATGCATATAGAAATGCATGATCCAACTGATCATATCAAGCATCCAACTGATGCATATAGAGCAGTAACTGGAGCATCTTCCTGATGCTCATCACGCAGCACTTACATCCATATCCATGGGAAGGATCCTCCTCTCACCATGCTTGGAATGGATCCTACAAATGTGTTCATCACTTCTTCCTCGAAGTGTCGTTAATCTGAAGAACACCAAGCCTCTCTCTGAAGTATTCGAACTTCGATCTAGCTAGTGGTTTCGTCAACACATCTACAACCTGATCATCCATTGCAACATACAGGAGCTTCACTGCTCCTCTCTGCACCATATCCCTGATATAGTGATATTTGATCTCAATGTGCTTCGACCTGTCGTGGAACGCTGGATTCTTAGACAGCTTCACACAACTCTGGTTGTCACAAAAGATACCAGTAGCATCCAAAGGGAGATCAGATAACTCAGACAGTAGCTTCCGAAGCCATACTGCCTCACAACTAGCCGAACAAGCTGCAACATACTCTGCCTCGGCTGTACTCAGTGCTATGCAGGACTGCTTCCTACTAAACCAAGAGCTCACACCTGATCCCATACTGAACAACACTCAAAAGTGTTCTTCTTATCTGCAGCACTGCCTGCCCAATCTGAATCAACATAACCCTCCAGGTTAACCTTTTGATTTGTATCATACTTGAGCCCATAATCAATTGTACCCTTCAGGTACCTCAGAATATGCTTTACAGCAACCAGGTGAACACCTCTAAGATCCGTCAAGAATTGGCTAAATGTGTTCACCGCAAAGAAAATATCTGGTCTCGTGTTCATAAGGTACATCAAGGACCTAATCATCTGACGATACACAGTGACATCAACCGGATCAGATGAAGCATCACACAGAAGCTTCAGGTTCGATGCCATAGGTGTGGCCATGGCCTTGCAGTCCATCATCCCGAACCTCTTTAGGATCTGTACTGCATACTTCCCTTGTCCAAGGAAGATTCCATCTGCACTCTACCACACCTCCATGCATAGAAAGTAGTGCATCATCCCCAAGTCCTTCATCTCAAACTCGGCAGCAAGCTTCCTCTTCGTGTCGGCAATCAATCTATCCTCACCTGTAACAAATAGGTCATCCACATACAATAGTAGTATCACTGGATTCCCTTCCACAACCTTGTAGTAAAGGTTGAAATCTGCTTTACTCTTGGTAAAGCCCAAACTGGATATAAAGCTATCTATCCTACCATACCAAGTCCTAGGAGCTTGCTTCAAGCCATACAAAGCTTTCTTCAGTTTGCATACATATGACCCCCTGTCATGTGTCTCAAAACTGAGTGGCTTCTCCACATACACTTCGTCCTCAACTACACCATTCAAGAAAGCTATCTTGACATCCATCTAGTGTATCTTCCATTTCATCACTGCAGCCAGAGCAAGTACCGATCTGATGGAAGTGTACATGACTACAGGAGAAAAAGTCTTTTCATAGTCTATTCCTTCTTTTTGGGAGAAGCCACGAGCTACAAACCTTGCTTCGTATTTCTCTATGCTACCAACTGCAGCATGCTTGATCTTATAGATCCACTTGGAAGTCACAACAGACTTCCCTTAAGGTCTTGGGACCACATCCCAAACATCATTCTTCATGATCAACTGGTACTCTTCGATCATTACTTCATCTCGGATCCTGGGAACTTCATATTCTTCAATATATAGCTTTGTTGCTGGAGTAAATGTTGTAGTCCTTCTTTTGTAGGTGATGGTATATGATCTTTCCTACAAGACAAGTTAAATTGCATGATTAGAAACATCTCATCGTTTTCAGAACAAATTCTTACACATAAAGAAATATGTCATACGGTCATGCAATCAATTTAGTCAATGCTTCAATACAACATTTATCCATATCCCGTAACTTTTTAGATGCTTTCCAATCTCTACCAGAACATTGTTAAGAGTGTGCACAACTCCCAACATGTCTACAAAGAGGTTTCATTCTAGATAAGTAGCAATGGAATGTTTTACAGTTCCATAGGCCACTTACCCATTACATGCATATTAGTGGTATACTGTTCATTAATGCAATTATTCTAATATGCATGATACACAACCTAAGTCTAGGAACATAAGTATATACATCATTGAATAGTATTATTTAAACAAGCAAATATACAAGAAATGACAATTCAAATACTTATCTTTGTTTGTTTGTTGGGTGGACTCCCTCTCAATCTTTGCTTTCTTGCAGGAACTACTTGGAGTGTGCTCCCTCTTGATCTTTGCTTCCTGGGTTACCTATCCTTATATCCATCCTCGATCACTATGCATGCTTACTAGTATCATCATTGTGTTATCCTCAAGATCTCATACATAATCATACATTCATTAGTATAATCTTAATACTATCAAAACAAAATAATCTTAAACATGTATAGTCATGATCATTTCAACACAGATAATAAGCATTAGCATTCAAGGTTTCAGGGGAGACTTCTCTTACTCATGCATATTCATATTTGACCATAGAACTCTTCTAGTTAGTCATATCATCAATCAAGGTAAGAGACATAATATGCATAAACCCTAGATTACTCAAAATTGTAACTTCATGAGTAATCATTATCAATCATACAAAAGCATAAGATCCTTACATAGGGTAGGATTCTAACTTGATATAAGAAAAGCATACCTGGTCATCATATTTGCAAGTTATGTCTAGCAATGTTTTTCTTGTTCTCTTCAATGACCTGCATAACTCATAAGTTAACCATTGTAGAACCAAATTATACATACCTCTATGTGATCCATGACTATGGACGAGTCTTTGTCTTCATGTCACCATGGTCTTGATTTGTACCTTCATGATGTTAGCGGATAACATTCTCCTCATACAACACCACAGTGCATTAGTACAATCATAATACAATCATAAGTGTCATAACCCTAATCAATGAATGTCTTCTATCATGCATTCATACTTTTACTAGGGTGATCAGACAAGTCTAAAATTAAACAAGATTGTTACTAAACTCAATAACATGAAGACAACCATATTGGTTTCGTTTAGGCTTTCACAGGTTGCAGTTATCTTCAAGAGGGATTGGATACCTGTGTAGAGTTTTTGTTCTCGACGCGTTTTGGACTCCATAGTTGAGTCCATCTTCAGGAGAGAAGGTATCTCAAATAAAAGCTACACGAATTTTATATTATTTATATTGTCATAATATTTTTAGTTAAAATTATTTAAAGAGCCAACTTTGATTAATTAATTTACCTTAGTGTATATATTTATTATTCAATGATGTGTATTTATTAATAATCCTCATTATGCTTGAAAGTTTGATTTTATTAAATGTTTTAATTATAATAAACTATTATAAATTTAATAATGTTCATATTATTAAAAAAATTCTAGTAAGTACTAAAAATTGTTAAATTATTTAAAGAAATTTTTATAAATTTTTAAAATTTTAATCTTAATTTAGAAATTTGTGTTATAAATTTTTCAATTTAAATTTTATAATTAAATTTTTAATTTAGAATTCTATATTAAATTTTTTTTTAATTTACAATTGTTTTTTATTTTTAATTTTAATTTTAATTATAATTTTTTAATTATAATTTAATTTTTAAGTAAAATATGTATTCAATGTTTAGTTTTTAGAATTATGTATAATAATTTTTCCAATTTCAATTTCAATTTTGTAATTAAAATTTTAATCTAGAATTTTATATTAAAAAAAAAATTTAAAATTTTTTTATTTTTATTTTTAATTTTAAATTTTAATTGTAATTATAATTTTAAATTTAATTTTAAATTATAATTATAATTATAATTATAATTTTAAATTTAATTTTAAATTTTAATTATAATTTTAAATTTAAATTTAATTTTTAGGTAAGAAATGCATTCAATGTTTAGGTAATATTTAATTTTTAGAATTATGTATTATGAATTTTTCAATTTAAATTTTTACAATTTAAAATTTTTTAATTTAGAATTTTCAATTAATAAGTATTAATAACACGAATCAGTCAGCAGAGAATACAGTCTGGTTAGCAGATAATAAGGTCAACGTTGGAGATATAAAGGCAGCGGGTATTAATAATAACGATGACAGCGTACAAATGCGAAGGCTAACAAATAATAAGAGAGGAGACCAAGAAGACAGCGTTGGTAATGCTAATAGAAACAACAAAGTATCTCCTTCCAATTTTGACCTGACTACCAAGACGCAAGACCAAACTAAGTCAATTAATAACAAACCTAACATGGCTGAACAAACTCCAGATGAACTTAATAAAAGAAGAAAAATAAGCGTAATTAATTTATCAAACCAGCAGCTAAATAATGATGCATTGAATGTTTTAGGGAAGGTTTTAAGTTTCTCAATTGCACCCAATAAAATTCCGATTGAAGACATCATTTGTGCCATTGAAGATTCGGTAATGACTCTCCCTGAAGACACTGCAGAAGAAATAAGGCAAGATTGTGCAGTGATATTAAGAAAAGCAAAACCACCTAAACACAATTTGACTAAGAATGAGATAGTAGCCATTAAAAACCTAAAAGCAAATAAGGAGATTATGGTCATGAAGGCGGACAAAGGAAATGCAACAGTAAAAATGAACACCATTGATTATGAAGCTAAACTGAAAGAACATCTCACAACAACAAGATGCTATAAACAACTGAAGAAAGACTCAAAAGCAAGGATCATTAGAGAGATTAAAAAAGCCATAGATGAGTCTTCTTTAGATAATAACCTAAAAAAGAGACTAACCCCGAAGAACCCTATCATCCCAAGAATTTATGGACTCCCTAAGGTTCATAAAAATGGTGTTCCACTAAGACCAATTGTGAACACTATTGGGTCACCAACTTACAATCTAGCAAAATACCTAGCAAAAACCCTAAAACCATTAGTTGGCCACACGTCCTCATACATTAAAGATTCAACACATTTTGTGGATAACATCAAGAATCTTAAAGTTGATGATAATGATTTGATGGTAAGCTTTGATGTAACACAACTCTACACGAAAATCCCGGTGGAAGAAGCAATTGAAGTGGTGGGAAAGATAACCAGTAAAGAGATAACCAACCTAGTAAGAATTTGTTTAAAATATACCTATTTTACCTTTCGTGGAGAAATGTATGAGCAAACTAGTGGGGTTGCAATGGGTTTCCCCCTTTCCCCAGTAATAGCTAACCTGTACATGGAATACTTTGAGAAAAAAAGCATTAGATTCTTACCCACTTAAACCAAAAGATTGGAAACGATTTGTGGATGATACCAATTTCTTTTGGCCACATGGCAGGGAGAAATTAGATGACTTCCTAAGGCACATGAACAATCAATCTCAACACATAAAATTTACTATGGAGATCCAGGTAAACAACTCACTTCCTTTTCTCGACGTACTAATCACTAAAAAAGAAGATGGTTCCCTAGCCCACCAGGTGTATCGTAAGAAAACCCATACAGACACATACCTACATGCTAACTCACACCATCACCCTTCTCAAAAACTAGGAATATTACACACACTCGCTACACGAGCCGTTAGAATCTCCGATAAAGAACACCTTAATGATGAACTAAAACACCTTGAGAAAACCCTCCAAGACAATGGATACAAACGAAAAGATATCAACAAAGCTTTCAGAAGAGCGAAAGGCATTGAAACTAAAAATTGTAATAATGAACAAGAAGACCTAGGTAGAACCTTTCTCCCATATATCCAAGGTACAACAGATAAAATTGCTAAAGTTTTGAAAAAGAAGAAGATCAAAACAATATTTTGCTCTCCTAACTCCCTAAGGAATCTATTAGACAAAGCTAAAGACCCCATCGACCTAAAACAAAAGAAAGGTGTCTACTCATTTCCATGCTCATGTGAGGACGTATACATAAGGGAGACAGAACGCTCAATTCATACTAGGTTGAAGGAGCACTGTGCAGATGTGATTCATGGGAGGATCAAGAAATCAGCATTAGCTGAGCACTCTTCAAAGACAAACCACGATGTCTGCATTGAAGAAGCAAGAGTCTTAGCACTTAAGGATAACTACAACAAAAGACATATACGTGAAGCAATAGAGATTGAGAAACACCCGAGAAATTTTAATAGGGATGATGGCCTTACCCTTTGTGACTCATGGAAACCAATCATCCACTCCCTGCAAAACAAAAAAGGTGAACAAAATAAAAAATAAAAAATAAAAAAAAATTAAATGAAAATTCTAAATTAAAAAAATTTAAATTGAAAAATTCATAATACATAATTCTGAAAATTAAATATTACCTAAACATTGAATGCATTTCTTACCTAAAAATTAAATTTAAAATTACAATTATAGTTATAATTTAAAATTAAAAATAAAAAAAATTTAAATTTTTTTTGTAATATAAAATTCTAGATTAAAATTTTAATTACAAAATTTAAATTTAAATTGGAAAATTCATTATACATAATTCTAAAAACTAAACATTGAATACATATTTTACATAAAAAATTAAATTAAAATTAAAAAATTATAATTAAAAATAAAAAAAATTTAAATTATAAAAATTTTTAATATAGAATTCTAAATTAAAAATTTAATTATAAAATTTAAATTGAAAAATTTATAATACAAATTTCTAGATTAAGATTAAAATTTTAAAAATTTATAAAAATTTCTTTAAATAATTTAACAATTTTTAGTACTTACTAGAATTTTCTTAATAATATGAACATTATTAAATTTATAATAGTTTATTATAATCAAAACATTTAATAAAAACAAAGTTTGAAGCATAATGAGGATTATTAATAAATACACATCATTGAATAATACATATATACACTAAGCTAAATTAATTGATTAAAGTCGGCTCTTTAAATAATTTTAACTAAAAATATCATGACAATATAAATAATATAAAATTCGTGTAGCTTTCATTTGAGATAACTTCTCTCTTGAAGATGGACTCAACTATGGAGTCCGAAATGCATCAAGAACAAAAACTCTACACAGGTATCCAATCCCCCTTGAAGACAATCATATTATAAACTTAATCATGAATAGATTTCAAAACATACCTGTCAGATTGTTTGTAGTAGTTGTTGTTGTTGTTCCTTTTGTTCTTAGGACAATTTGAGGAAAAGTGTCCTCTCCTTGGTATGTGCTGTGAGAGATTGATCTTCATTCCCCATCTTTTCTTCTTGAGCTATAATTCGAGCTTCTTCCTATGAACATTCTTCTCACAACCTGCTGAAAGAGATAAGTTTCTTCCTAGCACAAATTCCTTGGATGAAGGAATCCCATGACCTAGGAAGGTCATTAAGAGTGGTCATTACCACTTCTCCATTCTCTACAGCTTCAATTTGATGCTATATCCGTGTCCGGATATACTCTGTGATTATTCAAGCGAATAATCCTCCAATGGAAAATAACTCCATTTGATAAAATAATAATATATATAATGGATAATGGATATAAAGATGATGTCTTTTACAAGATAGACTTTCCCGTATTTATAATTGTTTAAAGGGTGTCTAATGTAACTCTTCATAAAGAGTTACACCATTTCACTAATTAATTATATTATTATATTATTCTTGTTTGTTGTTATTATATATATATATATATATATATGTTGATGTTTATTTTATTATTATTTTATTCATAGCATTGCCTCTCTCTTAGAAAGGCTTTGTCCTCAAAGCCTTATAACGTTGCCGCACCGTTCCTTATGACGTCGTAGTTGACGAAACATGTCGGTACGAACTTCTAAGTGTAGAGCATAACTTCCGATATGTGGATGGGTCAATCCATCCCAAATTGATTTGTTGCTGACTATTGGGATTCACCATTGATCTGTCGTTAAGAGCTTTGATCACATTAGTACCATCGTCTTTCAACATTTCCCACTTTTCAGAATATCGGTTTTTATGGTTGGGGTGTCGATAGGGAATTTTCACAATGTCATTTTCTTTTACGAGTGTCATCTTTTGAGCATTGATCTGAGCTAGGACTTTTATTTTCGTCTCTTGAGGTTTTAAGGTTTCATTCTGTATCTTTTCCAACTTGTTTCCTAACTGCCTGTTATCATTTTGAAACTTCTTAATCAATTCGACTTGCAATTTTCCGTCATCTTCAGATGTCTTAAGTTGTTCCTTAAGATCTTCATTATGACTTCTGATACAACTATTTTCTTCCTGCTTGTCTAGAAGTTTCCCCTCAATGTCGTCCATAGATTGTTCTATCTTCCGGTTATTTTTCAACTTCTTAATTTTTGTGACTAGTATCTTGTTATGACTTCTTAGTCTAAAAATTTCTTCAGCATTGTTAGATAATGCTTTATTACTCTTCGCGATCTCTGACTTATGTGTCTTTTTAGAGTCGTCATTTTGTTGTTGAAGAACTTTTATCTGTTGTCGACACTGGCCGACCTCTGATTCTTGACTTTCTAATTTATGTCGTAACTGCATTAGTTCTTCATCTTTGTCGCTAACGATTTTGTTCAAGCGTATTATTTCTGCTTCGTAATTATTTATTTCCTTCTTTATATCTTGATTTTTCAATCTCTGATTGAAATCACTTTCATCTTTTAATTCCTTGATTTGCGCACATAGTTTTTCTATGTGATTTTTCTGGTTGGACATTATTTGTTCATTGAACTGTTCTTGTATCTTATGTAGTTCAATCTTTATTTCTGATTGTCTATTAATGTCTCGTAATTCTTCATTGTCTTTTTGATAACGCTTTAACTTGGCTTCTAATTTCTCTCGCAAATCGGCTTCCATGGTGTCTGTCTTCTTCGACGGTGGAATGATTTCCTTTGATTTCTTTGGTGATAACCGATCTTCAAATTTTTTTTTATTTTATTTTTTAACAATAATTGCTTTGCCCTTATAATAATTATTATTATTTAAATGTAATAATAATATTATTTTAATATTATATATTTCCCAAACAATTGTAATATTTTACAATTATGGACCAATATTAATTAATCTCCACGTTGGTTAACCTTTTGCTTTAGATTAATTTCTTTGTGGATTGTGTGTAGATTAGGTGGTTGGGAAGAATGATTGTTACCTTCCCCACCCAAGTTCAAATCTCACTTTTGGTTTGTTCTTAGGGAATAAAACCAAACCCACGTGCACCTTAAAACCATGTGCGGTTTCACTTCTTACTTTTACTTTTTACTTTTTCTCACTTCTAAACTTTACTTTTACTTTTTTTTTCCTTTTCACCTCTTCTCACTTGTTTTTTTATTTATTTCTATATTCTATTTTCTTCTTTTTTACTTGTCTTTCTTTTCTTCTTTTTATTTTCTTTTACTTTTTCCTTTTTATTTATTTCTTTTTTTTTTCTTTTTTACTTCTTTGGGCCACAGGCCTGGTTTTGGACAAGATCGTGGCTACAAGCGCTCTGATACCAATGCTATATCCGTGTCCGGATATACTCTGTGAATATTCAAGCGAATAATCCTCCAATGGAAAATAACTCCATTTGATAAAATAATAATATATATAATTGATAATGGATATAAAGATGATGTCTTTTACAAGATAGACTTTCCCATATTTATAATTGTTTAAAGGGTGTCTAATGTAACTCTTCATAAAGAGTTACACCATTTCACTAATTAATTATATTATTATATTATTCTTGTTTGTTGTTATTATTATTATTATTATTATTATTATTATATATATATATGTTGATGTTTATTTTATTATTATTTTATTCATAGCATTTGATCTTTTATCTGGGAGACCCTTGAAGAGTAAGACTGCATGGTCTCCGCATTCTGGATCTGGATGTTCTTTAGTTGATTCATCAATGTCATCTTCTGATTTATGTTCTTCCCTTCAAACAATTTATTCAAGGAGTCAAACATCTCCTTAGGTGTCTTTAGGGAAGACACATGGAGTATGAGATGGTCCTTTATAGAATCATCAATGATTCTCTTAGCCTTGACCAAGTTCTTCTTGTGTAAGACCTTAGCCTTTTCTCCCTCTGGGACTAGAATCTCTTCACTTATGTAAGTGTCCAACTCATTCTCTTCTAGGATTAACCCAATCCTATACTTCCATGCTTGGAAGTTATCAGCCCCTTTCAAGCTTATCCTCAAGCTTGGTGTGGTGAAACATCTTAAGAAGTACTTCAAATGGAAATAGAAAAGTTATTAGGTCTTACCACTTGATTTGCTGAAAACTGGATCTGGTGCTGGATTAGGGTTTGTAAGAGAAACCCTAAAAATTCAAACTCTGAATTTCAAACTTCTGAAAGGATAGAAAGATGAGCCTTGATGAGCTGATCAAGCTGGTATACTCTGAATTTGAAAACTGCAAATTTTCACCCCTCAAATTTGCTTTTCAAACTTCTGGATTCATTTGGGAGGACCCTAAATTAGGGTTTGATTTTCCCAGAGCTTAACCCATCCAAAAAGTTCTATCTTGGTCTCTAAACTTTGATTTTTCAGAGGAGCTTCCAGCCATGGTCTTATATTTCAGAAATTCCAACTTTTGTAGAAACCCTAATTTTCGGCTTCACTAGACAGGACCCCAAACTAGGGTTTGAATTTCCTGGAGCTTCACCCAACCAAAAAGTTTGATCCAAAGCTTTAAACTTCAATTTTTCCAAGGAGCTTCTAGCCATGGTCTCAGATTTCAGTAATTCCACTTTTTGTGGAAACCCTAATTTTTAGGTCAAAATCTGAAAATGCTCAGAATTGAATTATGTTTCGACAGAAAGATGTGCCTTGCTGAGGAGAGTCAATATAGCCTCTTGAATTTCAATATCTTGTGGAGATAAACCCAAAAAAAGAATCCCTAGCTTCTGCAACTGCATAGTGTCTTCTTCTCAGGTTAGCTCTGATACCATGTTAATTTTTTAGCATCAATTCAATATACTCTAGGATCTTTACTGAGAGAATAACATGTATATTATATCAATCTCAAGAAGCAAACACAAGAGACAATAGACACACAGAGTTTCCTTGGGGAAAACCATAAAGGTGAAAAACCCCAATAACTTCCTCAGAGATAGATAGAGCAATGATACAAAACCCAAGCATAAGAGATAGTCTCCTAGCAGCAACTTCTCCTCCTCCACTAGTGCACCAGTCTCCAATGAGTGTATAAGTGAGAAAGTGAATGATCAAATAGAGTGCCTCCCGCACTCTATTTATACTTGAATTGACTTGCCTAATAACCTTACAAGGTTGGCCTCAACTTAACCACTCAACATAATGCTGACAGGGCCGACCCCCAATAGGGTGGTCTAATAACCCTTTAACCCACATGACTTATACAAGGCCAACCCCATCAAGGTGGTCTAATAACCCATCAAGTATAAGTTACGACATTTACAATATAAATGATGACACTTCCGTATAGAGGAATAGTAACATCTCTATAGTAATACAATATACATATATGAAATACATTCCGAAGTTACAAATACATCAACAGGTGAAAGGGTTCAAGAGCATAAGAGTTACAAAATATATGATCATAGATGTGGATGGCCTTGAAAGCATTCCTAGCAACTTATTAGTGTTTCCCTTCTTATATTTCATGATTAGATGAAATTGTTGTTATAAAACCAATCCACTGGTAGTGTTTGGTTTGTTGAATATTACTTTATTCCTACATATACTATAATGGTTGGATGATGCTTTTCATTATCCATTAGATGCTACGTTTATTTCTTAACATATTGAACTAGAGTAGAAGAAAACCCAAAATGGGAAAACTAACAATGAAATTTATCTATTTGGATTTAAATTAATCTCAACCAATTCTAGATTACCATGGATGCATTGGACAAAATTTCCAAATTTATTAATGTTTCTTTAACCTTCTTTGAGTCTTGGTAATAATCAGGAAAACAACATAAAGGTTTTTCTTTTTTCTAGATAATCTTCTCCACCTCAAATTATGTCTTCTTTACCCTCTGGGAATGAAATCAATACACCCTCGCTTTTGTCCTCTATCCTTCTTTACGTTGCAATATCTAATCCACCTTCAAAATACCAACTCGATTTGAAAACCCCCCTTGTCTTCCAACTCATAAAAACCCTTTTATGCTTTCCTCTCCTCATGGGAAATCCAATTTCTTCCTCATCCCTCAAATACCAACTAAGAACCTCCTTTTCCTACTTTCCCTAGGGATTTTCTACACAGTGATGGTTCAACTACTGGAAACTACCTTTCTCAAAGGTGGAGGGTTGCGTCCAACTATTGGTGGAAATTTGTGTGTGAATGTGAAAGTGAAAAATGAGGAGAAGTGAGTAAGTTGGTTTTCTTACGTTGAATTCCATGTTTCTTATGCCTTCTATGCTATTTCACATCGTTAATGCAAAGTGTAGAGTGTTGATGAGATGGCCAACCTTCTAACTCCCCAACTCTCTACATGTCATCCCCCACATGCATTAATATTATGCATGGTATCTGATGTAGGATGTGGGATGTGGATGTGGTATGAAAAGGGTGGAAGTAGACTCCTCTCCACATGTTTTTACATAACCATTCCTACCAATTTCTAATGCTTTTCAAGGCCAATTTTCAACATGACCTCAAATTCTCTTATGTGCAATAATAAACCAATGGGAGACTTTTAGTCTCCAAAATCTCATTGGAAAAGTAGGTGGAATCACAAGCTCTTGACTCATTTCTCAATGCACACTACTCCAAAGAAAAAAAGGCTTATTGCTTCTTACTTGTCTACCTTTATTTTGTTGCTAAAAGAGATATTATTCCTCTCTTTATGTGTTTTGATAAGGTAGGACTTACCACCTTTGACGAAGTGATATTTTGTTTTCTTTCCTATAGAAAGTCACATCCTTGTCCTAAATCTCCATAGTTTTGATGAGTTAGTTGGTTAATAAAATCATTAGCTTTATAAATAATTTGAAATTGAGATCTAATGTGGGTACAAAACACATTATAGAGAAACTTGTGTTTTTCATACTCCACTTTACTATCATAAAAATAGCAAATTCGTTTATGGCGTGGCATTTTAGGATTTGTCCAATGCCCTATTTCACTATGGAGTTCATGATAGTTCACTCTTATTTTTGCAAGGTTGATTTTATTCTTTAATTTATAGCTAAAACAAAAGGATACATTTAATCTTCCATATTGGATTTGATGACCTTTCTATAATACCTTATTTTTAGATTATCCTCTATTTCTTCACTACACTAGAGTTTCTCCTTTAATTTGGATGTGATTGTATTTTTAATGGTATCAATCATCTATAGAATGACCTTCTCTTCTATTATCCAATGGTAAAGCTGAAATTATCATCTTTATGTTATCCACTCTTCTCTTTCATGTTAGTTATCTTTTGCTTGCATATGAGGTACCTACTTATAGAGATTCTCTCAAAAGGTGAAAGACCAACTTCTCTCAATAGGTGGATCAACTATAACATATTTCTCTTAATTTTAATATTATAATTTATAAATACTTTTGGATTTGTTTGATCTTCCTCCAATATTCTCTAGAGATAATATAACCCCAAATTTCACTTTCATATAAGATAACATGAGTAACAAGAGCCTCAATGAGTAATTTCATTTTTTCTTGGAAACGACTTTTAGTTTTTTACAATTGTTCTCAAGACAAAAATAAACTTTCCATCCCCCATTAATCCTTCTCTCAATGTTATAGTTCCAATTAAGCAAGTGATTATGGTCAACTTCAAGATGTTTGTATGATATTGTTAGGGCCCTACCCTAACTCCCTTAATTTTATCGATAGGTTGTTATGTATTGAGACCATCTCTAGTAAACAAGGCCCATGAAGTAGATATTATGTGAAAACAATATTTGTAATAAGGATTACTAGAAAGTTCCTTTGCTAGAAATTTCCTAGGAGATTAGAATGCTTACTAGAAGGTTCCTCCAACCAGAAATCCCCTTTAGTAGAAAATTCCTAAAAGGATATAATATTTTTCTAAGAAAACAAACTTATATTTGTTATTTAAAGTGTGAAATCAAAATATACATAAACCAAGAACAAAGCTATGATCAAGAACTTATCAAGGGCATCCCGAAGCTTCATCCCATAGAAATAAATAATGAAGCACCAAACCAAAAGGCCTCCAAACAATACATCTAAACAGAACATAACTTACAAAAAACAAAGCATAAAAAAGTATAGGCATCCAATCCACACCAGACTAGACTAATTCATCAAAAAATAAATGTGATATCATCAAAGATCATATTTGACCTGTGAAATTCTTGAATTCCAAGAGAACCTTCTAAAAATGATATGGCCTCTTTTGAGACAATATATGCATGCTACTTAAGTTCCCTGTAAATATGAACAAAGGACACATAATTGATTTTAGAAATAGATGTCCTTACTCTTTGCATCATAAGTGATAAAGCTAGGTTAGAGATCACATTTAAACTGTTGCACTAGTCCACGAAGAATTTGGAGTCACCCATTTCCTAAAGAGATGGCCCCCATAACCACGATTTAATAATCACAAGTGCCAAATCAGATGTTTCTTTGAATTCAAAACATATCCATCCCTTAACAAGAATGTGAAAACAAGGGATATAACCCATCACCCCCTTCCATTTTGCTTCCAACCATTGAACCAAAGAGCCATTGGTAATTGTTTTCCCCATGAACTTACGAACCAAATCTAGAGAAGATAGGTTTTCTACCTTATCCACTCCCATGTCACACACTAGAACCATCTTCACCTTTCCCTCCTTTGTGCAAATACACTTCTTCTTGCATCTACAAATTCTTAGCATAGTTACTAGGACAGGGGATTGGGGTTGTGAAGGAATGGAGTTAGGAACTATTCTTATAACCTCATCATTTCCCTTTGCATGATCCACAAACCTACAACCTACCTCAGTTAATGAAACAACTATATTTAGGATTTTCTAAGAGGCATCATTCTTACCAGTAATTGAGCCATTTCCATACAGAACCTTACTAGGGGAATTTTCCTTTATATCCTCCATTCTAGCATATACATTGTAATCTCTAGAGCATTACCAAATATCCATTATATCTTAATGGTTACGAAATACTACCAGTGAAACAAGAAGATCATCATCTCCATAATCTAAGAGGTCTTCGTACTACATTTCTCAGCCCCTGATACCATCCCTCATTTGATCCTCTTTTTCAAATAGATTCTTCTGAATGGTTTAATTGGAAACCTTATTTTCCAAATGAATACCATTTTCTTCTTTAAAATTTCATTTGGACACATTTTTTTAGAGTGCCCATCACCAATCTTTGCATCTATGACATTCTAACCTGGGTCACATTCTACAACAATGACAAAGTTTTTAGGACATTATTCAGAGATGATACAATCTATATAAATAAGTGGAAGTAATGTAATGAGATTCCTTTTGAAGAATATTGTAACTATATCTCTACTCAGTCAGTGATTTCCCCTTTGAAGAGGGAAGTGAACACTGCCTTCTTCAATAAAGCTATTGCTATATGTGGTAATATTATGCTCTATATATTAATTGTCTATTGTTGTGGTAATTTTTTCATTTTAATTATATATCTTGCTATATCTATTATTTCTTCTTTTAATTTACTATTATGATAATAAGGTACATAACATTTGGTATCAAAGCACTTTCCCAAGACGAGATTATGCTAGAGACGTATTCTAGTGTCTACGGATAACATAGTAATCTATCATTTTGTGGGTAAATCCATGGTTGGGGGAGAATACATGCAATAAATACAAAATTTTCTCCTAATTGGAAACCCTTGTAACACGTATTGGTACCCCTTAGAGTAGTACCGCATCAGACAACACCTATATATGGAATTTCACTTCCACATAATATTTGGTATATCTAAATCCCTCTAAGATAGCTAAAAATAGAATTATATAATCCAATCAATCATCATGTTGCTACATCATTTAGGAATATTAATCTCTAGTACTTGGGTAGTTATGTAGTATGACTAAGCGTACAGTTGAGCCTCCTTAGTTAGTTCCCCTAGAAATTGGGTTGAGTACTATTGTTGGACCCAACAAGTATATCAAAGAGATATAGCACCTAACACTCCATTTTCTTTAGGAACCTATAATCCTATTCCTCTATTTCTTTTCCATGAAATTCCTATACATATTGCAATATTAAGAACTCGATAATTCTATAAGCACAATTATATTTTGGTGGAGTAAAACACCACCAATAGATAAAAATATCTTGCATCAAGATAATCATATTGGTACCATTGTGTAGTAACCATTTTTGTGGACCCAACATAATCCTTGCACCAAGTTGGTCACAATAGCATCACTCTCTACTAACCCTTTTCGTGGACCCACATCCCTAATCTTGATTGCACCCTTATTTCAAAACTATCTCAATAGAATCATTACATTGAGTTGATCATATTGAAACCAATCTATAGTAACCCTTTCTATGGACCCACATCTCTAGTCATGCTCACACCCTTATTTTAGTATATACTCTTAATAGATTCCTTAGACCATGTTGATCACATTGGTACCACTCTCCCATTCCTCAATGTCTAACACTATAGAGTAGATATCTCCCACAAATCCCCCCCTAGAATGTTCACAATGTGATGAGTTGCAATACAAGATAAACAACAACTGCTCTTATACTCAACAAAAGTTTAATAGCATCCATGATAAGATTACAAAATTGAAGTCACTACCCAACCATATTTCCATGTTCATGTCACTATTATTCCACCAAATTTAGGTCACCCAAAACATAACCAACCCCTCTCGCAAGGAAGGGTATAAATCATCCAACCTCACTAGGCTTCTCTCCACTTTGTTTGTTCTTGATGTGATTACTCATATGTGGCTTTAACTTCGCAAAGTATATATCAACAAATTAAATGGGTCAAATTCCATTAGATGGGTCACTTAGATGAGACATTACTTTTCCTTATATGGCATCATCGATGATTTGATGAAGCTTCGATTAGGAGTCTTATTTTTGGATCTTGAATGTTGGAAATGGAACAATAAATATTACAAGGGTTATATTGTTTGGTCACAAGTTTCCTTGGACCTCTATGAATATTTTAAAACCAACACTCATTATTTGGAGTGAATAACCAAGCTCAAACAACATATCACAATTGAATATTTCATCTCCACTTTTCAGTAGCGAAAATCTACATCGAAGGCATGCCTAATATTTTTTTCAAGGAATGGTCCATACATTGTCTAAAATAAGATATGTGTTTACAAGTCTTAATGGTGTGTCCTATTACTTGGTTGGAAGCCACTAAAAGAGTTCAAGAATCCCAAAAGGTGATAAATGATCAAATAAAAAGGTCCTCAATTATTCCCTATCCTTGTCCACCTATCTACCCTTCCACTACTTCCTTGCCATCCTCTCCACCTCTCAAGATACAAACGCTAACTAGATTTGAAATGGTATAACACTAACTTAAATGTTTCTACTACAATTATGATGAGAAATAATCCCTTGGGCATAAATGTAAGGAGAAAATACTCTTTATGTCCATTTCAGAGGACATTTCTAATGAGGAAGCTAAATACATCACCCAAGAGGTCCCTCATCCATCCATGGAATACATTTCCCTACTTGATCTGTAGAAGTTGGAACCCCTTATCTCTTCGCATGCATTGATTAGCATTTCTTCTCTTAAACCCTCAAACTGATTGACTACATCAAGCATCGCAAATTCATCATCTTAATTGATAGTGGTAGCACACAAAACTTCATTCATAAACATGTATCCCAAGAAACACACTGCTACATCCATTGTTAACACCCAAAAATTGTTCACTAGCTCATGTCCCTAGTCACATAATCCATTTGTCCACTTTTCCCACATTTTTGGCCTCCAAAACCCCAAAAACCCTAAATTGGTCACCAAATAGGCAAAAACGCATTATTTCCCTAAAAATAATTAAATTCCTTCAAAAAAAGGTTAAAAACCCACAAAAGGGTCCCAAAATCCCCAAAACAAAAGAAAAAAAGGAAAAAAATAAAAATAAATTCAAAAAAGAGGGAAAATACCTAATACCATTTCCCAATACCATTAGTTTCCCAAAACTATGGGCCAATACTCCACCACTCAAAATCACTATAAAAAGGTGATCGAGGCCCCCCATTTCGAATGAATCACTCTTCACACCCTCATGCTGCCAAATTCCTTACTGAACTTTACCCTCCCATTTCAATCTTATGTGCCCAGTTAGTTGAATCTTGGCCAACCCATTGAGCATTTGGAGAAGAGCAAGGAAATCTGGAGACCCAACACACTACTCTTCTTACTACTGCA